>CAJQZP010000420.1:0-600000 GCA_907164705.1 Parnassius apollo | reverse complement strand
ATAAAACTGCGTTATATTGTAATCAATGTTGACATAATTTATTTCCCAAAGTTATAAATCAATTAAATAGTTTACGCCAACAAATATAAATTTTATTTTTATAACAATCGTACATAGCGTTTTGTAGTTCTGCCTACCCAATCTACACATACAGAAAAATTAAAACTTGTTTTTTTACATACACGCCATCTAGTGTTCTAGCTTCGTAAACGTAGGGATACGTCTATGTGTGTGTAAACGACACTATATTCAATGACAGATGTTATAATCAAAATTAATGTCGAATTGGGTTGATTTTGAGGCAATGATATGACCCATTCCAATAAAATGTAATATCAGATAACCGATAAGTCTACTCCTACGACTTAATAATTTTCCAATTACACAAAACTCCAAATAAATTAAAAATTTTGACTTCAGCCCCATCTTGCGGGAGAATGGCTGGGAACAGTCCGTAGGTTTCACCTTAAGTTTATTTATTTTATTGGACTTATAATTAATGAATTCTTAATAAAACTTCATCTAAGAAGGAGACAGGCCGGTTAATACCCTCATGGCGAGCATGCCTTAGGTACCAAATGATACTCATAACATGTGAGTAGCATCCCACTGCTCTTAAACCTACAATGCAGTTACAGCAATAACTTCTGATTGCGTCCCGCCTAAACATATCACTATAAATACAAAGTTATATATAATCACTATAAATACAAAGTTTTAGTGGAAAAATGGCGGGACTTAATTTTAGCATGAAGCAAGATTGGGTTTATTCTCTCTAAACCATCTATTCTCTCTCGGGATACTTCTAGTGTTATATCGCATGAAAGCGAAAATTCTTATATTGGGCAACACAATATGCTGGGATCTTTCTTGTGGTACTTCTGGTACATGTAAGTTCAAATCTCGAGCTTTGTCCCAGCAAACTTCATTCATGGAAGACATCTGTAAATAATTTATTTCATGAGATGGCCATAGATATAAAATTAGTATTGATGAAATACAAATTAAACACAAGATTGATAGACATAAGTTGTGCCCGACATTTTCAAGCGTGAAAGAAACACAAACAAGATAATGGGTAGGATACAGCGAGATTACTGATTGAATTTGAGCAACCGAAGCTGGAGAATGGTTCTTGAGACACAATAATTGGTTGCCTCCACATTACAGAAAACCTTTTCCAAATAGCTATATGGTATATCTGTTGTGTGAATAAGTTGTAGAGGGAAAGGGCTCCTTGTTGTTAGTAGAACCCACCTCATGAGTGTCCCGGGTTTAGCAACATTTAAGAGTAATGCCCTTTGCATGGCAAGCGTTAACCGTATACCGTTGTGGGGAAACTGTACAGAAATCCAAAATTATTTATATATATTATCGATCAAAACAATGTAAAAGAGTTCAATCTTTATACATATTAGAATCATCTAAATTAGCATTGTCTAGTTTGAGATACTTGGGTCATACTGAGATAATTTAAGACTAATTTTCTAAAATTAAAATGTAAATACATACAAACACAAAACACAAAACAAACATCTGTGTTCATGACACAAATGTTTGTCCTTGGTGAGAATAAAACTCACCACTTTCAGCGCAGAAGCCATATTTAAGTAGTTTTAGGTAATCATGGTCATTAGATATTTCATGCAAGAAAGCCACTTCAAACACACCACTTATACCAAAGGAAGTTTTCTCTGAAGAGCAATAGTTTATTACAATATTCCTAACATAATCATCCATTGTACAGTGCCACATCTTTATAAAAAAAAGTAAATTATTTTGTGTACATATCACTAGAGCCACTAAATATTCATTTATCATCATATTATAGCCTTTTTTGGTAAACTGCAGTACACTCAGTCATTCCCACAGTGTCTTTGTAAACACCTAAAAAGTAAGTGGTAATATTCACTATATCCAAGTTAGGTGATACACTTTTCGATGTTATAATGCTATACAAACTGTCTGAAGGCCACTCAACAATATACGCCAAATCCTTTTGTAGTATTTCATTTTCTATGTTTCTATTAAAATTATTATTTCTATCATAGTCCTTAAGACTGTAAAAAGAAAACATAGCTGTAAACTCAGTAAATAAGCATAATTTTGACAAAAAATGTATATTTAAATAGTAAACAAACTAACCTCTGAATTAACTGTTCTTTCAACCCACTTAATTTTGCACCTCTTTTTCTTAGCTCCGCTTTTAAATCACTGAAATTCATTGACCCGTAACTTATATTGGCCATAATTAATCTCAGGAATTGCAATATATTCACAATATTATTCTAAAAAAAAAATAAACACGCGTAGCCCACCTACTAATAATAGTGACATTTGACATATCGGAGACCTCACTCTACACTAGCGGTAGCACCTCTATCGGCGAATTCGATATCATTGCGTTTAGTTTATACTTATATTACGTTTATTTATTAATATCTTTTTATTGATATTATTAACTAATCCCAAGTTCTAAAAATATAAAACTTACATGAAAATTAATGGCTTAGTTGCCTTAATATCTGGTATTAATTCTATAACAAAACAACGAAAAAAGTATGCGGTACTAAATCTGCCGTTCCCCTTTCATCAAAATCGGTTGAGTGGTTTCAAAGTCTATGACGGACATAGGTAGAAACATTTTTTGTGTTTTATAATGGCAAATTTTTTTTATCGTCTGGTATAAAATAGGGTATAACAGGTGAACGGAATAGAAGCTTATGGCACTGATATAAATATAACAATTTTTATTTTTCTTTACATTAACGTATGAAATTTATGTACCAATAAATACTACTAATTGGTTACACATTATTTTAATTTCGACAGTTTTTAATATCAATTAAAAACTGTCGAAATTAACAACAAAATTTTTGTACTAAATGACTCGTTATTTAATTCAAAAATTTTGTTGATAGTTTTATAATACCGAAAGATTATATCAAATTAGTAGTATTTGTAGATAGATCAATCTCATAATATGTTAATGTAAAATAAAAAAAATGTAAAATATCAGTGCTGGCTTCTATTCCGTTCAACGGTTACCCTTTATTTTTTTCGAGACAGTAAATAAAATCATCCAGCATAGATAGATTACTTATATGCATTAGTTGGATAAGCTAGTGATTTTTCATAGATTAAACAAGGTTGACTTTAATAGGACAAAACTATTTGTCGTTTTGTTGTAATGTTCTAAATTTAAATTTTGTAATTGATCAATGTTGTCTATATCGATGAATTATTATTATTATAACTCAATTTTTTTCTTGATTTACAGATGATTCTGATCTCATTTCTTGCGATATTATACAGAAGGACGGCACGTGGCATCATAGATTTTTAGCAGTAGATAACATACAAATTATTCTGGTAGAACCGGATAAGCAGAAAATGGGTTGGGGTGTCGCTAAACTGGTCGGCAGCTTGCAGGATCTTGAAGTAAGTTATTGCTATATTTTTATCTAGTGATATATTTACAATAGCTTAGCATCCTATTCAGATTTATACAAATTATTGCGTTTTTTTTATTAAATAATGAGGGTAACATAAACATAAAGAGATCAACTGTTGTAGGTTGTAGCGAGGATTTACCTTTTTTTTTAGAGTGTTACCACACCAATCGATAAATCGTCGATAGATGGCATCGATCGATGGTGGAAAAGATTAGTCGACGTCGATGGAGCTGCTTGTTTTTTTTTCAGCATTGGGTGACAAACGAGTACACAGGTCCACCTGATGGTAAATGGTTACTGTGGTCCATAGACATCCACATATATTTTCAATTAAGAATCAAAATGCATTTGTATTCATTCCTGAGGACTAAGATGGAATGCCTCGTTTCCATTAAAAAGGATCTCCGGTTTTCTACACTCACCGTATGAAACACAGCAGCCTTACGCTGCTATTTTACATTGGTATAAAATGATTGATGAGCCGTGGTAGTCAGAGAGCTGTGGTAGCTCAGATGGTTAGCGCTCGCTGTAAATTTCACAATACGTGAGCAAAACCGGGTTCGATCCCCGCCGGCACCAATGAAATTGTTAATTGCAATTTTAAAGGATGAAGTGAAGGAAAACATCGTGAGGAAACCTGCATGTCTGAGAAATACGAAAAAATGATTTCTTATATTTACGCGAACACTACACATTGAAATATTACTAGTTTTTACGGAATTTATCGTGTATATTTAACTTTTTAAATACCCGACGTTTCGAACGCTTTACAGCACTCATGTTCACGGGTGGGACTGAGATGTTCAACGTCCAGATGTCATAGTTAACCGCGGTTACCATAGATTAAAATTTAATAAAAACTAGTATAATAAAAACTATAGCATAATATATAGTGTAATAGTAGTATAATAAAAACTAGTAGTATTTCAATAAGAAAAAAAATATTTCGAAGACATGTGAAGTTCGCCAACACGTATTGGGGCAGCGCGGTGGACTATTCCTTGCCCTAAAACCCTCTCAGAAATGAGGGGAGGCCTGTGCCCAGCAGTGGGACGTACATAGGCTGTAACTTTACTTTTTTACTATAAAATGATTATTCGATAATCCATCCTGCCACTACCGACCGCTACCTATTGTCCTCTTCTGAACACATTTTCAAAGATACGGATGATGAGCCCACGTCGATTAATTGTCGATCGACGTCGATCGATAATTGAACAACGTTTTATCGACTGGTAGCCGACGATCAGCTAAAGCTACGGTAAACGGCATCGATCGAAAATCGATCGATTAGTCACCCTTAACCATCACATTTGGCAGTCGGATCGACGATCGCAGTATCAGACGTTTCGCACCTTTGGACTCTGTTGCCCGTCGCTGGTCTGATTATATTACGTCAGTTCTAAACGAGATGGTTACACGAATGGGAATCTGTTAGATTTTATAGTATTTCCTGTATTTTTTTCCTTTATGATACCCACAGGACGAGGGTGTGTCAGGATGCTCTCTATATGTATGTCATTATTTATATGTATTAAATTAGAATAATATATATATATTATATATATTAAATTATGATTTGTTATATATTGTATTTAGATACAAGGCGATAAAGACGACCCCCGTTGTTTACAATTAACAATTCACAAGCCGCGTGTTGGATCGAGCGGCGCCTTGGCCCGTACCGTTCTCTTACGGGCCAAATTTAAGTTCGACGACCATATACGTAGTATGGCCGCGAAGCAGAGGCTGACGAAGGTACCTATGCTAAAACATTATGAACTCTTTAACTTTTTTTGTATTTACTTCTGGTTGACAAATTTCTTAAATACTGTGTTCCTAGGCTCGAATTTTAAACAAAAATGTGTAAGTATCTTGATCTGTGATGAGTTTTTCCATGTATGTGATTTGTACGTTTTACCGGATATCGGATAATGGGTAAATTAAGGGGCCGCCTCTGTTTTTGTGCGTAAACTTAATGTCTTTGTCGTCAAGTTTGTCTATCTTAACATACTATATCTTTAAGAAATCAGTGGCTTGTGTTGCTCCACTCAAATTAATTGATTTCTAAAAGAAGTTTTTATAAGGCAGGCAAGATTCCGACGTGCTCCAGTGCCATGCATATCGCCTGAATTTGTGTGTTCTCAGTTTTTTATTTATTTCCCAACGTATATTACTGTCTTAACGCGTGTAAATCGTACTCGGTTGTTGTGAAAAATGTAATTTTTTTCTTGACATTGGACTCATACTTTTGTACTTTTGCCAATATTAAGAAATTATCCTATAATATTTAGTTCAAATACTTCTCCACAATATTTTGACGCTTCACGTTGTGGAGTTTTATAGAACTTGCAACGCTAGTTTAAGCAAGTAGAGTCGATGACGACAGTCAAGCTCTTAAGATGTCTAAGTAGACAAATTAACGTGAATTTTATGTCAATATTTTAAATCGGCATTTGTTTTGTTGTTTCCATACACAAAATCGCATCACTTTCACGTATCGAAAACCACTTCAAACCATTGTTAAAACAATAAAACAGAAGAAATAATTCAATGACGGTAAAGTTCGGCCAGTATTTATATATTTATAATAAATATTTTACTTTATGGTGATATGTAAAAAAAATATTACAGGGACGGACTAAGGCTCGACAAAAGAAGATGCAGCAAATCGGAAGACTGTTAGAAGTGTCCGGTATTTCCGCACCATCAATGGCACAGAGGCACCGTCCTTTGTTTACACGACCCGGACTCTCGGCAGTTCGAAGATCCTCAGGTATTTGATAATATCTCACTTAACTCATATGCGACTCACAAAGCTTACTTTGAGTATTGTAGTTATTGAACATTATACTCATATTTGATAGATTCATAAAAACATGACCGGTTTAATAACTATAAAGTATTTTTTTAAGAAATTATGAAATTTTATCTACCACTGGTGCAACTTTGTTTAACAGTGAATATGAGGGTCACATACAAGTACACGGTCCACCTGATAGCAAGTGGATGCTGTGGTTCATAGGCGTCTACATCTATCCTGAGAATAAAAATGCAGATGCGTTGTCACCCTTATGGACAAAGATGGAATGTCTCATTTCTAGTAAAAAGGCATCCGGTTCTCTACGCTCACCATACCAAACACAGCAGCATTAAGCTGCTGTTTCTCGCTTGTATTCTGTGAGCGCGTGGTCCTTTTCCGGTCGAACCGACCCATTCCAACGTATAAGTTTCTGGTTTAAGAAATAATATATTCTTAGTCTTAACGTATTTATGAGGTGACTGTCTCGTTGGTCTAGTGGTTGTAGTAGTGCGACTGCTGATCATGAGGTCCTTGTTTCGAATCCCGGGTCGGGCCAAAAAATTAATTATTGAGTTTTTCCGTCAAGAAATTCTCAGTAGTGTCCCGGATTCAGGAAGTTGGTGGTGTCACACCCCCGTGCCTCGGAAAGCACCTAAAGCCGTTGGTCCTGCGCCTGATCTCTCTCCGGTCGTGTCGGTTTACCGTCCCATCGGTTTATGAGAGTGAGGGAATAGAGAGTGCACCTGTGCTTGCGCATACACTTGGGCACTATAATCCTGTCCTGCGCCGATGGCTAGGCTCCGTTGAGGCAGGTCGCCGTGGCTGAAATTCGGTCTGGAGGACATTATTATTATTTATCAGGTGCTGATAGCGATGAAACTGAGCGACGTCTGCGCAGGCCCAGTGGACACGTGCTGAAGGACGGCATCGTGGTGTACCGCGAACGTACCACGAGCCGCGAGAGGTAATTTTGTTTGTTTGATTGAATGCTGGTTTGCTGTCGTGTTGTGTGTATATTTATCCTGGTGTATGTAATGCTTATTCTGTTTCAATGTGGGCGGGAACTTGAGGTATGTTAATATGAAATAAAAAGAAATATTTTAAACTAAACAGAGTTTATGTGTAAAGTGCTCGAAACGTCGGGAATATAAAATAAGTTATAAAACTATGTTGGGAATATAAAATATACACGATAAAATCCGTAAAAACTAGTTTTATTTATATGTGTGGTGTGAAATCATTGAGAAAAACATCCTTTACTTTATTTTATTATTAATTAAGTTCGTAAATTAAACATAGAGAATTATGACTATTATAATTAAATAAATTATAATGCGAAAAAATGCCTCCTACATTTTACTTTTTCGGTGAAAATATGTAATACATAAGTGAAAGTAAAGTAAAGCTGAAAGCAGTAAAGCTGAGGCTTTTAGCCTGAGATGCGTTGTCACCCGTGAGGGCTAAGATGAAATGTCTCGTTTCCTTTAAAAAGGGTCTCTGGTTCTCTACACTCACTATACGAAACACAGCATCATTAAGCTACTATTTTCGATATTCTGTGAGAGCGTGGTCCTTCCCCGGTCGAGCCGACCTTCGTGCTGCAACTATACTTCTAATATAAGTGCATGGTTCTACCACGTATAAACGACATGCTTCATTTTTTTCATTTTAAAATTGTTCTCGTAATAATCTGATTGTAAAAAAACGTTAATTATTTTTTGATAAATAGCTTATTGATGAAAACAAATGTTCAATAATAATTAAATCGCGCTAATTAAAGTGGTAGAAATGTTTAAAGTTGAAATTGGCACTAAAAAGGCTGGTAATTGGGGCATCCACCCTACAAAGCTTGAATATAAAATTTAAATCAGATGCGTGTAATCACTCTGGGAGCTTGTAGCAAACTAAACGCGCGGCCAACGTGTGGACGCGGTGACCAAACTCCGCCAACAATCCTTTGATCTTTTGTAAAAAACCGACACCACACGGATCTCGCGCCAACTTGCGGGCCATCGTTCCAATACATACCAATGAAGCCTAAACACCCCGTCTACACGTTGGCCAATGCTATTGGCCACTACATTCGCCACTGTGTTGGCCAACGTGTAGAGGCGCCGTAAGGTTTTAGAGATCTATCTCAAAATAAGTACAAAACGAGGTTTTTTGTTTTTTTTTATCGAATCTTGTTTAGCTTCAACAGGTTTGAAGATTAAGTCCCAAGTTTAATTTCTCCAAATAGCAAGCTCTTAGGTCTTATAGATACCGAGATCCAGATCGCTCAATATCACCTAAACAGCACTATATGAACTCTCAAAACAATGCATTATCACGCATTTTGAATTTAAAATATAAAAAGGACAGAATGTTTGAGATTTTTTTTAAAATAATTTTTCTTGACTTACGTACTAGAACAGCTATTTCAAACAAAATATGTGCGTTATATGTCTTCACGCATGCGCAGTTAAGAGTAGGTTCGAGTGGACTAAAGGATCGGGTGGACTAAAGCCGTCTTCCATGATTTTGGGATTACGCCTAGGGAGTAGGAGTGTGAGCTAAAACCGGTGCCGACTCTGGAGCACACATCATCAGCACAATTAGGGAGATTCCGTCAGGCCCACTCAACTTGCGGATGTCCAGGGAGAGGAGTGCTTTGCGAACCGAGCGCTGTGTGAACAAGATGACTCACACCGCGGGATGGTCGGCGGTGCGCTCTCCCCGTCAGCGAGAGTCGATTCGGACGCAAAGAAAGATCCTAGCAGATCGGCTTTCTCTTTTGCGGCATGGACCAGTGAGTCGTCCTCCCTGTGCAGAGATGGATGAAATGGCTGACAGAAATTCCCTTGGACAGCCTTGGTGAGAGACCAGAATGCACGGGTTCCAGAAGGAGCGTGAACTAGTTTCTCGCCTATTCTGTCTATGTGCTCTGACTTTGCCTTGGCAATGACTCTTTTGAAGGACCTGGAGGCGGAATTATATTTCTTTTGAAGGGCGCTGACGTTTACATACCGGTACGTTGATACGTTGACCGCCCGGTAGCACTCCTGCTTATAGCATGATGCTATTTTACAGGAACGACTAAACCATGGAAGAGATCTACCTCCGATGGATGGGCACTACAGAGGAAGGAATAAAAAGTTCCATACCCTGAAGTACCACATCAGCGACAGAATCAGCAACAACGTTGGCGTCGTCCGGCGAGAAGCAAACCCGCCCCCAAGGGTAGGATGCAAAGAAAGACCGCATCCTTTTCCAATCGGCCGACCTATAACGTGCCTAAGACGGCGGCAGTCTGCAAAATGCAACCGCGATTTCAGCGTGAATAGCTCCACACTCTGGACAAAACAATGGTCCGACGAGCCTAGATGTAAACCTCGTCGTTGTCCCTCGTCGATGGAAACCTGATAACCGTCCGGATGACAGGTCAGCAGAAGGTCCAACAGGAAAGGTGCATGGAATCCGCGTAGGCAAAGTAACCAGCTGCATAAGACCATATGCCAAAGTCATGGACAGATCTCCCCCGCATGATCGGTTAAACGTGAACCGAGCCATTCGGCGTGGTGGGTGTTAAAATCACCAAGAATCACGATCTCTGCGGATGGGATCTGCTGTAGCAAGGAATCTATAGCCATTTAGACGTGGTGGACGAATCGGTTTGTTTCGGCATTACCGCTATAGGAGCTATAGAGGCATCCGTAGACGTGCGGATTGTCGTCACTGTCTACGCGTAGCCAAAGGATGTACAGGTCCGAACCTTCAAGACTGCCGAATCGTCGAGAACAGATGTCCTCTCTGACGTATACGCAAAATCCAGCCCGAGACACAAAGCTTCCACTTCACACTGATATTCTGTGAGGTCTTGGTACAACTCCAGCTCGAGTCGGCCCATACATGCGACAGTAAAAACTGCCGCGTGACTCTACCACTGTTAAGAATTTTTACAATAATAAAAATATAATCTTTGAGACGGCGGCCTAAGAGAAATTATGACGTCATTATCTTTAATGCAAATATTTTAGGTCAATCTTGGGTCACAAACATTTTCTGCCGTCTTATTGATTTAAGTAGCATAAGTATAGTTCATGCAATTCACGAGTACGGTCGACCTTTGGATGTGGTTCGACATGTACATGCATGCGTGCCAGCGGGATCTCTCGCGAACTCGCGACTGAAAAAGCTTTAAAGTTTGCTGGATTTCGGGGTCAGCACTTCACTTATCACAGCAAGCTATCGATTAGGATAATTAAGATACCAACCGTCCCGGATATAACGGGATGCCCCGCAAAAAGTCCGCGTGTTAGGAAAATAGTGAGGAACAAACCGTAATGCTAAATACGTCCCGCATTCCACAAAACTTAGTTTTGTTAACTTACATTGAAGAATATCATCTGGAATTTGTTTTCTAATACCTGTGCTTAATACGCAAAAACCGTCACTGACTTTTTAAAAGTTAGCTGGCTTAATTTAATAAATTAGCTACTGTCATATGTGTTGCTTTAATATTTTTTTATTTCTTTAAAATTATGAAACCTTACTGATATTATTATTAGGTTTATCTCTTTCAGCAGTGTGTCGAGAAGCAGTAGCACTCACGGCTCGCGTGATGGGTCGCCTAGAGCCCGTTCAGAAGATATACCTCTAGAAGATATAAGAAGGAACATGGCGATAGCAGCCACGCCCGTTACCGTGACGCAGGTTTGTGTTTTGCCCATCACTTGACTAAATTGCAGCAACGGGGATAGAAAAACTACTAGCCCATATATCGACGTCACATGAGTGTCGTAAGAGGCGATAGAGCGTAACAAACCGGGATATGGGTGGCAGCTTCTTCCGTTACATTAAAATTCGGTGTTACAACGAAATAAAAAAATTGTGGCTGCCAACCTGCCTGCCAGGCGTGGCAACTATGCCAAATGTCATTGTGGACTTTTGTTAGGTTGTAACGGTAAGTGTAACAAATGGAATATTTCTAGGACTTCACTGGCTTTATTGCGTTTGTCTCAATGGCTTTCATACTAAATCCTTCTTTATCGTGAGGAAATCCTCGTGGTATCTTCGGCTGCAGAGGCAACGGAAAGGTTATGCCACACTCCTACCGTCTCAAACCCCATGTTCACCATCAGCGTTTAGGAGAGAACTTTTTTTTTTTTTTTTAACATGGGGAAATGCCTACGCATACCCGCCTCGCGGGGGCAAGGACGGGTTATGTCGGACTCGCACCGACTAAAACCCCATGGTGTTCCACCTTCGTCGCATATTGGCAGGGCTACGGGAACGCTTTCGCACACATCCGCGGCCCCACCAGCGACTGCCGCACCATGGCAGCACCTCATCGGGAGAGGAATATTCCTCCCCGTTCTCCTTTCCAAGTAAGGCGCACCAGAACACATGGCACGCCTTCCTCCACGGCCTCCAACTACGTCTGTGCAACAGACGCCCCCGCGTCCGATGCGCGAAGGCCATGGGGCCAGGAAAAACGAGCACTTAGAAGTACTAGCCTTCCCGACCCCAGCGGCGGATCTGGTCTATGGCTCCGCCGCCAACCAAGATTCGGCTGCGGAGGATAGGGAGAGCGGCGCCTCGCAATACCGACAATCCTCTCCCCCCGCAGCCCCATCACCACCGCATCAACGGTGCGGCCCCGTTTGAGTCGCGGAGGATAGGGCGAGTGGCGCATCGCCATACCAACACTCCTCTTCCTCCGCGACTCCACCTCGGCTGCAGCGGTAGGTGGGGAGGACACACCTCTCACCGCAGCCCACCAACACACATCCGAAGTGGGCTTCCCAAGCCCACTCGGAGTGGCCACCTCGGGCCGGCCCTCCACCACGGACCAGCCATATGGGTTCCTCTTTGTTTCGCCGTGGGTGACCAAGCCACGGCTTCTAAGCCCCCCGCCACGACAAGGCGGGAACCCGTTCGGGGGGGGGTTAGGAGAGAACCTGAGATCTCCATTCGGAACGGAACGCTTTCTCGCTTCATTTTATTGTAAGACCCAGCCCAGAACGCCCGCAACCCCAAAGGCTTCGTGGGACCTTGGCGATTTCGTATTCGGGTGGGATCTGATCTTTCCCGATCTCGCTCAGCACACACGCACTTATTTCGGTTCTCATAATCGTCACGGTTAGGTTAGGATAAGGAAGAGCTTCTTTATGACATAAAAGCAAGGTCAGCGAGACGAAGTTATTTAAACAAACTTTTAAATAACTTCGTCTCGCTTTCAGTGCTTACACATTTCTTTTATGAGTAGGGTTTGGGGGGTGTACATATTCAGACAAACCTAAAGTCGAAAGGAAGCCCTACCTAATTGTACGCCTATTGTATGTGCTTTGTACTATATAGATATAGATAAATAGCCGAATTTAAGTCGAAACCTGAGAGATGTGTGTGTATATTATCATCTAAGATCAAGAACGTATCAAATACAAATAGATCACAAAGCATTAACGAAGTAGAATCAAACCTATTTAACAGTGCTGAAAATAAGGAAACCCCTAATAATATTGAAAGTAAAAACCATAATTCAACAATAAATCAAAAAGAACAACACAAGGTATGCGTAAATGAATATAAAAAAATTAATGGGGAAAAAAGTAAGCAATGCAGAACTGATGAACCGATACCCTTGAAGCACACTAGAAAGCTATGCATAATCAGCAGCAACAACAAAAATAATATAAAAGGCATTGCACAAGACTATTTCTCTAAAGATTTTGAATTCTGTCATTATATAAAAACAAATGCTGGTATATTAGATTTAATTCAAGGCCTTGACAAAAAACTGATTAATTACACTTTACAAGATTATTGTGTTGTTCTAATTGGAGATTATGACTTCAGGATGTCACAAGATTATAACAGACTAGTGGAGAGCTTAAGGCAAACCATACAATGCATCACTCACACTAATATAGTAATTTGCATACCAACTTTTAGATGTGCTAAAGATACAAATATTTTTAATAGAAGAATCGAAAACTTTAACTATTTGCTGTACAAAAATATTAAAGCCCATGAGTATGCATATTTACTAGATTCAAATTTGAATCTCACCTATGATTATCACATGTTCTCTGGTAAACTTGGTGCCGTGAACAATAAAGGCATGAGAGCTTTGTTTGCAGACCTTAAGAGTTTACTATCAGAAATAGAGAGTTCGTATATGTCTATAGACTACCATAAATCCAACAAAGGGACGCAAACTGATAAATTAGTTCAGCAAAGTGTTAGTGAAAACGTTTCGGATGTAAAATTATCTAATGATGACTTTTTTCGAAAACAAGAAAAGTAAATTTCTGTATGTAATGCATCAAAATATATGTGGTGCGCTAGGTAAAATGGATAATATTGAGATCATATTGGAGGATTTTTCAAGTGAAGGAAACTGTATTGACGTTATTTGTCTAACTGAACATTTTGTCAAGAATGGACATGAAACCAATTTAGTATGCAATTACTACAATCTAGCTGCCATATACTGCAGAAAAAATTCAAGAGGAGGTGCATGTATTATGACTCGAAGAGGACTTAATTACCGAGAATTACCTGAAATTACAAGAAACTCTCTCAGTACCGTATTTGAATGTTGTGCTATTGAACTTGTGTCTTTTAATGTTATAATTATTTGTTTATACAGAACTCCTAATTATAGTAATATCTCTAACTTTTTCGAAAAACTTGAAACTTTGTTGGATAGGGTTAGCAAATATAGAACTAAGAAAACTATAATATGTGGTGATTTTAATATTGATGTTTTAAAAAATTGCGTGACAACTAATGTATTTATTAATCTTTTGTCGAGTCATAACTTTAAAATTGAATTCATGGATGCGACTAGATTACAAAGTGGAACGTGTATCGATAATATCATTCATAATTGCCGTGGGTGTAAAAGCAAAATTTTACATTTAGGATTATCCGACCACACTGCTCAAGTGTTGCAATATCCTATCACAATAAATTACTCCTGCTTGCGATACTGGTTTATCAAAAGACGTGACTATAGTATTGAAAATCTAACCAAATTTAGAGAATGCCTGGAAAGCTTATCCTTTTATGATATTTATCAAAGCAATGATGTAAACGAAGCGTACAATTTGTTTTATGAATTGATTAAACTCTTTTATGACTTATGCTTCCCGTTCAACCTAATTAAAGTTTCAGCTCAGCGGAAGCCATTTTGGATTACAAGTGGTATCAAAACATCGTGTAAACGCAAAAGGAAAATGTACTTTCAATTAAAATCTAAAAATGATAAACTTAAATATAATGCTTATACAGCACTTTTAAAAAAAGTTATTAATAAATCACAACGCATTCAAAACAACAATTACATCAACAAGTCTAAAAATATAACAAGATCTACGTGGAAGATAATAAATTCAAATAATTTCACAAAGCCAAAAGAAATTATGAAGAGTGTAACTTATAAAGGGAAAACAATTACTAAACCAGGTGATATTGCAGAAGCTTTTAATGATACATTTATGAATCCTGTACAGAACTGCAAACCAATAAATTACAGAAGTAACATTGAACGTATATCAAATTCATTGTTTATGAATCCAACAACGCCCGATCATATAGTTAAAATAATTAATAGCTTAAAAAATAAAACAAGTGTTGGTCACGATGAAATAACCACTAGAGTATTGAAATTTTGTAATTTTCAGTTTGCTCGGCCGCTTAGTCACATTATCAACTTAACTATAAATAAAGGGATTTACCCTGATAAGCTAAAAATAACAGTAATTAAACCTATTTTCAAGAAAGGGGATAAAGAGGATTGTAGGAACTATCGCCCAATTGCTCTGGTTTCTGTCATTTCCAAAATTTTTGAGAAAATCATATATACAAACATATATAATTATTGCGAACGATTTAATTTACTAGCAGACGAGCAATACGGATTTAGAAAGGATAGATCTACGAATCTAGCCATATATCACATGATAAAAGTTGTATCGGAATGCCTTGACGATCGCGTTCCAGTAACTGCTATTTTTATGGATATGTCAAAAGCTTTTGATTACGTAAATCATGAAAAGCTTCTGCAAAAGTTATATATGTATGGTATCAGAGGACCTATATTTGGTCTTGTATCGTCATATTTAAATAACCAATTTCAATGCACAGAAATCTCTTATGTTAATGAGGAAAATCGATCTGAAGTGCAAGTACGATCTCAGTCACAGCTTGTAAAGTGTGGTGTACCCCAAGGAAGTATACTTGGGCCTCTTCTTTTTCTATTGTACATCAATGACCTACCTAGACATGTGCAGCATGAAATGATCCTTTTCGCAGATGATTCTACTGTTATGATAAAAAACAACAGCAATAAACCATACGAATGTGTTATTGCTAAAGCTTTGTCTGATATTATTAATTGGATGAAAGCTAATGATCTCGTCATAAACCTAGATAAGACAAAATATATGCAGTTTCATCTTCCCCAAAACCGGAAACAAGAGACTGTTTTTGTTAAGTATGAAGGGCATTTGATTGAGCAAGTAAAACAAATACGTTTCCTTGGTGTATTGGTTGATGAATGTGTAAGCTGGAAACCGCATACCGAATTTCTTGCAAGTAAAATTAGTAAATTTGTTTATCCTCTAAGAAAATTAACACAAACTGTCTCACAAAAAGCTGCACTTACTGCTTATCATGGATACGTTGCCACCAACTTAAGATATGGTATCATACATTGGGGAGGCGCGGCTGATGTTAACCTGTTGCCATTGTTTAGTATGCAAAAAAAGTGTCTCAGAGCAATGTTTGGTGCCAAACAAACAGACAGTTGCAGACCTCTGTTTGTAAAATTAAAAATTCTAAATCTGCCCTCGTTGTACATATACCACGCCTGCTTATTCGTCAAAAGTAATTTACATTATTTTAACTCGCACATTGCTAAGCACCCGAGGCAAACAAAGAGTAGTGTTACTGTTATACCGTTTCACACATCTAGGACAGCCTTTTTCTCAAAAAGTTTTTATGCATTAGGACCAAAAATATATAATCATTTACCTGACAAATTAAAAGAATTAGAAATAAAAAAATTTAAGAATAAATTATTAGAATTATTGACTGAAAGATGTTTTTATTCCTTAAAAGATTATTTGAGCTACAAACTTACATTTTAAATTAATTGATATTTGAAATATTTTCTGAATTATGTTTTAAGCAAAGAGTATTCAAATCACTACGTTTTAGTTATAAGCTTACATGTATTTTGATATATCAATATTCCATTCATAGACTTAGATTATACTGGTATAATACCATTGTACTTTTGATATTATTATTTATAATCCACTTTTGTTAAAATAATTCATTGTATGACATTATGCTTTATTATCCGTGTTATTTGATTTGATTTAATGAATAATGAGATGATGTTTTAAGTTCCATAATTTTAATAATATTGTAAGCCTTATCTAGGCAGGTTGTGGTGATACTTAATTATTTTATAGTGTTAAATCTCTTAAACCTACAACTAGCACAATAAATGACTTATTCTATTCTATAATAATAATAAGTTCTTTATTTCCAAGAGGTTGTATATCACGATATTTGCTTAACATTTAATAAAGCTACATTAGTACATATACCTGAAAACATAGCATCTGCAGCCGAACTAGGAGACCTGTGCCTCAGCTGTCAGCGCCATATCCCCACCGTTAATTTATAGAAATATTAGGATGCAAGCAAAAGTTAAATAATCAAATACTATCTAAAGAATTTGTACATTCCGCTAATATAACCTAAGTACAATGAAATTAATTGGATCACATATTATGTTTATATACTATGTTACCACTTATTACTTATACCAAGGTACAAAAAAAAATAATAATTTATACTACTATAGTCAACCAAATCTAAGAAATACATTTTGACAGCTGTCAGACTTATTGCACCAAGCATGCCAACCAAAAAAATGGGAACGTTCAATATTCGATTCTTAAAAAAATCGATATCGATTATTTAGAATTGGTAATAATTTACAGTTTGGTTTGAATCATACCAAAATAAATTTAAAACGGATAATTTAAAACACAATATTAATCAATTTCTTCGAATTTGTTGTAACTGCATATTTATAGAGGCACAGCTATAAAATTTTTAGATTGAAAATAAATTTATACAATTACTTTCAGAAAAATTAGTTGAGCTGTTGTTGTTTAGATTAATTACTATTTGAATTTCAATAATGTAGTCAAAATTAATGTCTCTTTCAAAGTCATACATAATCAATATTTTTGTGTTTTCTACCATTTTTGCCCAATCATCCTTTGTGACTTGAGCACCTGCTTCAACGAATATAAAAGAAACAGTTCAAAAAGTTAAAGCCGAGTCACAAAATAAAAAGACACAAACACAAGATCACAAAATTACGCACAGTAAGCTCCCGAAATGGCGGGAGATTGAAATTACGTAGTGGTTTTTTCAGCGCGGCCTTGTAAATGAGTTTTTTTGCCTACAAAAATTAACGTTGACAAAGTAAAAAAAATAAACTTGTTTTATTCATGATTCATGTAATTTAAGGAATTTTAAAAATAAAAATTTAATTAAACAAATAATACATTTAAAAAATTAATGATTCATTTATTTCAATATTTTTACCGATTATTTGAATATTTTTGTCATAATTCTTCGGATTTACATAAAAGGTTAATTTAAATTGTGTAAGTACGTTCGAAACGTCAAAAGGTATTTCTTAGATTTGGTTGACTATAATGTATTTCGTGGATATCATAATTTAAAAAAGTAATTTGAGATTGTTGTGATGGCCGTAATTGACAAAGACAACCGAGTTTCCATGCCATACGTCATATAGTTATATGACAATATTACCAAAAATTTATCGTAACATTAATAAATATAAAAATGCTATTAAAAGATTTTACTATAATTTACTTAAAATTTTGCAAATTTTTAAATCTGGCAACACCGTCGTCGGCAACGGCAGTATCTTTCAAAGGGCGGCTATAGTTTCCGGACGGCTGTCCGCTTATATTATTGCCATGGAAGTTTCCACATTTAATCAAATTTTATTTTATTATTTGTAGGGTATTTTTAATTTTCCCCGCAATTTTTAATTAATTCTCTAAAAAGGATATTATAAATAGAATTATATCAAGATACCTATTTGCACCTTTACGGATCGGACAGGTGTTTTTACATATTGTGTAATTTATACTAAAATTATAACTATTTGTACAATTTTTAGAGCCAACCGAGTACATCGACTCAAGTACCAAAGGCGGTAAGTATGTCATCAGAGGAGACTTCCTTCATCTCGGGCGAAGCGCCGCGACACAAGCGAAAAGGAATAGTAGAGACTATATGATATTAGCCCTTACCGAGGAGGTAATAGGACCTTTCATCAAATGGAATGGACAGAAGACGGTTAATGGTGCTGTTATGGAGTTTTAAAAATACGCGATTGCTGACTTGTCTCGTGTCCGTGTTATAGAAAGAAAAGGCAAAATATATTTGTATAATAAATGTGATTTCTAATATTGAACATAGATAGTATCAGAATCAGAGATAGTATCAGAATTGTACTAAGACTTCTATTGAATTGTTTGACTCTGTCTGTCTTGTAACGAATTAATGGTGTAAAGATAAGTGGCTTCTTAAGCTAGTTTTTGAGGAACGGTAAGCAGTGTAAAGTGTCAAAGTTGTTATATATTTATGTATGTATGTGTAAGTGGGTTCTAACAATTGGTGTTGCCATGGTATTAAAATAGAAAACAGCTAAGCTTGAAACATTGAAATTATGGTGGTTTCTGAACAATAATTTGTTCTGAACTGTGTCTGAAATTGTAAAAAAATTTAAAACTATGAGAGGCTAACTTTTAACATTTTAAGTTCATATTTAGTTAAACATTAAAGTAAAACCTTAATGTAATAAATGTGTTGCTATTTCAGTAGGGTACAGTAATAAATCTTACAATTTTTTTAAAGAATTTTGATTCATGTCAATTCTAAATTGTAAAAAAATTTACGGCGTCAATAGAATTTAAAACTCAACAGATAACTGGAAATTTTTAATTTTAAAAATGACCTTTTAATAATTAAAAATCTTGAAGTTAAGGCTCGATTTCTAATGCATAAATATAAAGTATTCCTTTTTATGTTCATGATTCTTTTTTTAATTACTAGTAATGCTGTTGACCTTACTCATTTTCCATTTAACCACTCCTGGTAAGCTGAAAATGCTTGTGTCAGGAGTGGTTCACGACAGTAGTCGAATGGCGGATTCGAACTCATCACCTTTTGAGTTGCGGTCCACGACCTACCGTAAGGCTACTGTCGCTATACGCACCCTTAGATTGCCTCAGTTTTTCTATAGTTTCCATGCTTGGTAGACGTGTTGGCAACCGCAGTTTTTTTTTAAATTATTTTTGGTTGTTGTCAGAAAGATGCTGTGCTCAAGATCTCATGTTTTTTTTTCCTTCGGTCGCTTTTTACGACAACCACGGAATGTTAATATAGGGTAGTGTAAATTCTTGTGCCGACAATACAAGGCAGAATGTATGATAATTTGTACTGGACGAATAATTATTTAGGTGGTTTTCAAAATGAAACTAATGATGGAATTGACGGAACGGTCAAGTTCCCGCCAAAATCTCGATTGATATTAAAACTATCCGCGACGGCAGCATGTTCAAACTAATAGTAATATATGTTTCTCATATCAGTGAAATTTAATACATTTTGAGAGTAAGTGAAGTTCACCAACACACAATGGGACAGTGCGGCTGACTCGTTTCTGCTCCAAAAAAGTCCTTTCTCCAAAAAGAAGGGCCTATGCGCTAATGTGGGACGCATATGTAGGCAGTAACTTTTACCTTCTCATATAAAACAATAACATTGTTCACGTTTCACTGCTTTTGTATCCTTTTTTATTTTATTTTTTTAATAACTTCGTCCTTGATATAAATAAACACTAAAATATGTGAATGTATAATTAGAGATAGTTTGGTAGATAGTTTTTAATAAATGTTAATTTTTTCGAAGTCTCAAACTACTACTGGTAGTGTCCAAAATATTTTTCAAAGCCGTCCCGACTTATTTATTAAATTATGCCTCGGATTGACGTCAAAGTACTTCAATTAAAAAGATATTTATGACAAGGTACAAATGAAATAAATGTTCAGTTGTAAATTTAAATTTTTGTCTTTTGATTTTTTCTATTTTGCGGCTGTAACTAAAATTTCAGTTATGAAATTTAAATGTATTCATCGTGTATTATTAACCAGCGTTTCTAAAAGATGTATAATAGTATTTAATAAATCATTATTTACCTGCTAACTAGATTATATTTATATTTTACAAAATGGTTTGTGGATGCCACCGGTTTATGTTGTGATTTTATTTAAGGTTTGCAATAATTTATGTAAATAGACTATTTTATGTTTACATATATAATATTGTAGTGTTGAAATGAAATGAAATATATTACATGTTACATTTAGTTTTAGGTGTTTTATTTAATGAAATTTAATTATAGTATGTTACGTTAATTTGATTATACAATATGTAACATAATTAACGCACACCCTCAGACACCCCAATTGGTACATTATGTTATAATCATAATACATACACTGAATTTTAGTTAAACATTTTTATGCACTGATTATTTATCAAATTGGTTATACTAATTCCGGAAGAATGTTGTGGTCACAGTACAAATCCACGAACGCAAAGACTTTAACGTGCTTGAAATAAAGTTCATTTTTCTTTATTTTTATTGAATGACAGAATTAGTAATAATACAAATAAAACTGCACTCTTAAAAGTCTTATTGCCTTAAGTTACGGTCCATTTCAGTTTGTTTTGACTGTACAGATTTAGTGTGACTGTAATTTACGTAGTTTTAATTATTTTTGGGATAAAAAATTACCTATATTAAAAATGATAGGAATCGATTCAGTAAACGATTCTGAACAAACTACTTTCTCAAAGTGCGTTAATTATGTTACATGTTGTATAATGCGTGCAGTGGCGGTGTAAGAATATCCACTACTGCATATCGTTTTGAGGAGTCGTAAGAGGTGACACGACAGAGGAAAAATGAAGGGGGAGACCTATCTCCTACCTATAGCAGCATCTGCCTGCTAAGCGTCGCAACTATGGTAAAATACCATGCGGCAATCTATAAGGGAGGCTTATGTTTAGCATTGCTCTTTTATAGGCTGTAATCGATGGATGGATATTGAAATAAGAAAGTTATTGCCTACCTGGGCCCTTTCTAATTAAACAATTTACTATTTGTAATAACGATTAAAATTTTATATCTGCATAATAAGTCTTCAATAAAAACTGCAAAATGTATAGGTGGAAATTCAAGAGATTCTAGCTACAATTTTACATATTTCTGTACAATAGAATGACCTGTTGAAGTAGATTCTTACTCAAAACTACCTACGCAGTAATAAGATATTGTTTGTGTCAATGCTCGAAAAGCAATTTGTCAGAAAAACAGGTCTATTAAACGCAGAATTGTAGTTTCTAGTTTACATTTTCGCAGAAATGTAATACAATTCTGACAGATGATATTAATCATTGTTAAAATACACAAATTTGTAAAATATAATTGTCATCAAAAACCAGTGGTGAATTTTACAAATTTAAAGGCTAAGGTTCGAAAAAACGATTAGCAGTTTTACAATCTTGTAGCTTTATTACCGGTATTAACTGTACAATTCGATATTTATTTTTTTACAAATTTCTCGACTTTATCATGTTTATTAGACAGCCCTGTAGTTCAACTGTTAGGTCCGTGACTACCACAAAATAAAATCCATCTTTTTCTCAGAAGTAATGGTGATAAACAAGCACACAGACCACCTAATGGTAAGTGAATGCTGTGGCTTTTAACACCTAAATTTAACCGTAAAAGTTTCCCGACGAAGTAACATCGGTCCTAGTCACTCACCATACGAAATACAGCGGCACTATGCTGCTATTTCACGTTGGTATTCTGTGCGGGCGTGGTCCTTTTCCGGTAGAGCTGATCTACTCTTGATGCAGCTATAATACGCGTGGATTTACTGTCTGATGGTTTGATCGTCTGGTTTACACAACGCCTAAAATAATATCGTAACCGGCGTCGGAAAGCAGTATCAAGAGTGCGAAACGTCGTAAGTGACAACTATAAAATATGCCAAAAAAGATCTTATGGCTACCGACAGGTGTTGGTTTGATCGTCTCGTTTACACAATGCTTAAAAATATCCTGCAGTATCAAAAGTGCGAAACGTCGTAACAAGCAACTATTGAATATGCCTAAAAGATCTTATGGCTACTGACAGATGACGATGTAATCGTCTCGTTTACATAATTCATAAAATATCCTGACCGTTGTCGGGAAGCCGCGTCAAAAATACGAAACGTAAGTGGCAACTATCGAATATGCCTAAAAGATCTTATGGCTACCGGCAGATGGTGGTTTGATCGTATCGTCTACATTATGCTTAAAATATCCTGACCGGTGTCGGGAAGCAGTGTCAAATATACGAAACGTTGTAAGTGGCTACTATCGAATATGCCAAAAAGATCTTATAGCTACCGACAGGTGGTGGTTTGATCGTCTCGTTTACACAATGCTTAAAATATCCTGACTGGTGTCGGGAAGCAGTATCAAAAGTGCGAAACGTCGTAAGTGACAACTACAAAGTATGCCAAAAAGATCTTATAGCTACCGACAGGTGGTGGTTTGATCGTCTTGTTTATACAATGCTTAAAATATTCTGACTGGTATCCAGAAGCAGTGTCAAAAGTGCGAAACGTCGTAAGTGGCAACTATAAAATATGCCAAAAAGATCTTATAGCTACCGACAGGTGGTGGTTTGATCGTCTTGTTTATACAATGCTTAAAATATCCTGACTGGTATCCAGAAACAGTGTCATAAGTGCGAAACGTCGTAAGTGGCAACTATAAAATATGCCAAAACGATCTTATAGCTACCGACAGGTGGTGGTTTGATCGTCTCGTTTACACAATACTTAAAATATCCTGACCGGTGTCGGGAAGCAGTGTCAAAAGTGCAAAACTTACTGTAATCATAATCCACCTAACAAGCGCGATTTTAAGGACATTAAAGAACTGATGATGAAGAAGAATACACAAAAAGAAACATGCATGAAGTTTTCTACCCAGTCTCAGATAGCGTCACGAGTGAGTACAAAGCGACAGGAGTGTGGCCAATTTGTACATGAAAGTACTTATTATGTATGTAATACTGCGTGGGAATGACACGTGAATATCCAAAAGAGTCATCCATTACTTTATTACTTATAGCCTATCAAAAGTACACTGCTGAATATAGACCTCCCTCATAAATTGCCTCCTATAAAAGGGATGCCATCAAAAATATAACTTGTAAAAAAAACCAAGTCTCGGAACTCAGTTCTTCTACCGCAAAAAGTTGTGAGATCCATGTAATACCAAGTCCGTTAATTTATTTAGTCCCAACTTAAGGGTCCTTCTGTTTTAAGTTATGACGTAATTAGCTAACCTAACAACATCTCATAGTGACCATATCAATGTTAAAAATCTTTTATGTTTTAAATAAATAGATTGACTTGGCTATCGCATGAAAACACAATGTATCTCACAAGTGATACATATTACATTAAATTATACCTATTGTTTCGTAGGGGGTCGAAAATGGCCCGAACTGCTTCGAGAAAAGTATGGTACGGCCGTGTCACTTTTTTGCTCGACTCGGCGGGGGCACTGCCGTGCCCCCAGATATTTGTAATTGTCGTCACCCTTGGCAGGCGGATTGGCAACCGCAGTTTTATTTTGAGTTTTTTTTAATAGAATAAGAGTGACAAGCGAGCATATAGTCCACCTGATCTTAAGTGAATGCTGTGGCCTATAGACATCTACATTTCTGTCCTTGAGTGAAAATCAAAATTCAGATGTGTCGCCACCCCTGAGGATTAAGATGGAATGCCTCGTATTCAGTAAAAAGGATCTCCGGTTCTCTACACTCACCATACGAAACACAGCAGCATTTAGCTGCTATTTTACGCTGGTATTCTGTGAGAGCATGATCCTGACCCGGTCGAGCCGACCCATTCGTGCTACAACCATAATATAGCTACAACAAGGCTCTATTTTATACGTGGTAGAGCCATGCTGCAGTAATATTAGTAGTATAGTTGTAGCACAAATGGGAAGGACCACGCTCGCACAGAATACCAGCAATAAAATAGTAGCTTAATGGTGCTGTGTTTTGTATGGTGAGTGTAGAGAACCGGAGACCCTTTTTTACTGGAAACGAGGCATTCCATCTTAGTCCTCACGGGTGACAACGCACCTGCATTTTGATTTGTAATCGAGGATAGATTCTATGGGCCACAGCAACCACTTACCATCATGTGGACTGTGTGTTAATTTGTCACCCTATCCCATAAAAAAACGTATAAAGTTATTAGTGAAGTTACAGCCTATATACGTATCACTGCTGGGCACAGGCCTCGCCTCATTTCTGAGAGGGTTTTGGGGCAAGGAAGTATTTGCCGCGCAGCCCCAATGCGTGTTGGCGAACTTCACATGTCCTCAAAATTTTTTTTGTCTTATTCCTCAGACATGCAGGTTTCCTCACGATGTTTTCCTTCACCGCTGGGCAAGTGGTAAATCAGAACTTAAAATTGCAATTAACAATTTCATTGGTGCCGGCGGGGATCGAATCCGGGTTACTCGCGTTCTGTTGTACTTACGCCGAGCGTTAACCATCTGAGCTACCACAGCTTCTAAAAAGTTATTAGTAGCGTTATTAATTAGGAAGATGCTGCTGCCCATTATCGTCCGTCGCCTCCTATGACACCCAAGGGATGATATGGGATAGTGGTTTACCACACGCTGTCAATACACGGCCTCATTTATCATACATCGATTACATCTATTATCTAAATGGTCTTTTACTAGGTCACAGGATATAATAGAAATCCTTGGCAGCCCAGCTACCAACCAGATGGACTCTCCCTTATTTATTACTGCGCTAAATAATATTGCTTGCTGTATTGCGGCCGGAAAGGTATCGAAAGCCATCAAAATCACAGGCTGTGAGGCAAGTCCACAGAAATAACAACGCATCTGTAGTTCTTTAGCTCTCTTTGTTTGAAGTTTCAAATGTCCATTAGTCAATTTCTAGTAATCAGGTGCACAGAGTACTTTATGAATAATATGTCATTTCTTGTCTTTCCAATAGTTTTTTTTAAATGAAAGATCGTCGTCAACTATATTTCTGTTCTAATTTATTTGATTAATCGTTTGCTCTATACACATGATATGCACCAATGCCTATAAATAATACAAACGATGTCATGATTCGGGTATGATGAAAAACAACTATTTACATAACACGAAATAAATACTCTTAATTTTTTTTTCATATAAAAACATTTACATTGCCAGTATTTTGAGCTCTAGGGTCAAATAAACATATAATTTTATAATTAACCGTGAAATATCTTTCGTTATTTTCAACACGATAATTCACATAAACTTCGCATAATCAACATTTAAATCACAGTGGTCATTCTATCCAATTCTCTTCTGCACCTCATCATCAAAGTGTGATATACAAAACGTATATTTATTCCTATAACTTTCACTGCTTTCACCAATTTTGTTTACTGGTAACTTTCCCATTCAAGACAAGAATAAGAATATTGAATCAATAGCAATTTTAAAATTCATAAGGTAAGGGAATTGAGGTATAGATATTACTATTCTGTACATTGCTTACAGTCTGCTGAATACTCTGATTTTGTTGATACACTTTAGCAATTAAACGTAGACAATGGGATAGATGTGTTAAAAGTAATAAAATTAGTCTTTTCAAGCTACAATATAAACTATTTTTAAAATAAATACGATACCTAAAGGAACGATTTTTACAGACCAAATTATATCTTAAATAACTTATACTATAATATTTGAACAACTTCGTATTGGTCGGCGCAACTTATAATAAGTGAGACAGTCCTTAGAAAGCCATATTATTATTACTATACAAAATTGAAAACTGTAACCAGTATGTTAATGTAACTTGTTTCTTTAATCTTATTATTTACTGTTGCAGCTATAATTATTTTAAATATTATGTACAATATACAGTAGAGTATGTATCCAGTAAACACGAGAAATTATTTTATGAATGATACTATATAGCTACGGTGTGATGCTTCAGCATATTTTTGTATATATATATATATATTATTATAGTATGGCATGCACACGGGCGCCGGCAGCAAGGTGCAAAGGGCCGCCTTGCACCTGTCAGGAAAGAAAATACGTAGAAAAACTCAAGATATCTAGGTTGCTGTCCAAATTTGTTCATCATCTTGTCAACACATTCAGTATCCTTTTCTACCCTTTCTCTATGAAAATGTATAATTTTATATTCTATATTAGTTAACAGTATAATGTGTAAATTAATATAGATGCATCTGAAAGTAATTCTGGCGCCGCCCACGTACGTGCTGGGTTAGCAAAGTAAAATACAAGAAGTAATCACAAGAAAAGTAGACAGATTGCTCTAACTTATTATAGTACCTATCTTTATTATAATGATATAGATAAAAATTAAAAACAGACAATATGCTTATCTCTATTGCGACATAGAATAGCAACACCCAAATATGCATATAATTTTTGATCTGTTATTTGTACACATAATTATATTTGCTTTGAATAAATTCTATATTTTATTTATGTAAGCGCTTTGAAACATATAATAGCCAGAACCGGGAGCTTTTTAATAGTAACGATACAGTTTGCTGAGAAGAATCAAAACGTAGCTATAAATTAGGCCGTAAAATAGCGTAAATGGCTTATAAAATACTTTATAGCTATATTCATTACCAACATTTCTAGAATTATGAGAGAAAATTATCATCAAATTCCTATTTAAGCTTATATGGAAGCACACATACTTTACGGTAATACATTTATAGGTAAGCTGAAGTCGTATATAAAAATACATACTCATACATATAGTCTACTTAGATATTGCAAAGCACACATAAATTAATCACTTCCTAATATGCTTGTATGTTCATATTTATTATTTAACAAGAATAACTAGAAATTAAAATTCTGTGTATACTTCAATATATTATTAAAAAATTTAAATATCCAAATCCGATGCAAGGAGCTGTCGTTATATAACTTTTGTTATTAAACAGGTATTAACTATTGTGTTTTTTAGTAAGTACCTACATATACTGTCTATTTATAAACATTAACATTTTATTTCTTTTAATTAACACTGATTATAAGGAAAAATATAATCCGAAAAAGATAACTTAAAATTTTCTTTATGAGTGCCACTTTATGCATAATAATATATTTACTAACAATTTTGGAAAGTAATAATAAAATATATAATCTTACGTTAGGTATATTATTATCTATAGTGTCAGTTTCTGTATGTGCCAATAATAATTATTTATTTTTGAACGTGTTAAAATCTTACTTGAGGGTGTTAAAATTTTAGATAAATATCCTAAATATATGTTCCTTTGCATAGTGATGTAATAATTTTATAAGCAGATTTTTTATGTAAAAATATTTTTGGGGAAAATGTGTTTTTGTTGAGAAGTAGTAAAACAGTAAATAAATAATATTCTGCTTTTAGACAAATATAAAATCTGAACCCTGTCACCAGTTATGTGCGCTTGATAGTGGGTATCGATGGTGAATGATAATAAATATTTCGTACAAAAATTACATTTCCTTAGGTTTATGATAATACAAAATGTATTGACATAAGAATTCATATGAGAACGAAGCACAGATAAAAATAGTGTATAGAAATGTGAAAAGCGGGATAGATGATAGTGTAATGGGAATCTACTTCGATAACATACACAACACTTCGTTACACAAGCCACCTGTAAGTCTAAATAAAGCTCATATTTTCCTTAACATCTATTTGTGGGTACAGATTACGTAGACATATAATTTGTTATTTGAAGGTGGTGTAAGGTTTCATCATATTATATCTATTAGGTATAGCTCAGATGAACAAAGAAAGATAGACGGAACGCTTTGTAGGTACATTTCAAGTGACGCCGTAAACATTGTAAAAACAGAATAGAAGGATAACTCCCGCGCCACGCGAGACTTAAATGCCTACTGTTGCAGGGTTGTCTTTTTGTTTAACAGCTAAATTTCATATAGTTTTATAAGTAGTTATAATATTTACAAACATAATACAAACGGGAACGTACCTATAAGTCGTATTTGTTAATAATTTCTTAAATTTTATCTCAAAGAATCAATGTTGGTCAAAAAAAAATCCAGCTTTAAATTACAACAAATGCTAAATAACTAAAATACGAGTAACTTGACACTGAGCATAGGTGTCAGCTCAGATTTAATGTTTAAAATTAATATGTTGTGATGTGATATGATAATTAATGTACTTATGAGGTATGTATTTATGTTTAAATATAGTAATATAACCTGTTAATAGAAAGTAAATTTACTTAAACAAACACATATATTAATTTATTTTACTAAAAGAAAAAATAAAACGAAAAGAAAACTGCTAGCAAAATTTACTTAAAAGTCAACAAAGTCTCAAACAAAGGTGATTGCGGAGCGCGGTGGTGGCCGTCCCCGACTCGGCCAGACCTTTTCGACTTAGCAAGTGTCGTTGTGTGCGTGCTGTGGCTCGTGCGTACGAGTCCGAGTCTGTACTGTCACGTGCCAGGCACGCACACATATTTTCGGCGTTCGCTGCATTTCTTAGAAGAGCGCCTACTATTCTGTTTTTACTATGCCGTAACCTAGCCAAAATCATGTTTTACTTATTGTAGGAACTCACAATCACGCACACATATGCATCTAAAATGGTTTTAGGTGCATGTAATATGTCCAGCAGTGGAATTTTACGGGCTGTAAAGATAGAAATAAAAATGTGTGCGTGTCAAAAAGTTGAGTGTGGTTTCGGCATCATTTCGAATGTACCTAGCGTATACAGTAATCTAAATCTAAAAACTATCTTGAGTTCATTTTGTTGAAATTTCGAGGACAGGAACGCCTCTATGACAACAAGATGTTTTATTTAGTAAAAAGTAGAGTCAGTATTTGGTATATTTGGAGGTAATACGAATTTACATAAACATTTCTATGTTGCAATCTTTTACAATTTTTAACTTAGGCATTCGATTTCTAATATGTTTGTTTAATTATAAGAATAATTATCTAAATATAATGAAATATTACTACCGATTCTTTGTATATTGCTTAATTTTCAGGATTTTAAAAAGTGCGAGACATTTTACTTTATAAAATCATAGCCAATATCGTAAAGTGTAAGTTTTAAAATTAAATTACGCTAATAATTTATCTGTTAAAACATTAAGAAATCAATAAAGAAAAAACAATTTTTCTATTGATAAAAACATTTAAAATTTTAAATGTGCGTACGACATTTTTGTCTCGTTAATATTTCACATATTTTTGAGGTGTTTATTTTAAATAATCACTGAATTAGAGTTAAAATTAGCTGTATGAAGTGTTTCCATCTCATGCAATATATGTATTGTAAAATACCAAACAAAGCGAGAATACGAATCTTATAATAAAATAAATATTAAGTAATTGACCTTTCTTACATTTAAATAATCCAAAACAACTACTCTTTATAACCTGATTACAAAGATAGAGATATAATTGACAAAAACTAATCAAAAATTTCTTTAACCACTTATAAAATTTTCCTTGATTACGATACTTAGAAATTTATTTTTTCTTTCTATTCACTTGCTTAATAAAAGTAAGTCCCCTTATAAAGGTATCGTAGCTAAATTCCGCGGATATACACTTGAATATTTCACTACGAAAGGTGCAAATATTTCTAAAATATGTATAATATATATTTATAAACAATATTTACTATGTTGTGCCATATACAATGCACGCATAACACACATTTAATATTAAATTTGTCCATAAGTAGTATCTTATACATAAAAACATTACTGTCACACAGTATTCCTCACTATACACCAATTTTAATATTATCAGCTAAATATATATCGTATTAATTTAATTATATAATAATATTGGTGTATTTTCGTAGTTCAGACGTCAAGTATTTTTGTTTTAATTTTTTTTTATATCAATAGAGAACAAACGCTATTGTTATTAAAATTTAGTAATGACCTTAAAAGGAAACCCAAGATGTAATAAGTAACATAATTTTTCGCCTATATGAAATATTTTTTCTTAAAATTTATAAAATAAAGTAACTCGACGATTGAACTACTTCCATTTTGTTGGACATAATTAAAATAAAATTATCGTAAGTACGCATAACACTTTATACATCAGTTAACAATCATTATTGTCAGTTATAAATCTATTTTTATGAATTTTATATTAATTTAAATATAAATTCGCATCTAATAATAGGCAGTTTTAAAACAATTTCTTTAATATTACATTCACTATTTACTGTAAAATTACGTTGAGGTGTGGTCACATTTTTTTTAAATTTAATATTTCTTAGATTACTACGCGTAAGCAATATCAAATCCATTGACTAGGATCGCTCGAAGGAATCCTTCGAATACATATCCATATAGTATAGCTATGCTATGCTGAAAATATAAAAAGAATTTTATAAATGACCGCCTACGTCAGTGCGCTTTTTATGCACCACACCTCTTAATAAATTTATTTACCTTGAATTGATACGGATGGAACCAGAACGTAGAGTAGGTATTGAATTCGCTACACATTTTGCTTTACATTAGTTTTACAGATTCAATTCAAGTATTGCTATTGAAATTTTAGAGGTGATAATAGTCTCTGATTTAAACAATTATATTTAGGTTTACACATGTTGGTAGTACTTGCTGTACAATTTAATATTGAAAATATCAACCGTGTCTCTTTTATTTTAATGAGCCAAATTTCAACAAACAGAACCAAGTGTGAGCCAAGACATAGCTCGCTGGATCTACAAATGTTAGTCCGATACGTAAATATATTAAACTCCATGTATTATCACCTCTTTGAATCCCATCACATAAACAATATATGCAGTAAAAAAATTAAACTTAGCTTACATAGGTGTCCTGATGCTTCAGGCAAAATCTAACAAACGAAACTTAAACTAGATATAGTATATTAATCAAACGTGCAAATGATCGACGACCTCGTCTCTTAAATTTTAAAACGGTCAGAGTTTTACGCTATGCACCACATGATCGTAATTAAGAGCGAGACGCTCAAAGATAGAATCGGTTCTTCCAAGGAGTGCGTAATAAAAAAGAGTATTGCGACAACCTTTATTGCTTCTGGGTTAGGAGGGCAACTGCGCGGGGCAGAGTACGATTTCGCCGTCGGGACCACCGGCGAAGGATACGTTCCGTGGTGGCGGCCGGCGCCCGCCTGGATTTGAAGTACTTGGAACGGCTGTTGGCGAAACCGCACCCGCCGAGCTGACCGCAGGCGGTTTTAGTGCTTGTGAATGCGTACTTGCCTATTAAGAACGAAACATTGTTTTAATTTATGTGATTAGTGGTTGCTAGGTAGTGACGGCGCAAGGACATCCACTACCCCATATCACCCCGTGGGTGTCGTAAGAGGTGATACTGGGAAACTGAAACAGGAAAAGGGCAATAGCAACTTCCTGAAAAAACAGAAAGTAACGAAAAATTGCAGTTCCAGCCGTCAACAACAACAACTATAGCACAAACCTCCCTATGAGACAACCTATGGCACAGGCCTAAGTTCAGCAGTGGAGCATCTGATAGGCCGGGATAAATAAATGAATGAATAAATAAGTTTGTGGGAAAGCCGCCAGTTGTCTGTTGGCACAAACCATACTTCTGAGTCACTTGCATCCATCGACTCCCGACAAATAAAACAAATTTCGTAAATAGCTTGTGACCATTGACATTGCAAAATTATTTTTTTTAAAAGAAGTCCCGCTGAGTTTCTTGCTGGTTCTTCCCAGGACAGAGGTTTTTTTCGAAGCAGTGGTAAAGTAAAAAATGACTCAATAAGAATTACAACATGTAATCTATATTGAATAAAAAATTATTCTACTCAATTTTTATTCTATTCTATTCATGCCTCATTAGGTCATTATTGCATCTGTTGTACTTGCCTACATCGGACTTGCCCGTACGAGTTTCTTTTTAAAATAAATAGTTTTGCCTTTTCCATGAAACTGTTATGCCTAGCTGGGTTTATGAAGTGAGAGTTTTAAACGATTTCCTGTCATTACAATTAAGCAACAGAAACAATTAAAACTTCTACGTTGTTTGTCGTCTACTTTCTGGGCTGCTGTCTGCAATCTGGTAAATATCATATCACATATATGTGCTCGAAATTCTTGAAATGTTTCCTCACTATGTTTTTCTGTACGCGAAATACTTGGTAAATCAGCACTTAAGCAATTAACGATTACAGTGGAGCAGGACGGGATCTAAATCTGTTTACTATGATTGCAAATTAATTTTAAAGCAAGCACAATCCCTGGGTTGAAGTAAAACTAAAAAGGAGCACACAGTTTACCTGATGGTAAATGGACGCTGTGGCCCATAGACATCTACATTGTTTTCGATTAAGAACCAAAATGCAGATGCGTTGCCACCCCTCAGGACTAAGATGGGTCTCCTGTTCTCTACACACACCATATGAATATATCGCAGTATGGTCCTGCACGGACCATAGTGCCATGGTCCTTTTGAAACGTGGTAGAGCCATGCTGCAGTTATATTAGTAGTATAGGTATAGTATGAATGGGTCGACTTACAGGGGACGGACCACGCTCTCACAGAATACCGGCGTAAAATAGTAGCTTAATGTTGCTGTGTTTCGTATGGTGAGTGTAGAGAACCGGATACCCTTTTTACTGGAAATGAGGCATTCCATCTAAGTCCTTACGGGTGACAACTAATCTGCATTTTGATTCGTAATCGAGCACCACTTACCACAAGGTGGACTGTGTACTCGTTTGTCACGCTATAAAAAAAAAAACGGTCGAGCCGACCCATTCGTTCTACAACCATAATATAGCTGCAACGTGGCTCTATCACGTATAAAATACGGCATATTAAAACGTGGCAGAATATGTTCCACCTGTTGAACGATGATGGCCTGCGGCTGAGCGGTTGCAGTGCGATATCGACGCATTCGCTCGTCTTCTTCGCCGCTGGACAGGCTGGACACATCGCACGAGGAGGCGTCGAGCCGCCTTGCTGGCGAACACTGTGCGGGGCCAGCTCGAGGTCCACTCGTACCCCCAGCCAACGGCATTTCTTCGCCCTCCGCGCCACCCGAGAGTCTGAAACGAGACATTAATGTACGAGTAGCATTCAGCTCATGGCATAATATGTATAGTTCTACTTGTAATTTTTTTTTTCTTTAAACTAAGTTTAATTTATTTGAACAGGTTGAGAGCATCATCTGCTTACTGTATTGTATTGTGTGTTATATTGCTTACTGTACTTTACACGTTTCGATACGTGTAGGTGGATCGATTCCGAACTCTCGTATCACACTGATTTAGACACAAAATTAGCTCTTCGATATCATCAGTGTGAAAACGCTGAAGTGTTTTCAACATCGCCTTAATTTTGGAACAGCTGCACTCTCATAGTCCATATTATACTCTTACTATACACGCAAAGATAAGTCTTGTTTTACACACGTTGACATTAAAATAGCTTTTACCCGCGACTTCGTCCGCGTAGAAGAAAATTGTTCTAATAGGATTTTTAAATGGTTTTTTACATTATTAATTTTGTTATAACATATAAATTATTATGTTAAAATGTTTGAATGTTTGTGAAATATAGCAATCTTTATTATAGTTTAGGGATTGAAAGAATAAATAAACATGAAAATAAAATTAAAATACGTTATATTTTCTGAACACGAAGCTCGGACTTTAATCTGGTGAAAGTGACACGGTGGTATTATCTTTTTACAAGAAATCGAAATACTATACCTACCACAGTATTTCTTTGTGAACAATATTTTTTGTTTTATTTTCGGAAGGTAGAATCACCAGGCTACTCTGTGGTTACTCTGGAGAATGCCACATTCAACTCACCGTGGGAGAAGTAGCTTCTCTCAAGTCTACTCCCGCTACCTTAAGAGTTTGACCTTAAGCTTTGTTTATGGTTATGGCGAAGCAGACTTTGATAGGAAACTTCACTCTCTTGAATTCGAAGGGGTAATTTGATGGTGTTTGGGGAATCCTAGGAATAAATACAGACTCACCTCGAGAACAAAGCTGTCAGTATAATTATATATATTTATAGTATATAGTATAATTATATATAATTATATAGTATAATACATTGCGATGTAATGTTTTCACTTGCAATCTGGTGCCATTGCTCATTGCAATTGCAATTTTATTATTTGAGTTGGGAGACCGGTTGGCTTCAGTATATTCAGGAACTCGACCGGAGAATGAGTGGTATCATCGGTGTTTATTACTGAGTAGACGGATTTATATTGATATTCGACACCTGCGAATGATCTTAAAAATATTTCATTTATAACTGAGGCTTGTTCGTTTTTTGGTGTTAGGGCGGCACGCTCGCATAACCTTTCTGCAGTTTTATCATGAATATTAATACAGTGGAAACAATTGTACCTAACTTTGTAGGGAGAATTATTTTATTATCCAGTTCCGGGAAATCACCATTTCCTATTTTAAGCAACAGGTCTGAGAGCTGTCCGGCAGTAACATCTCCCCTAAGATGGACTCTCATATTTTGGTAAGGCTCAGCTTTCTCACTAAAGGCCACAAATGAGACCGTTTCACGCACGCTTTAACTTCGTCCGTTCGCGTTTCTCTGAGCACTACTGGTAAAGTCTGCCAGAAATCGTCTGCTAAGAATACAGTATCTCCTCCTATTTGACAATTTTTATTCCTAATACCTTGTAAAGGTCAACGGCTTTGAAACCCCCTTTATGACCCTGTAGTACTCTCATCCCAAACAATTAATAACGATTTGCGGAGTACTTCTGACATATAACTTTGTTTGGATATATTGCGGAGTGGGGTTTCGATTTGTATCAAGTCGAGAGGAAGTTTAAACGCGGAGTGTGTTTCACAGTTTCACTTCCATGCAGCGGAGTGGCAGCAATTCCGGACGATGCGACCGCTAAGGCGACATCACGATTGCTTCTCACTTAGGCCAACAGTAAATTCAATAGAAAAGTCTTACCTGTTCCACCAGGACTATTAAAAATTATATCACCTACACCTACGTCGATACCGGAAAGTATTTCATAATAGATATGTCTTTGTTCATTGGTTAGATAGCCTTCACTACTTGACACAAGTTCTACTAAGGAATTGACATCATAACTTGTTTCCTTCAGGTAGTCCCGGTTATTGTGTAAGCCTTCAGACATTTGAGGCTGTGGCCACCCGTACTGATGTAGGCTTTGTCCTCCTAATGCTAATACAGCATCTCCTATTGTGACCAGACATTTATTGTAGATTTCATCTGCTTGATGTTCATCTATCATCTATAATGCCTAAAAGCCTTTCCACTTGTCGTTTGTAGTTTTCTGATAGGCTATCCCCGTATTTTACCCAAAGACTTAGTGTGTCTGTAATCTGATAGAACGCCAGCATTATAGAAAAAAGTTCACGCATTTTAAATGGCGACTTGCACAAGGCCGCTTCCTTTAGGGCAGTATCCTAATTTTTGTCGTCCTTTAGCAAGCCAAGTTTCATGCAAACTAATTGAAAAATTGGTTGGAAGACATCGTTGACATTCTCTAAGTCATGGAAGGATGATGGACCCCTAACTGTGTACACTCCACCTAGAGCGTGTTCTTTCATTATTTCTGCCAGCCATCTAGGAGATTTCCTCTTTTCTTTCTCACAAATTTATTTTTTTGCCATACAAAATATTAAGGCACTTTCGCATGTAGAAGGGTTTTAGCAAAATCATCTGTTTGACATAAATCAAAAAGTGCTAACACTGTCGTTTTTAGGGGGGATATTAACTTCGTCGGTGAGATTGTCGGAATTAAAACTCGTTTGCTATTTTCAAGTTGGAAAGCCAAATGTATGACTGTGGGAAACCTTTCATGTATGGAAAACCCTATAACCCTCCAAACTGCCTCCATACTACTCAATTGACATACATTCACGTATAACTTAACTTTGTCCTTATTGTTTTCTAGTACGAAAGCCGCCTGATCATTGCCCTTATGTACTCACAAATGTTCTTTATCGATTTAACAGAATTGCAAAATTCTACATTAATATGTGCCTTAAATGTCCGTCACAGAAGTTTATTATAGGGGTCCGCCCACCTTTTGTCTACTTCAAACTCTTTTAATTTAAGTGTAAAGCCACCGTCAGCCGAAGATATTCTTTTGTACCGTGGGTAACCATCGTCACCTGTCTGTGTATCTCTCAAAAACTGTCTGGGATATTTTTTGTTACATTTATTATCTTTCATGCAGGGAGAATTATAATCAAGGTTCCCATATGGACCGTGTATCATATTGTTTGTAATTATGTCGTATAATATAGGATCTTCATTTGGATTTCGTACCTCAGCACATATAAATCCATCCACCATGTCAAGTAAAATGCGGTTCGATGGAAAATGGAAAGGTCATTCTGCTCAGATATGCCATAAGATGGGCGTTCAGTATATGCTCCATAATTTTTCAGATTATGAAGGTAATTGAAATTTGCCGATAGTTGGCAGGTTCAGCAAGACTGTCCTTTTAGGCACAGACTGCATATTAGCAAGCTTCCAAAATTTGTGTATTATCCAGTCCCGAATGAGAGGCGGAACAAGCGCGTCAACACAGGAGACAACTCAGGCGCACAGACCTATATAACTATAGTTGGTACCGGACCTCTGACCTAGAGGTACCGCAGTGACGTAATTGAGATTGAACGCTGTTGCTACTACTGTCTAGACATGCACAAGTTTGTATCGACCGCTTTAGCAAGAGACCAAAAAGCTCTACTGCCAGATTTTTGGGCAGAGAGCTTTGCGCTGATACGTTTAATGCACTTAAAACTAGCTTGCAGTAAACAGTAATGCCTTTTTGCAGAACTTGGCGTCTTGGTTAAAAGCTCTCTTCTTATGGCTAACATCCAGAACTTTGCGGTCTGGAGCATCGTCCCAAGATAAGTACTCCATACGCTTGTACTTTCGACCACTTTAGCTAGACACCAAAAAGCTCTACTGCCAGATTGTTGGGCAGAGAGCTTTGCGCCGATACGTTTAATGCATTCGAAACTGGCTTGTAGTAATGCCTTTTTGAAGAAATTATCGTATTAGTTAAACGCTCTCTTCTTATGGCTTTGCAGTCTCGAGCATCGATCCAAGATAAGTACGCTATATGCTTGTTCTTTTCAGCGTGAGCGCATTCCGAGTTAAACCATGCGCGAGTTTTACCAACAATGAGCACGTCAGCAAGGAGAATGAAATACTACATCGCTTGAAGAATAACATCGGTAAACCATCCGCGAATTACGACAGATTTTCAGATGAGAAGAAGATCTGCCGCCAAGTATGAGATGCAAAGCAGTGTTCTTATCCCAATCTGCTGACTTGTACCACATTTGACCCATACCTTGGAAATCGTAGCTAGGCAAGGATACAGATTTCTCCAGACACACAGTGGTCAGAAGTTCCCAAGGGGACGTAACCTGAACATCGTAGCTATCCCGTTCGGTTGCCTGTTGGTCACCGTTGTGCGATCGGTAGACACAAAAATAAATAATTTCATCCATTCCTGTGTCTATTAATACCCAAATCGTGGAGAAACTGGGGTCAACAAGGTGACGGAGACGCTTACAGTAGATGTCATTGCGGACATACATACAGACTCCGGTGCGCTAGTGGCATTCATGCTCCAGTGTGTACCCAGGACACAGGGTAGCCAAGTTACGTCGCATCTAAAGGACGTGTGATCTGTGTCTTAGTCAAGAAGATTAATGAAATATATTACATCAATCCTAACGCACGTGCATAAATATGAACGCTCTCCCAACACCACTACTTCCAACACTACAATTCTAGGAAAGAAACACCATCTACGATAATACGACACGTGTTTCGCCTCTACACGAGGCATATTCAGGTGATGTAGACTCTACGGCGCTAGGGAGTGCGGGAGGTGCTCTTCAAACTAGGTAAGACACATCATTTAATGAAGCGGATGGTTGCAGAGTAACTTTTAACACCTTTTCACTGTCGCTTTTTCGTTTCATTCAGATACAAATCACAACGATGCTAAAGAAGTTTTCACTTCAAAAAATAGCCAACAAGCTTTGGCAATGATCAGGAACACTTCGAAAATTTATTTAAAAAAATTACTACACTACACTATACTAAAATCGACTAAAATATTTACTTTAATGTCAACTGTCAAAATGGCGTCGATAAAGCATCGCCTTTTTGCTGTTTATTATTTGAGTGACCGATGAAGAGCCATCGTATGACTAGCCATCTATGCAAACAAGGCTGTAGTTTTTGAGTTATAAAAAGTGGCCATAATAACCGGATGACTATATTACCCTCATTTACTATAGTTTAATATAATTTAAGGTCAAAAGTCCACGTTGTTACCTTCTGTTCTCCTTGTAGTTGGTCCGTCGTCGACAACAAGGTTTCGCAAATATGCAAAACATAATACGTAGTAGACAACAAGCGAGCCCGGCCACGATGAGCGACGGACCCACTAGCCGAAGCGCAGGAGTCTTGAAACCCTGTAATGTCACAGACATCAATACAATTTCTCTGCTATTAGTAATATATAAGTCGACTGTTCGGCATAGTAAACCTAATATGGTATCCGTAAGCGAAATGGCTATCGCTCAATCTATTGAAAGTCGCCAAATCTTCAGTGTATTTATTTAATAGATTCTGTCACCCAAAGGACGAAATCGGAGAAGTGTTCGATTCTCTTGCACAGACACTTTAAGGTAATGAGGCGATAGCAATGCCTTAACCATATTTTTATCATCTGGCCACTGCCGGATTGGTACATATAATATAATTTATTACCACTGATAGATATATAATTTAAGAATATTATAGAATAGAAAATAATAATTTAAATAAGTTTAATTTTATAAATCATTGATGCAGCGCTAAACGTACGCTAATTAATATAAACATGCATGCGTGACACAACAATACATTTTATAGATTTCGGTGCTTGTTTAAGATCAGATAGATCCAAACCAATATTTACATCCATTTTAACATCCACAAATCATTGAAACGTTCCCCTTTCTGCAATATTTGTATGTAAAAGTATTCGGATATGGGTAAGGTCGTAAAAAATGTACTTTTTGAAAGTTTTGAGTGGGCCCATGTTTGATTGTGAATACCATACGCTAACAAAAAGTATGATAATATTATTAATTAATAAAACATTGATAATCATGTTTAGAATAATGTAGAAATAACCATAATATTCAAGAGGCTTAAACATAAAAAATAAAAAATAGTTTTGAATCAACAAAATAAAGCTGCATACAAAATTTAATTGTCTCCTATCAGCTTATAGGACGAAAAAATGTAACAAATAAGAATAATATAGCATTATGGTTTTAAAATTGTAGTTTACTTTGAAAGCAATAAAGATGCCGTGTGATAATGTATAAATTATTGCAATAATACAATGCTAGTGGAAAAAACCTCATTCTAATTTGTGTCTCCAAAAGTTATCCAGTGTGTTACTCCGATTCGATATGGGATAGATTTTTTGTATTCAACATTAAACAACATTATTGACCTACTTTCGATGAGGCAATGCCGTAGGCTTACTGTCAAATGTCAGTTTTGACATATGTTTTTCATTTGTAGTTGTGACCGTAAACAGTTGTAAATTCCATAATTTAGAGCACAAACGGGCAATGTGTATGTCAATTCTACGTGAGAAGTGCAAAGATATCGTTTACTAGATTACTGATTCGAAATTTATAGTCAATTACCAGTGTATGTCAAGTTTTATTAAGTAAGTCGCGCATCATTTATGACCGCTATTCATTGTTGAGTTTTGAATTTTCGAGTGTGTTTGTTCCAGTTCGTTACGTGTGTTATGGTGATTGTTATGTCACACACTGGAATTTTATAACGGAGGCTGTTCACATAACTTAACCGACTACGGTGAAATTCATTTTCAAAGGGTGTAATGTTATTCTGACGTACCTACATAAGAGTGGAGTGTTATACTATTCTGATTTATTATTACTATAGGTCCTTCAGTAGCCGAACTAGGTTCGTTTTTAATTAAGAGGTCGTCGCCTTTCGTCAACTTTTCCACTCGCACAGGACTATAATATAAAAAATGTTTAAATGATGAGAAGCATTTATTTAAATTTTATCAAATGGCAAAACATAAATAAGTTACTGTTAAAAACACATTTTTAATGTGGCTTTATTATATTTGTATGCTGAGTTTATTAGATAAACACAAAAAGTTTTTTAGGGTTCCGTAGGCAACTAGGAACCCTTATAGTTTCGCCATGTCTGTCTGTCCGTCTGTCCGTCCTCGCTTAATCTCTGTGACCGTTAGCACTAGAAAGCTGAAATTTGGTACAAATATGTGTATCAATCACGCCGACAAAGTGGTAAAATAAAAATTGGAAAAAAATGTTTTATTAGGGTAGCCCCCCTATATGTAAAGTGGGAAGTGATTTTTTTTTAAATTTCAACCCTAACGTGTGATATATTGTTGGAAAGGTATTTAAAAATGAATAGGGGTTTACTAAAATCATTTTTTGATAATGTCAATAAATTCGGAAATAATCGCTCCAAAAGTAAAAAACAATGTGTCCCCCCCCCCTCTAACTTTTGAACCATAAGTTTAGAAAATATGAAAAAAATCTGAAAAGTAGAACTTTATAAGGACTTTCTAGGAAAATCATTTTGAACTTGGATGGAAACAACAGTACCCACTACCGGGAGCAGTGCAGGAGCGCGGAGCGCTGCTGGAGCGTGAACATAATGGATACCCACCTTTAAACTCATAAGTGGGAACACTTATTGTGACGGACGGGAAACTACGGAACCCTACACTGAGCGTGGCCCGACACGCTCTTGGCCGGTTTTTTTTAAATCATTACATATTAAATTAATACTGTATTATAGTTCGCCTATTGATTACATTAAAAAAATGCATTTTAAATTTCAATTTCTTCTTAAATATGGCTCTGTGCGAACGCGAAGTCTCAAATGGGATAGCCCTTATAATTAAAAAAAAAAGAAAAAAACAGTAAAACAAAATTCTGTGATAAATGGTAAAAATTACGGTATCTGTACTAATTGTAAACTGTAAACACATATTTGTTAAATTTGTTATATTTCTTTTATGAATAACCTACTTTGATTAGTACCTACTGTTTTTTGTAAGCACATTATTTTGTTAAAGGCTTTAATTCTGTGTTGTGTTATTTTGGTGTTTAGTTTCGCAAACATGCAAGATATGCATAGTCTAAGATTCGTTTTTGATTATTTAATCTTAATTTCATGAAAATAAGTAATTGATAATATTTTAAAATGAATTTTACATAAACCTTTTTCCAAGTGTACATTAACCTTTATATTATTCCAGTACGTTATTGCGTTATCGTGTGTTATATCTTCCAGTGCGTTATTTACACTTTTTTAAGACCTTACCCATATACAGTGACGTTGTAAGAAATTATAGTTGCGTAGTATTACACCTGTAATCCTTGATTTATATATTACACTAGATCAGTAATAACCGCGCCAAAGCGATGCCACTGCACATATGGCCACAGTCATATGCCTAGCTAATGTCAGTTCAGTGTTCAATGTAACGCCGACAGAATTGAGCCGCGACAAAAATGGGTAAATGCGTAGGTAGTGAAAGAATGCTATTCAAGGTCACAAAAACGTAATAAATCAAGCGGAATCACTTTCAACGTTTCAACACATAATTTTTAAGTAGTTCTTGTTTTCATATAAACGTACTCGTAAAAACCTCAAATAATTAAATAAAATTATCGAATATTGCCATTTAGGTTCAATGTTGCCATTTATCCGCATTTGTGATTATCCTACGTTAATGGGAGACTATATAATTAATGGAGTAATTTAATTTGTTATCTGTGATTTTTAGTATTTTGGAAATTATAATAAAAACTACGTTTTAACTTTCATAGAAAATAATTAATTATTCTTATTTCAGTTTATTCATAAATTATCTATTAAACTATTTTATATTAATTACAATTTCATATAAATTTTATATTAATTATATTTTATTACCTATTTTATATTGTTTGATTTATTAGCACAATAAAAATACTTATAAAAATATGTTTTATTTCATCATTATGGTGTTGTATAACTCAATGCCTGTAATCCCCAGGGGGTAGGTAGATTTAAAAGCGCAGCGAGTACCTCGAACCACGTTTACCCAAAGTGGTGAAAAATAGCTATCATCGCTTACACAATCACAAAGCCATTAGTACTTTAATACTATACGCTAGGTAAGTCAATGATGACCCGCGTGGCCTGTCAGTTGACACATCTTTTTTGTTATAATTCTCACACAAACATGAGACCTATAAGTCGACACGTTAACTTAAAAAAAATAGATATGATCCGATATACAGTAGAACACAGTGTTAGAGAAATAGGGACATAGACATATAGAGATCTGGACGAAATTATTGCAGACAACCAGTAATTTGTGTTTTTAGTAATTTGCCAGGTGCTCCAAACGGTAGGCATCACGGTCGTAAAATCGTCTTCGTTCTCGTCTTCATTAACATGGGATAAACAAAATTAAGTTAAAGATCCAGTGATCCAGAAGTTGTGTAGACATTAATTTGTATTTAGCGGAATATTTTACCTCAAACCCACTTTTCACCGCACCGCATTCACCGCTTTCACCGCTTTCACCGCATTTTTTTATTTTATAAAATATAGGGATAATATACAAGATAAACGGGAACACAGTCCATCCTGTGGTAAGTGGATGTTGTGGTTCACATTCATTTACATTTGTCTACGTTAAGAATCAAAATGCAGATGCGTCGTCACCCCTGAGGAGTATTATGGAATACCTCACTTCCACTAAGAAGGGTTTTCAGAACAGCAGCATTATGCTGCTATTTTACGCTGGTATTCTGTGAGAGATTTCTACCGCGGTTGAGTCGACTCATTCGTGCTACAACAATAATATAGCTGCAGCGTGACTCCACCATGTTCGTCTAGCAAAATACCTACTGACTCTCGTCTTCAATAGATCTAAATATACCAATTTTCGTCTATAATTTTTGCCAGATTTTGACGCCGGCGCCAAATTCTATTCTATTCCTCTGCACACTAAAGATGACGAAGCATATCTTTTTGTACGAATCAGGTCCCATCAACCTTAAAGGAGTGAAATAAATTTCCGACAAGAAAGTTTGACACCAACAATGTTTTATATCAATGTTATTGTACATTGCGCTATGTTCGATAATAATCTTTCCTAATTTAATTTTTTATGTTGGTATTCCTCTTATTAGGGGAAAAAGTGTACACTAAGACATAAATAACGGGACTGTAAAATTCTAAACATTTCACACGCTACTGGCTTATTTTAACTTTTTTTCTTAATTTTAAAGTTACAGCCTATATACGTCCCACTGCTGCATTTCTGAGAGGGTTTTGGGGTAAGGAAGTGTCCGCCGCGCTGCCCCGAAGCGTGTTGGCGAACTTCACATGTTTTCGAAATATTTTTTTCTCTTATTCCTCAGACATGCAGGTTTCCTCACGATGTTTTCCTTCACCGCCGAGCACGTGGTAAATCAGCACTTAAAATTGCAATTAACAATCTCATTGGTGCCGGCGGGGATCGAACGCGGGTTACTCGCGTTCTGTTATATTTACAGCGATTGTTAACCATCTGAGCTACTTCGGCTCACGGGTATTTCTTAATTGATGAATACGTATTAAATATTCTACTAGCAATCTGCCCCGTCATCGCAAGGTTAACTTCTGGGTGTCGACAACAGTGCCGCTTACCGAGTCCAAATGAGAATCTAAACCATCTAGGAACCCATTTAAAGACACACAAAAAATTTCATCAACATCGACCGAGCCATTTTTGAGTTTTAGTGAAACTAACGGAGTGCAATTTATTTTTATATATAGAGATTAAGAATATTCAACAAACGAACATGATGGCAAGTAGGGTTCACTGTGCCACAAATATCATACAGCAGCTATTTTTATTTAGATTCAATAGATCAAGACGTAGGTGTTTGAACATTTGGGGACCTTTCATCTGTATAATAGATTAATGCTGCTGTGCTTCGTATGGTGAGTGTAGAGAACCGGATATCCTTTTTACTGGAAACGAGGCATTATATCTTAGTCATCAGGGGTGACAAAGCATCTACATTTTGGTTCTTATTCGATAATATACGAGTATGTGTCTATCGGCCACAGAATCCACTTACCATCACGTTGACTGTGTGCTCGTTTGTTGCCCTTATTCTATAAAAATATTCTATAATAATATTTTTCCTTTTTTTCATGGATTCTATCGTTTTATTTAATGTCAACAACTATCCAACAAACTCGATCAGTCAATTCTGTTTTAAGTCAGTTGCTCAAAAATAAACCTACTGATGCGACCATAAACCCAAGCCGAGGACTGTGAATATAGTAAAACTTCTATGTCCAGCAATGACTTTTTTTCTAGGGGATGGATGGAACATACAATAGAACATGTTTTACCTTGTCGCCGGTGCCAACAAAGTAAACGACGAGACCGACAGCTAGTGTTGCTAGGCCAGCGTATAACAGTCTTGCGACACCCCACGGCTCCCCACTCACGCCCTCCGCTTCCCCGTCTGATTCTGAAGAAGAACCATAGGAAGCGTCCCGAACCTGTAAGATCAACCAAATATGTAAAGCAACAGCTAGTTTCGAATATTTACATGATTTCCGCAAACATAAATTTTATAACTTTGGCAAAGCAATTTTGTGACTGAGCTTAGGTTAATCAAACATTTTTTGAGTTTTATTTCGTTTATTATTTTAAGTTTGAATTAGGCACAGCTATTTATTTGGCTAGTATAGAAATATTTACTTAGCTCTAAAACATTAAAATTTTAAACACCATCCAATCCAAATATAAGCATGTAATTTATTTCAAAATAAAAAATATTATTGCAGAAGACGGGATCTAATATAAAAATTCAAGGAAGGCGATGCAAATAAAAAGTAGCGAAAAGCTTTCTAAACGTGCAAAATTGCATTATAAAAATAACAAAAACACTTAGTGAAATTTATCATTAACAAGTGTTATTTAATAGACTTCACCAAATACGTGTGTTAATAATAAAAATTTGCTCAACTATTAATTACATTGCTTCAAACAAAAAGCTTTAGAGTGGTCAATCTAATATGGAACATTAGGAAAAGTGAAAATAGATATTTAAGTAATCACCAAAAGTTTAGTTTTACGAAGGAGCTCTACAATAAATAATATAACAAATGTAACAAACCATCACCAACATTTTTGAAATAATACTAACTGGACCAAATCATCTGTTTTCCGTTATTCATCAACATAGAATAGATTCGTTAAGGAAGAAAATTCATTGTGGGTAACTATAGGTAAGTCAAGTCCACTACGACAGAGGGTTCTACTCGGGGGAGACTGTCGATCTCGGTATAGAAGATTCGTACTTTTTTGACGCGGTGAGCTGTGCCATGCAGTGGGGCGCGTTTTGTTCTCTTGATGATTACCCGGTTGGTGCGGTGCCACTTGGTGCGCGGGTCGCGCCTGGCGCCGGGGTGGTCGCCGAGCACTGAGCAGCGACGGGCAGCGCCGCCCGCGCCGCCGGCACCGCCGCCCACCGAGACGGCCGCCGCTTCCTGCCACGCGGCGCGCCCAGCTGCGCACTAACAAACAAATACACTTTATTAAACTATTTTTATCTTTGATTCTGTCAAAATTAATATTCATTCATTCATACATTCATTCATTCATTCATTACAGCCAACAAGGAACGCAACAAAGCACGGTCCTGAGACAGTGCCTGTATTCATCGACTTCCTGCATGTCTTACCAGGTGGCGACTCAATTTATACTACGAGTATCTATATTAATAAACAAGTTTAGCATGTAATGGCGGTGTTAGAATATCCACTACTCCATATCATCCAGTAAGTGTCGTTAGAGGCAACAGAAGGAAAGAAGTCAGCAGATGAGATGCAACGTCTTCCTAATAACGAATAAAAAAAACCGCGGCTGCGAACTCACAAAATGGCAATTATCACAAATTACCCCTCTATGAATCAAACTATGGGGCATATATATAGCAGCGGGCTTTAGTATATATATTTACTAACTGCGCCCGCGACTACGTACACGTGGTAAGTCATAACAAAATTACTAATACTTTTGTTATGATAAGTTATTTGTACTTTTAACTGTGACAAAGATCTGAAAAGATATTAATCTGCATTAAAATATTTTGTTAGTCAGCCAATCAGACTAACTAACGAAGAAAAAACTAATCAAGAAACGAATTGAGCAAACTATATATGCTTATGTTTCATATAAATAAAATGGAATTATCAGTCTGTATTATTAAAATAACTGGTTTCTACTAAGCTTAGGTGTGTCCGTCCGGGTTTATCTTCGAAATGGCCTAAACCGATTGCATTGAAATGTTACGAACAGACAGAGAGCAATTCAAGGAGGTATACAGGGTATTTTTACTGAAAAACTTGAGGTTTTATTGCTTGTTCCAAACCAGAAATTTATAAAATGTATGGTCTTTGATTTTCTTAAATATTTACCTTTAACACCACATTAATAGATCATTGTTGGCGGGTCGCTGGTTGTAAATAAACAACAAAATGACCTCATAACATAATCGACAATTTGATCGCGAATTCCTCTAGCCAAAAATCGGTTCCCATACAACGAATAAGGATTGCTCTAAATAAGCGACCTCCATCATTATTTTATTGGTACTACGGTATGAGGCACCAATATTAAAAAATATATTTGAAATGAAAACAACATTCTTATGCCGACTTATATAAAATTAAGTACCTTATTACACTGACAAAATGAATGACATTACGTAAGAATAGAATTTAAGAAGATATATTAAGTCTCAAACAAAATCCCAGAAAATATACAAAATTTGTCATACGCAAAGTTCAAAAATTTTATTAAATTAAGTTTGTATAAAAATTGGGAAGGGTGATCGCTTCCAAGTTATTTCTAATTTGTCTTGTGTTGTTAATTGTAAACATGATTGTAAGCTATTATTTGAAAAAATAAATAGTCCCGCTGGGTTTCTTGCTGGTTCTTCCCAGGACAGATTTTTTTTGCGAACCAGTGGTAAATGAAAAAAGTGACTTTCAATAAGTATTGTTTATAATCTACATTGAATAAAAAAGTTTCTGTTTCTGTCTCGTTCTGCAAACAAATAAGAAATAAAACAAAACTCAATCGAGGAAAGTCTCTTGACCTTATGTAATAAGTGTGATCGGACCCAAAATAAGTTGGGTTATCTATTAAAAAAATTCTCAGTAGCGGGCCGGAATAAGGATTTTATCGGTGTTTAATTCCTGTGCCTCAGAAAGCACGTCACGCACTTGGATCTCTCTATATTTGTGTTGGTTTACCGTCCCATCAGACTATGAGAGTGAGGGAGGAGAAAGTGTTTTGTCCTACGTCATAAAAGTATTTTCTAGGTACTGCATTGCTACATACATAAGTATTATAGAACACTCTTTACCACAAGATTCGTACATAAAGTCTCAATGTCCTGCATACATGACTGGACTACGTTGAGACAGGCTGCTATGACCGAAATTTTGCGTGAAAGACATTACTGACGCGTTTGTTAGAAACAGGAAAAAAATTAAAAGTATTCAGCGCTCAAAACACTTTACACCTATATACTCGAATACTTAATTTATAAATGCTACGCATTCTAAAATGAAGAAAAATTGTATTCAATACCTTTTATATAACCTATGGTTGTAACAATTTTTTTAATTCAGGGTAAACGCGATCTAGTTGCAAATTGCAATGATACGGAGGCCAATGAAATTAAAAAGAAAACATCATAATTTCTATAGAGAAATGTGTGGGTGCTACCAACTGCTTGGGATCCTATATTTTTTAACGTGGTAGGTCAAGCTGCACCTATATTATGGTTGTAGCACGAATGGGTCGGCTCGACCGAGGAATGACCACGCTCTCACAGAATATCAGCGTAAAATAGCAGCTTAATGCTGCTGTGTTTCGTATGGTGAGTGTAGAGATCCGAAGACCCTTTTTTACTGGAAACGAGGCATTCCATCTTATGCCTCAGGGGTAATAACGGATGCGCGTTTTGATTCTTGATAGAGGATAAATGTAGATGTCAATGGGTCACAGCATCGACTTACCATCAGGTGAACTGTGTGCTCGTTTGACACCCTACTCTAAAAAAAATAACAAAATTAAATCCGAACCTCGTTCTACGTAGATCGGACCAAAAATTAATATTCGAAAACTGAAGGTAGCCGGGCTAACTATGACATCGTCAAACATCTCAGTTCCCCTCGTAGATAATATATAGAACAGTTCCCCTCCGTGACCGTCGTCGACGTAAACATAGAAATAGTTTTATTGAAAGTGTAGTGTTCGCGTAAATTTAAGAAATCTATCACTCGCTCACACTATGATAATGTGAGTATAGCGAGTAAACGATCTTGATCTTTCATTATACAAGTTTTCTTAGGATGGAGTTCAGTGGATGGAAAATTTTTGGTGTGTCATTTTTATGTTATCTAATTAATTCATTATAATCTATTTTGATATTTACTTTTTATTATTTATGAACCTTGGCGTTGAAATAAGTACACATAAATATTTTAATTGTTTACGCAGTAATCGATTGTTAACCGATATTGGTTAAAAATCGATTATATCTACTAACGGTAGCATAGTAGTATAAATAAATAAATAGTACGGTTGCAACCTGTTTGAATAAATAAAACAACCAAATGTAACTAGTATTTTTTAATCGATACTTACAGTCAATAAACATATTTTTTATTATAAACATATTTACCGCAACGGCATTGACCGAGCTTATCTCGAGTCGATAATTTCAGGTAGTAAACACTTTTTATAAAACGCTTGCAACTTGGCTAAAAAAAAAAGTAAGAACTTCTTCTCATTGACACTGCTATTTGCCGACAAGTCTATCGTAATCGCAAAAATATGTCCGCTGCTTGGGTGGATTACAAAAAGGCATATGACTCTGTTCCACATTAATGGCTAAAGAGAGTTTTACAAATATATAAAATAGATGGCAAAATTTGTAAGTTTTTAAGTAAATTAATGGGTCAGTGGAACACTATCCTAAATCTACCAGGTGAGTGGCAAAGTAGTTCGATAGACTCTATAAATATTAAACGAGGTATATTCCAGGGGAGATAGTTTGAGCCCAACTTTGATTTGTTTAGCCCTGAATCCTTTAAGCACTGCTATTGAGGAATCCGGATTAGGGTTTCGGTTTCGAAAAGAAAACTCACCGATCTCACATCTACTTTATATGGATGATCTCAAACTATTCACATCAAAAGAGAGTAATCTACTATTATTGTTGAAATTAACACATAGTTTCAACAATGATATTAGAATGGAATTTGGAATAGATAAATGTGCTGTCATCAACGTAAATAGGGGCAACATTAAAGATTGTAATAAATTTGCAATTACAAATGACTTACACTTCAGTTCTCTTTCTGAAACAGAAACCTATAAAAACTTGGGCATAGCAGAAGCACTAGGAATTAATGACAAAAATATTAAAGAAAATTCAAAAGTAAAATTTATGTCAAGATTAAAAAAAGTTATCAAAAGTCATTTATCCGGCGGAAACAAAATTAGAGCATATAACTCCTGGGTAATACCTAGCCTTCTATATACTTTTGGTGTTACAAGGTGGTCTCAAACAGAATTGGATGACTTAGATAGACGAGTCCGTACATTAATGACTACACACAGAATGCACCACCCACGATCATCTGTCATGAGGTTGTATCTTCCAAGAAAAGATCGTGGACGGGGCTTATTAAACATTAAAAACCTGCACAACCGTGAAGTATACAACCTCAGAGCGTATTTTATTAAAAAAAGACACATCACACTTTCATAATGACGTAACGATTAATGACAAATCATTAACCCCGCTTAATATGTCGGCAAAGGACTGGCAGAGGCCTTATGATTGTGGATGAACTCAAAAAGGTTTGGAATGACAAACAACTGCATGGTCGATTTTTTAAAGCATTGACTAATCCTTGTGTAGATATGGTTGCATCAGTACATTGGTTACAATTTGGTGACCTTTTTGCAGAAACTGAAGGTTTTATCTGTGCAATACAAGATGAAGTAATTAAAACGAACAACTACCGGAGCAACATTCTGAGGGACGGCACAGTTGACGTATGTCGCGCATGTCCCTCAGACATGTTATTTCCGGTTGTTCACAACTATCAAATGGTGAGTATTTGCACAGATATAACCAAGTAGCTAGAATAATACACCAACAGTTGCCATTAAATTTGGCTTTACTCAACAGGACGTTCCATATTATAAGTATGAACCAAAGCCAGTCCTTGAAAATAGAAGTGTCACACTGTACTGGGATCGGTCAATTATAACAGACAGGTTTATAGTGTCAAATAACCCTGACATTGTGGTGATAGACCGAACTACACGCAAGGCAATAATAGTGGATATCAGTGTTCCTCATGACGAGAATCTCGTAAAAGCAGAGAATGATAAAAAAATTAAATATATCGACCTGGCTCATGAGATTGTCGCTATGTGGGACGTTGATTCTACTATTATTGTACCAATAGTTGTTTCAGTCAATGGGCTTATTGGTAAAAATATGGACGATTATCTGTCCAAGTTAGGTTTGGGCAAATGGCTGAAGGCATTAATTCAAAAATCGGCCTTATTAAATACGGCTCGAATAGTAAGAAGGTTCCTATCTTTGGATGCCTAACTTCACCGATGGCTTAGAATTCCTCGCCGCGGTGGATAATAACCGAAATAATAATATTATTTATATAGATTGTATTTATATTTATAATATTATAGTTTTGTGATAATATATGTGATAAAAATAAATAATAATAATATAATAATGATTTGGAAGCCAGCCGAGACCTTTGCGAGACGGACTCAATTCTTTTTGGCGCAGCACTGGTAGTCTGCCGTACTATAGGCGCCAAACTTTCCACGGCTGGACGCGCTACTGGATAAAGTAGCGCTATCCCAGCCTGGAGAATAAGAATTGAAGAACGTATCGCAAAGGCTAGGGCCCTCATCGGCAGACTGATATGCTTCAGGTCAGGCAACAACAGGCCAAGGATTGTGCGCACCGTCAGGATGGCATTTTCCGGGACAAATGTTAGTTTGTCCCAGCCGGATATAACGCAAAAACTGACGGAGCGCATAGACGACCTGAAGCAGAGAATCGCTGCTTGGGGAAAGCGGATTCGGCGATATACCGAGAGGTCGATACGGTTTAACCAGAATCGTCTCTTCCAGAGTGATCAGAAGAGGCTCTATAAATCGTTGGAGCGACCAATGGTAATGGAACGGGCCCAGCACCGAATCAGGCCGACACTGTAACATTCTGGCGCGGCATGTGGTCAGAGCCCATAAACCACAGCGAGGGCCCTTGGACGGAAGTTGTGGCGAGTCAGTGTGCGAGTATAACGCCCATGGACCCCGTCATTATAACGCCGGATGACGTAGCTGAGGCGGTCCGTAGGGCCCCGAACTGGAAAAGTCCGGGACTCGACGGGCTGCATCACTACTGGCTGAAGGGGTTTGTGGTGTGTCACACTGTGCTCGCCCGACAGTTCCAAGAGGCTCTCAACCAGAAGTCACTCCCGAGTCTCTTCACTACTGGGATCACGCATTTGGTTCCTAAAGACCAGGTTACCACAGACCCGAGCAAATACCGCCCCATCACGTTTCTGCCGACCATATACAAGACACTAACATCCATTTTGAGCGCGAGAATCACTCGTCACCTGGAATCAAATCAGGTGATGTCGCGCGCTCAAAATGGATGTCGGGGCGGCGGTTGTGGAACCAAGGAACCACTCCTCATTGACGCGGTCATTGGCAAAGTGGTGAAACGCAACCGTCGGAACTTCTCCGCCGCCTGGATAGACTACAGAAAGGCATTTGACTCGGTGCCCCATACATGGCTAAAGAGGGTCCTCGAGCTGTACAAGATTGACTGTACAGTTCGAGACTTCATCGAGCAGTGTATGGGGCAGTGGAGTACAATCCTCTGTCATCTAGGCGAGCGGATGACGGCTGCGGAAAGCCGCATAAGGATAAGAAGGGGTATATTCCAGGGCGACTGTCTGAGTCCAATCTGGTTCTGCCTCTCTTTGAACCCTCTCAGTACTTTACTGGAGGGTTCCGGGAGGGGGATTTCAGCTTCGGAAAGGAGGTACAAAAGTGACCCACCTTTTCTATATGGATGACCTCAAATTATTCGCCTCCAGTCGCTCCCATCTTATAGAATTGCTAAACATCACTTGTGAATTTAGCAATTCTATTGGAATGGAGCTGGGGAGGGATAAGTGTGCGGTCCTCCATGTTGAGAGGGGTAGGGTTGCTAACTCTGAGGGCATAGACTTATCTATGCCCGTTAACTTAAGGACACTTTCCGAGGCTGAAACATACCGATACCTGGGAATGTCACAGAACATCGGTATCGATGAGGCTGGTATGAAACAGTCAGTTTGCGACACGTTTTATGCACGCTTGACCAAAGTGCTTAACAGCCTTTTGTCCAGTGTGAATAAGGCACACGCATATAACGGCTGGGTCATGCCTGTCCTCATCATCTTTGGCATACTCAGGTGGACTCAGACCGAACTTAACGCCCTGGATAGAAAAGTCCGCACTACCATGACGTCCCATAGGATGCATCATCCGAGATCATCGGTAATGAGGCTGTACTTGCCGCGAAAGCATGGTGGCTGTGGCTTCCTTAGCGCGCTCACCATGCATAATCGCGAAGTGTGCAGCCTCCGTCATTACTTCCTGGCGAGATCGGATGATCCATTCTATAATGACGTCATTTCTAGTGATAAAGGACTTACCCCTCTATCCTTAGCCAACGAGCAATGGCAAGACCCGGCAGTACAAAGCATTTCCGACCGGGAGATCGTATGGAAGGAGAAGGAACATGAGCCCTTCGTAGATACAGTCGCCTCCCTCAACTGGCTACGTTTCGGTGACCTTTTTGAGGAAACCGAGGGTTTTGTGTGTGCAATACAGGATCAGGTTATTAAGACCAACAACTATCGGAGATACATCCTAAAGGATGGCACCATCGACGTCTGTCGAGCTTGTCGCCATCCCGGTGAGTCACTTAGGCATGTCATCTCCGGTTGTTCGGCGCTTTCTAACTCTGAGTACTTGCACAGGCACAACCTAGTAGCCAGAATTCTACACCAGGAGCTCGCTCTGAAATACGGTCTCGTGGATCGGAAATTGCCGTATTACAAGTACTTACCGGAAGCCGTGCTCGAAAATGACCGCGCTAGGCTCTACTGGGACCGGGCCATCATCACAGACAGGACTATTCTTGCGAATAAGCCTGATATTGTGCTGATGGACCGGGCACAGTCAAGGATATTTTTTGGTCGACATTGCTATTCCGTGTGACGAGAACCTCGTGAAAGCCGAAACAGAGAAACGAACAAAATATCTGGACCTGGCTCACAAGGTGACCGATATGTGGGGTGGTCTGCCGGCCAAAATTATTCCTGTAGTCGTCTCTGCGAATGGGCTAATCCCAGTCAGCCTCTCGGGTCATCTGAGGCGACTGGGACTCCGTGACGGACCGCTCCGGGTTCAACTGAAAAAGGCGGTGCTCCTCGATACCGCCCGCATCGTCCGCCGGTTCTTTCCCTTTCCTCCTAACCCTCGGCCGTTTGGTCTCCCCTGCCGAGGGCTTCCATCTGGTTGGGCTTTTATTTATTTATGTATTTTTGTATTTATTTTATTTTATTGATATTTATGTATATTTATCGTTTCATTTTAATTTATAATTATATATTTATGTAACCCAACCAGATGAGAAAACTATATAAATACCCCAAATAATAATAACAATAATGTCCTCCAGACCGAATTTCGACCACGGCGGCCTGCCTCAACGAAGGCTAGCCATCGGCGCAGGACAGGATTATAGTGCCTAAGTGTATACGCAAGCACAAGTGCACTCTCTATTCCCTCACTCTCATAATCCGATGGGACGGTAAACCGACATGACCGGAGCGAGACTGGACGCAGGACCAACGGCTTTACATGCTTTCCGAGGCACGGGGGTGAGACACTGCCAACTTCCTGACTCCGGACAACTACTGAGAATTTCTTGACGAAAACTCGATAGTTATTTTTTTTAGCCCGACCCGGTATTCGAACCCAGGACCTCATGATCAGCAGTTGCACTACTACAACCACTAGACCAACGAGGCAGTCATATATAGGATTATAATATAGTTATAAAAATATATAAGATGGCTGCAGGTGTCTTTGAACTGCAGTAGCCACTTGCCATTAATTGAACTATAAGTACGTTTGTCACTTAAGCTTTATATTAAAAAAATTACGGCGGAATATATAAGGTTAGGCAAAAAGTTTCATCGTATTTAATATAGGTACAAGTATTCAACACATTTTTTTTTTCAAAGTTCATTTACATTTAATTATAATATATATGTGCCATTTTATTCGATAACTTGTAGGTAGTGACATAATCCCGTTGTAAAAATGTTGGAATTTTTGAGTAAAAAATGCGACAAGTATTTTTGAGAGTCCTCTCTTGATGTTAACCTAACACTATCCAAATAATTGTGAAGAGACCAAAATAGGTGTAAAGTCAGGACTATATGGTGGATGCATTAACAGTTCCCATCACAACACAACAAGTTCGCAATTTTTGTTGAGTGGACGAAGATTTGTGTGGTCTGGCGTTATAATGATGAAAGACACACTCCTTTTCTCAATTTTTTGCTTGAGTCTCATTATATGTTGGTAGTAAAGATCCAAATTTATGATTTTGCTCGGCGGTAAAACGATGCTCTTCCAATACCACCATAGTTATAGCATCACCTTATTGCGGGTTAATCCAGGTTTCACTACAGTCTGTGGAGCTTGACTACCCTTTGACCATGATCTTTTTCACACGCTCTTGTCGTGGGTGATCCATTTTTCATCACCAGTGATCAACATTTTCAAAAATGGTTCGATACCATTACGTTTAAATAGAGAACCGCAAACGAGTACACGATTCATTAGTGATTTCTTAAATTTAACACTAAACATTAAATTTTGGATTAATTTTGGAAAATTAAATATTGGATTTTATCGCGTTTAATTAACTTATTTTTAGCTTATTTTTAATTCCTGACGTTCGGTGACCATGGGCGCTCTAAAGCACCCAAAACGTCAAGAATTAAAAATAAGTTAATTAAACGGGATAAAATCCGTATATATATATATAGTTTTATACGATTCGTTAGGTTTCTTTCAGTGAGCTCGCGAGAAACTCAATTATCGAGGTTTTTTGTAAAGTAAGACTTTTTCAAATGGGTCAAAACTGTTTTGTGGTCAATCCTTAGTTCCTTGGCAATATTGTGACTACTAATATACCGATCTTGCTCTACTTTTTCAAAATGGCATCGATGTTGTCCGTATGAGAGCGACCAGAGCGAACTGCATCTTGACTTCCAAATTGTCGTACTGAAAACGCTTGAATTAACTTTGTGCTACTCTTACTGACACTGCATTAGGTCCAGAAATTTTTGACGTTTCTGGACCTAATGCAGTGTCAGTAAGAGTGGCACAAAGTTAGTTCAAGCGTTTTCACTTTTTTGTAATAAAACTTCAGAATGTATGGAATTTCTTCGTTAGATTCACTCATTTTGCCGTACAGGAAAACAATTGAAAAACGGTGAGAAAGTGTTTTTTTTTTTTACTTTTTATTTTTATTTTTATTAAGTCCTCTATGTATTGATATTGTTGCGCGGCTAAGTTGACATCTGGCACTAGCGCCATCTAGTGTCGGGTAACGGAGCGAGGGGAGAGCTTTCCAGAAAATGACTCAACCGACAGCGTCATCTGTTGTCGAAATGAAGAACTAAGCTTCTGGAAGCTGACTCTCGAACTTTCGGCGCTTTGTCGATTGGTGCGCGTATTTACTTGAATGTTCTGGATGATTCGGTACTAATGTGTATTTATAGGCGCTGCAAGGTGCGATCGGGGAATTATTGAATTTGGCGAGACAAGCGAAGCTTCGGAGCGGAATAAAGTGAATTAGTGTGCTTAATTATTGGTGTTTTAAGTTTTAATTTGTGTAAAGAAAATTAAACTGTTAATTTAGGTAATCCTATCGGCAATTTTTATTGTTACGAACCTCAAGCTCGTAACAATTGGTGTCAGAAGTGGGATAAAATCATGCCGATTTTACCTAAGGAGGAAACGGAGGGTGTCCGTACCCGAAGTCAACGCCAGCAGGAGACGGACCAAAGAAGATTTGGTGGTGCAACGCCGCAGACGTTGGAGGGCCAGCCGCCGGCTGCAGGCCCGTCAGTAGCTCCTACATCTGCAGCACCTGATTTAGGTGCTCTGATGGTGATGCTGCAGGAGCAGGCTCGCCGACAGGAGGAGCAGGCCCGTTGGTTGAAAGAGCAGCAGGAGGAGCAGGCTCGCCGACAGGAAGAACAGGCCCGTCGGTTGGAAGAGCAGCTGCGGGGCGGACAAGAGGAACAGGTCCGTCGGTTGGAAGAGCAGATGCTCCTCATGAAGGACCTTCACGCTACCTTCGGGAAGGAGATCAAGGAGGTGAAGGATAGGGTTGCTCAGCAAGACAACCGCCTGTCAGAAGCTGAAACCCAAATCGCGAAAGCTGAAACCCGAATCGACCAAGTGAACAATCGGGTTGACAACGTAATGGCTTACATGAAGAAATCACTGGACGAACTCAAACTTGGGGATGGAACTACAGCTCCCGTAGTAGCTACTACACCTTCGCTATGTGGGTTCAAGGTTCTTCCTGGCTTCCTGGCTTCTTCCTGGTCAGCCTACAAAATCCAGTTCGAGGCTGTTATGAAAGCGAACGGCTGGAATAAAAGTCAGGCCATGACTGCTCTCACACTAGGCCTGCGCGACCAGGCCTTAACAGTTCTGGAAGCTCTCGGTGAGGAAGTGACTTATGAGCAACTCCTTGAGGCATTGGAGGCGAGATATGGCGACGCTCACCTGGAACACGTCTTTCGTGCGCAGCTTAATCGCGTTCAGCGCATCAACGACCTACACCAATTTTTATTGTCACGAACCTCAAGCTCGTAACAATATTAAAACCAAACAGATACACACAGAAAGGTCAAGGAAATTTTTCCTCAATTTTATACAAACGAAATACGGGCATATATTGACAGTACCTTGCTTAATGTCATACCAGCTCCATGCACGCGCCAGCTACTATTATGTGTATAGTATGTCAATTTGATTTGATTTTTTGGCATGCAATATGTAGCAGGAGTGGTGATGCAAAGCACATAAAAATGGCTGTGACATATAGGTACTTCTTACAATTTTGCATACAATTTTATTAGCAAATGTATCCTCAGTGTGCCATTTACTGACATGTTTCATTATTTTGCATGCCATGCAACCTACTTCCCTAATTGGATGGCATGTGTATTCCCGCCTTTATATACAAATAGCATGACGTAAAAGCTGTAATTAGTTTTTTTTTTTTTAAAGAAGTAGTGTCGTTTTACCAAAACAGTGAATTGGATTCAAAGAAACTATTTTTCAGTGAAACTGTATATAATATTATCACAGGAAATAACACTCCATAACACCCTGGCCACTTTCGATAAAATATAATTTCGATAAAACAAATGTCGTAATTGCATATTACACCCACAGGTACAGATTTGTGTACGTTAACGGTTCCGTTGTATGCAGGTGAATTACAATAAATCACGCACGTACCTATGTCCTTCCGCTTGGAGCAAATGAACCGTCTGGTGTGAGGTATCTAAGTCAAATCGGCGGGAAGAGGTGAGTGCCAATACTGTACGTAGTGTTAAAATACAATACCAAAGGTTAAAAGTAAAGACTACTTAACTCTAAACTCTTTTTAATTAACTTAAAACAGTAATTTAAAAAAAAACCGACTGCGTAAAAAAGTTTAGTGAAAGGAGAAAATGTTTAGATGTCATCTTTTCTTATCGCACTTTTCTTTAGTTTGTGTCAAAACGGTATTTTTAAACGACTTCAAAAAAGGAGGAGGTACTCAATTCGACGTTTAGCCGTGTAGTGGCGGTTGAGAATATCCACTACCCCATATCTTCCCGTGGGTGTCGTAAGAGGCGACAGAGGGACACAGAAAGGAGATGGGCAGCAGCATCTTCCTAATAACAACTATGACAATAAAAAACTGCGGTTGCCAACCCGCTCGCCAAGCGTGGCAACTATGGCAAATATCCCCCCATGAGCAACGACGCAAATAAACGGCCCCCAGTCCCCGGCGGCCCCGCTATTCCTCGCTACGGTGGCGACCATGGTAACGGCGGGGCAGGGGGTGCTAAGAATCTCCGGTGGAGGTTCGGTTGTCACCTACGACGACTCGACCTGGCAACGTATAACGCACGCACCCTGAGGACTGACGAGAAGATAATGGAGCTGGAAGAATGGGTAGACAAGTTGCGCTGGCATATTATTGGATTATCTGAGGTCCGAAGAGAGGGGGAGGACACGGTAATCCTCGAGTCCGGCAACTTGTTCTATCACCGGGAGGGCGACCATCTGTCCCAAGGAGGTGTCGGGTTTATCGTCCACAAGTCTCTCGTCAACAACGTTGTAAAGATTGGAAGTGTGTCGACGAGGGTCGCGTACCTGATACTCAGAATCACCAAACGGTATTCGCTGAAGGTCATACAGGTCTACGCACCAACCTCGGCACATCCCGATGAGGAGGTGGAGGAAATGTATGAGGATATTTCTAGAGCCATGCATTCCTTCAAAACCCACTACACGGTGTTGATGGGAGACTTCAACGCAAAACTAGGCACAAGAGAAGGCGGTGAGCTGAAGTTAGGGAATTTTGGAGTAGGGCAACGGAACCGTAGGGGCCAGCAGCTGGCTGACTTTATGGAGAAAGAGGGACTCTTTATGATGAACTCTTTCTTCCAGAAGCGGCCTCACAGAAAGTGGACCTGGTCGAGCCCCAACGGTTCGACAAAAAATGAGATTGACTTAATTATGACGACCAGATGCCAACTGTTCAGTGATGTCTCAGTGATCGCAAGGGTGAAAACCGGCAGCGATCACCGAATGGTTAGAGGCACACTGAACCTAAACGTTAAGTTGGAGAGGTCTCGTCTAATGAAGTCAACGCTCCGTCCCCCCTCGTGCTCTGATCCAGAATCCCGAATCTTTTCAGCTCGAGTTACGTAACCGCTTTCAGTGTCTAGAAGATTGCAATGCAGTGGACGATATGAATGTCAAGCTCGTGGAAACTATCCATGCCGTCGGAGCTAAGTTCTGCAAGACCCGCCGCAGAAGAATACAAAAACTCTCCGGTCACATTCTTAATCTCATGGCTGTTAGACGATGACGACGGAGCTTCTGAAAGCGAGTGGAACACCGGTACTTGAAGTCCTTCAGAAGCTCTTCAATTCCGTCCTCCATGGTGGCACTACTCCAGAGGCGTGGAGCAGAAGTGCGGTGGTCTTGTTCTTTAAGGAAGGCGACAACGCTCTATTAAAGAACAACAGACCGATTTCCCTTCTGAGCCGCGTCTACGTGCTGTTTTCGATAGTCATTACAAATCGTCTCGCACGCAGACTCGACGACTTCCAGCCTCTCGAACAAGCCGGTTTCCGAAAAGACTTCAGTACCATAGACCACATACATACCATGCGGCAGATTGTACAGAAGACCGAGGAGTACAATCTGCCACTTTGCCTGGCGTATGTGGACTATGAGAAAGCCTTTGATTCCGTCGAAATTTGGGCGGTGCTATAGTCCCTTCAGCGGTGCCAAGTTGACTGTCGGTATATCGAAGTGCTGAAGTGTTTGTACAGTAGGGCTACGATGGCTATCCGAGTACAGAACCAGAGTTCGAAGCGTATCCAACTGCAGAGAGGTGTAAGACAGGGTGACGTTATATCCCAGAAACTCTTCACCGCTGCGTTGGAAGACGTTTTCAAGCTATTGGACTGGAAAGGATACGGTATTAACATCAATGGCGAGTACATCACTCACCTTCGATTTGCCGACGATATAGTCCTTATGGCAGAATCGCTGGAGGACCTTAGCACTATGCTCAATGACCTCAATGGTGTCTCCCAACGGATAGGTCTTAAGATGAACATGGACAAAACAACGATCATGTTTAATGTCCATGTCACACCTATGCCGGTAGTTGTTGGGAGCACTATGATCGAAGTTGTTGACGAGTACGTTTACCTGGGACAAATAGTCCGACTAGGTAAGTCCAACTTCGACCGAGAAGTCAATCAACGGATTCAACTCGGCTGGGCAGCGTTCTGGAAATTGCGACACATCTTCACGTCAGGTATACCTCAATCTCTAAAAACTAGATTGTACAACCAGTGTGTGTTGCCAGTAATGACTTACGGATCAGAGACGTGGTCCTTCACCACTGGCCGTATGAGGACGCTCAAGGTCGCTCAGCGAGCTATGGAGAGGGCTATGCTCGGAGTTTCTCTGCGTGATAGACTCAGAAATGAGGATATCCGCAGTAGAACCAGAGTGACCGATATAGCCGAACGGATTAGTAAGCTGAAGTGGCAATGGGCCGGCCATATAGCTCGAAGAACCGATAACCGATGGGGAAGAAAGGTTCTCGAATGGCAGCCTCGTACCGGTAGGCGTAGTGTAGGGCAACCCCCCACTAGATGGAGTGACGACCTGGTAAGACATGCAGGAAGTCGATGGATGCAGGTGGCTCAGGACCGTGCTTTGTGGCGTTACTTGGGGGAGGCCTATGTTCAGCAGTGGACTTGTGAAGGGCTGTAATGATGATTAGTAGTTTTGAGTTATCCTCAATAATGCGTTGACTTCGACTACATTGGTGAATTTCACATAACTTATAAGGGACTCGTTACCGTTAAGGTTACAGCTTATTAAAGTCCACTACTGAACATAGGCCTCCCCCATAGATTGCCTCATAGAGTGGATGTTTGCTATAGTTGCCACGCCTGGCAAGCGGGTTGGCAACCACAGTTTTTTTATGTTAGTCGTTATTAGGAAAACGTTGCCGCCCATCTCCTGATTTGTTTCCCTTTGACGTGTCTTACGACACCCACAGGATAACTGGGGTAGTGGACACGGTAGAGGGCTTAATCAAAACCTAGAGTTCCAAATTCCATAAAGAAATTCAATATAGTTCTTTAGGTTCGAAACGAGTTATTTTTACCACTTACTGACTGGCTCGGCTTTGATTACATTGATGATGTTGTCATTTTATTTATACGTATCGAAGTCGGTTGTATTAAATTTTTAATTTTACAACATGTTTATTATAAAAATGCGTAAATTCTGTCATGAATTTTGTAGCAAAACTTACTTGAAGAGCTTTTCTTATGTTGTGTTATACCTATATTTTAGCGTACGTGCGGGCGTTCGTACGTGTGTGTACAGATTATTGAGAACTTTAATCAAAGTCTTAAACTGAAAAAGCTTTTTTCAGATTTTGTAGATTTTATATACCTACATAAAATTGCCATCCTCTAAAACCTGCTGCCCGGGCATGGCCTTTGGACTCTCTACAGCTACGTCACCGAGGAAAGATCTGTCGCACTAGTCAGTGTGTTTTAGCTCTTCACATATTCTCGAAAACTTTTGCTTTCATGTCTAAGACATGCAGGGTGGAATAAACTTCACGTAATTTTATTCACCGGCGAGCAAAAATAACAATGTCGCCGGTGCGGGCGGAAATCGAACTGGGTTTACTCGCGTACCATGAAATTTCATGGCATGAGCTTGTTACGAATTTACATTCGCAATCATAAATCATACACTATGATAAAAGTCTCGTATCTTTGACGCTACTCTGTCAGTCGCTGGTTTAGGTATTTCACGTCTAACGAAAATGAGACGACTATACCGCTACCTATCGGAAGCCGTCACTTACGACACCCTCGGGACTATGGAGTGTAGAAGTAAAGAGTACAGACTGTGTATTAAAAAGTGTTCATAGAAAATCGTTAAATAAGTATAACTAATATAACTACAGGGTAAATTTCAAAGAACGTCCCGAAAAATATTAGTGGGATAGACGAATTTTTTTCGAGGTTATATTTACTAAATAAAATTATTTTAGATTTTAGAGCTACTGAGCAGTTTGGCAGCACACTTAAACCTTCGACAACTGCTAAGTTCATTTCATCCCAGTAGCTACTCCAACCCTGTTGTGGAGAGTTTTTGAACTGTTATTTACTGCTTACAGATGGCCGCTTTTTCAACTATTCTACTATGGGAGTTGGTACTCCTTACTTCTACATTCCATACTCGGGACGAAGTGGGGTATTGGATACTCTTAAGCAATATTTTTTAATAAAAAAGAAATTGTAATTTTTTTCATACATTTTAGAGAGAAATTTGTAAAGCCTGAATGACGGTCAAATGACAACAATGTTTACTAACACCTGGATTTATAAAAAGTACGGAAGTTATAAAAAGGTCTCGTTAGCAGAAACATCAAAGTTCCTAGCATGCAAAAAAAAACCTCCGCTTTTTAAAATATTTAACTCATAAAACATGCAACATAGTTGCTGGTTTTGAAATGAAATATAACATTTAAATTTTAGTTATTATCGCAGCAGTTCACTGTATCCCAGTGATGATTTTTAGTATAGTAAAAATGGTCTGGTATTTCCTTGGTATCTCTATTATAATTAGATTGGGCTGATTAGTACTTTGGCCGATTGGCCGATTAGCCGATTAATCGGTTATGAAATGGCTGATTAATCGGCCCAGCCGATCCCTATTTGATGATAATTTCAAATGGTGGAACAAAAATTCTTCCAGATATCCAAAAATGTCCCGTTTAACCAGTTTTCCTTTGCTGCCCCGCCAGCTCTGTGTATAGTGAGAGACATTTTCTGAGGCAGGGAATATCTAGTATCTACGAAACAAAAAGAAATCGACTTCAACCAGAAAAGGCTGAGATTTTGGCCCTTTTGCATCACAATTTGCCACTGGTTAAAAATAACAAATAAATTAAATATTTTCTAAAAAGCCTTGAATACTTTTTCAAATTGAGTATTTCTTTTAACAAATTATTAGATGATTATAGATTATTTATTTAATAACATTACAGGAAAAAATAATTTATTGTAATTTTAAGTAAACAAAAATAACAATTTAATTTAAATTTTAGTACAAAAACAATAAAAATTTAGTTTAAGTACAGAAACAAATGTTCTATTTGTCTTTTAAAAATCTATATGCGTGTAGTTTAACAAACTATTCAAGAATTAATTTTTTTTGTTATGCAAGGAGACACTTAAAACTTTTTTTTAAATAGTTTATTAAGAATATTATTATCAATATTTTATTTTGTTGTGTCACTACTCTGCATTACGATAAAAAAAAGTTAAAAAGTAGAATTAAAATAGTAAGTACTTAGGTTTTTGTTTAGTTTTAAATAGCTAACTCACATTCTTTTTTTTTACCAAAGTTCCTATGTCCAGAATAATTAACATTAAAACATGTGAGACTGATTTTTCAATAAAAGTTATATATGAACCTACTTATTTTATTATTTATTTGATTTACCTACATATAAATCTGACGTGAGTTTACGCATGGGAGAGAAACTATACTTTTCTTAAATTTAAAACTTTACTCATATCAATGTAGCCGCAGTTACAGAAAATCACGAGAAACCTTTTCTGAAATTTGTAAAATAAAAAGCCGATTAATTGGCCGTTTTAGCCGATTAATAGCCGACTAATCGGTGTCTACAAACAGGCCGATTATTCGGCTTCACCGATTAGTCGGTGGCTTATCGGCCCAACTCTAATAATAATACGTATATCTATATTTATTATTATATATACATTTACATATTATTATGTATTTCTATGTGTACTAAAATTAATCTAATATATTAAAATTAGAGATGTATATACAGAGATACGAGTGATTTTTTTTTTTTTATATATATTCAGAAAACAAAACCGTAGTTTGTTATTCTGACACGCAGTGTGGTAGAGGCATTAAAATACATATTAATAATTCAAGAAAATTCAATGCCACAAAGTATGTAATCTCGTCTCAACAGAGACCATCGATCTGCACAGGACAGGATCATAGTGCATAAGTGTCTTAGGCTATGTTTTGGTTTTACTTCTTCATTAAGTTCTCGTTAAGTAAGTGTGATATAAATTTTCCTCTACGTTCATTTTACTAATTGCTCATATTCTGCTCTACACGTTCCTAATAAGTTAATTAAGGTGTTTATCAGTCACACGGATAGGAGCTCTACGAAACCCAAACTTCGATAATGCTATTATTTCTATAATTTTCAATATAGTTAAGACTGTGAATACATATCTTATTACAAGCTAAAATATCCATTATGTTTATTTACACAACTACAAGAAGCCTATTTATAAAACTACCAGAGTGCAATTAATTTATATGCACAACAGATCGCCGGCGGAGTTACAAGTTAAAAATTTATTTCATGCCTTAAGCGCAAAGCCCGTAGGTATGTTCTACTAGCGCCTAAAAATCAAGAATCCAACGTTTTTTTAAAACTCTATTTATAAATGTGGGTTACGTTTGAAAGATCACTACGTTAGCGCCTTATAACAAATGTAATCGATAATAACCATTTTAAAAATCAACTTTTAAAGGAAAGAAAAAAAATATAACCCTCTTTTTTTTGTCACAATCGGATAAAAACTAGTCTATAAGTTGCCCCGGATTACTTACTCTATCTACGTACACAATTTCGAGGAAGTCTGTCCAGTACTTTTTTTCCTTGAATTGTGAATGAAAAGACTGACAAAAATTCTAAAAACTATTAATTTGACTTCAGTATCCTTTGTTTAGTTCCCTGGACTTGTGCTTCTCTAAGAATATTAGAATTATACATACGAATTTTCTATAGACCTATATATAGATTACCTACATGTCACATTACAAGTATTTAAAAATAATTAATAAATGATATATGGCTTCTATGAGCAGGCATTAGAATAATAATAATATGTATATTAGTGATGATAACGATAATGTAAGAACTATGCAAGATTTTCATCATATAAATAGAAAAAAACGAGTGTGCTTATGACCACACGACTAAAGTAAAACTTTTCTATATTTGTTTTCATCATATACATATACGTTAATTTTCTACAAATATTAAATTTATTACCAGCCTAAGATGATGTTGAGACCAAGATTAAGAAAGAACTGCTTCGGTGGTTTGGTCATGTCGAAAGAATGAAGGAGGAAAGAGTGACAAAGCAAATTAATGTTGCAGAAGTGAACGGCTGAGACGAAATGGGACGTCCTAGGCAAAAGTTTATCGACCAAATTGGCGATATATTAAAATGGGCCAAATTAGGAGTACCCGTAACTGACGAACATGTATGCGTATATGGATGTGACGGAGGCGAGACAGATTTGTCAGGTTCGTGCCAAATGGAAGTATGTAGTCTCTGCCTACCCCTCTGGCCTCTGACGGCCGTGAGTGTTTATGTATGCTTTTATGTTTAACGACTTCCTTCCATAATTTGTGATTATTCACCCGAAAATTCACAAAACATTAATTATAAAATAAATTTACAATTTTATTCACTTTAAACGCAGAATATTTAATGTATTGTAAACACAATATTAATTCATATAATTGTTCAATTTACGACGAACGAAATAAAATTACGAAAAATAACTGGCTTTGAGAGAAAGAGAGAAAGAAAATGTGCGCGCGTACTGCTTTCTCCTGCTTATATCCCCTACTCAACTCCCGTTCGCTTCGCCTTATCACACTTTTCGTAACGCTTTCGTCACGCGTTCGCCAGCTTACTCCCCAACTCAAGCGTGCGTAAAGAAGTACAAGTTTTTATCTATACTCTTTAATACGGTAAGGATAGGAATAAAAAGGAAATACTTGTCAATACCTGCTGCTAAGTATTAAGCTTACGTGGTGATAGGTTTTACTCATTTGGATGCTCTATAACGATACTAACAATGTAAACTAAACAATTTAAAAAAAATATAAGCTATAAATAAATTAAAAACTATACAAATCAGTTTGTTACACGCATCACTTTAACATATGTTAAAGGAAAAGAAAGGTTAGGTCCACTGTCATCCATGATATCTAGACATCTTTAAAGCATTTTGTATAGATGCCTAGGCAAGATCAGAGCATATCGCCAAAATTGGCGTAAAACTATTTCGCCTTCTCTCGGAAACCCGAGAAGTCTGGTCTCTCGCCAAGGCTATCCAAGGGAACTTCTGTTGGCCATCTTACTTGCCTATGCCGCAAAGGAAAAAGCCAACCTGTTAGGCTCTTTCTTTGCGTCCAATTCGACTCTCGATGACGAAACGAACACACCGTCGACCATCCCACGGTGTAGGTGTGCTGAAGACGTGTGCTATCGAGTTTCTCACTCACCGGTTTTAACGCGTCTTTTCCGGTATTTCTAGTCCCAAGGCATAGTCCTAAATTTTATTTATTAAAAAGGCGCTCAGACCCGTCCCATCACCATCATTTCCGTGTTCTCCAAAATAATGGAATCCATATAAACTGCCAGTTCATGAGGTACATTGAGGATCACCAGCTGATTAGTGACCGCCAACATGGTTTTCGTCAGGGTCAATCAGCTTCTGGTCTACATAATTAACAGATTAGGTAAAAGCAGTAGAGTCCAAAGGGGAGACATTGGCCGTTATTTTGGACATAACGAAGGTTTCGATCGGGTTTGGCACAAAACACTTCTTTCGAAGCTTCCTTTCTTTGGGCTACCCGAGAAATTGTGCAATTAGATCACCAGCTTTCTTGCAGATCGGAGCATCAAGGACGTAGTAGACGTTGCATGCTCCGATTACGAGCCTATCAATGTGGTGTTTCATAAGGCTGTGTGCTATCTAGGTGACTGTTCTTGCTTCATATTAATAATATATCGCAAACCTGTAGCATTCATTGCAATGCGGACGATAGCACGAGTCATGCATTTTAAACCGGCCGTGCCAATATTTCTCGGGATCACGTCATCGAGTACCGGAATAATCTTGTGTCTGAAGTCGAGTCGTTGTTAAACAAAGTCTTGGATTGGGGACGACAAAATTTAGTCCAGTAACCCTTAGAAAATACAGGTTTGTGCTTTTACCGCTAAAAAGGATCCCTTTGTCGTATCTCTTCAATTTAAGGCCACTTCCCTTATTGCCTCAGCTAGCATCTGAATCCTCGGCATCGACATATGGAATGATGTGCAGTTACGTGATCTGATCTATCTGATGATATATTGGAAGGCAAGGCTAAATTGACCTCTAAAAAGCTTGGCGTGCTCAGAAAAACGGAACAGTATTTCATGCGAGCACACCGCTTGCAACTTGGCGTTCGTTCGGCCTTACGTGGAATACTATACTCAGCTCTGGGTCGGGGCACTCCAGTGCCAGCTTCTTCCACTTGATCGCATTCAATCAGCAGCTCTAATCATCAACAACCAAGTTCTTTCTGATCAGCTCGATTCACTGGTGCTGCGTAGGGATCTTGCATACCCTTGCATTTTATGTGCATTATCTACCACGGGGAGTGCTCTCATGAATTGTTCGGATTAATTCTAGTCGCCAAACTTCACGAACGCACATCGCGATAAAACTCGCAATACCATCCACTTCATATGGAATATTGGCGATCCAATACTGTGCATTTTACTAAGAATTTTCTTTCTTGCAAAACCTCTGTGTAATCGTTTACCACCGGAGATTTTTCCGGATTGATATATTATATAGGGATATATATCCTCAAGAAAAGCGCTTACTCCTTTCTAAAAGGTCGGCTGGGCACCCACAATTCCCTTGGTGTTGCAGGTGTTTATGGGTGATCACACTATACACAGTCATCTATTGTAGTAACTTACCATCAGGTGAGCCGCTTGCACGTTTGCTCCTTTTTCTGTGAAAATATTTTAAACTACTGCTAACGTCGTTTTGTGCCTACTAAATTTATCAACTATAAAGTTCTTTACTATTAGATTCCATTGTGCATTTTTACATTCTTCGATTAAAAGGTTGAATAGCTCGCAATCGGTGTAATGATTTGCCCGACCTCGCTTCACAAACGAATTGAACCTTTTTTCTTTGTTCGAGAGTAACATTGAACGATTTTTTGGGTTACAGTTGTTTACAGTTTGTTAGGAATTTTCGTGATTTCGCTGTTTTAAAATATGTTTTTAGTATTTTTCTAACTATATAAATAGTTTTTATTTACAAAACATAATATTAAAATATACACAGTATTAAAACTATCACAAAAAATTAAACCTTAAAGTAAATTATCATATCGTCCTACTCCCCGCGGTATTGTGCCTTTGAGCACCCAAAGAAAAAGATCCAGTCCTCATATCACCAGCAGCGAAGACCAGTTGCAGATACAGTTCCTTTAGTATTTAGTTTTTTTTAAACGTAACATTCATCCTAGGATTTTCTCCTGTATCGTTGGAGCACCGTGCGGGATTCGAACCAGCGGTCCTTAGCGCTGTAATTCATTGCTAAGCCACTGCACCACGGAGCCGCATTATTGTATTACTCTTGAGATATACACTTTTTAATTAATTTTGAAGGAACTTAGCAGATGTAAAAGATGTTCAAATTACTTGCATCTTCCCGATTATTGGACGTGGCTCTGGTGACACAATTGTACATGCAAACATAGAGGAACTTAGTCATGTATGTCACATATTATGCTAGATGTAACGTTGATGCGATTAAATTCAACGAATTCTGGTTTCGACTCCAAGTTAAATAGCTGATATTTGTGCGGGATTTTGTTTAGTTTTCATGTTTAGTTGTGTTGTGTGTTCGTAAAAATGCTATTTAACTCGCAGTCGAATCCAGGAACCATTGGATTCGACAGTCTTTTCCGACCAATCGATCGATAAATTATTTGCTACATAAGAAGAGGATATAATACGGATTAAAAACGTCAACAAGCCTAACAATCAAAAAAGTAATTATAAAAATCTTGGCAACGTTAATTTTTTCCAGAAGTAGAAAACGTGATAGCCTATGTCTCTTCCACAACGATATCCGAATTCCGGTCACGTCGGCCAGTCCCAAAAGAAACTAGCCATCTGTGCAAGATAGGATTATAGTGATCAAATGTACGCGCTTGCATAGGTGCACTCTTTATTCCCTCATCCTCGTAGTCTGATGAGACAGACAGTAAACCGAAACGACCGGAGTAATATCAGACCTATCAGGCCTAATCTAGTCCAGTTTAACCCTCAGAAGACACAAGTTTGCGCGTTAACCGCTAAAAAGAACCCCTTTGTCGTATCTCCTCAGGTTCAAGGCACTCCCCTTGTTACCTCAGCCAGTATCGGAATCCTCAGCGTCAACATATCGAGTGACATGCAGTTTCGTGGTCACTTGGAAGAGAAGGTCAAATTGACCTCTAAAAAGCTTGGCGTTCTCAACAGAGCGGGACTTCACTCACGGGGAAAAATCGTATCTAATCATAAATTAATTAATTATAAAAAAAGAATTTGGTTATTTTGAAAATTCATTAACCACATGACGAAAGAGCAAGTTTTTCGTAGTCTGAAACGGAACGTGTAAAACACGTTTTTAATACATTTTGGCGTGGCTTCTGGGCCTTTGAGCTAACGTAAAACACGTTTCGTCTCCAAAAGTCTACTGAGAATGATAAACAAAGTGACGTTACTTTTTTCCAGGCTTTATTTGACAATTCAGTCATGAGATACGAAATAAGAAAAAAAAATGCAATTTTATAAGATATTTTACATCACTAGACGCAATAGAAAATTTTCAGGCCAAGACTGGATATGGACTCTTTCATCAACGCACTACGCGGCAAACCTCCCGATACCATCCACACCATCTGGATGCTTGGCGGTCCACCATTGTACGTTTCACTAGGAGTTTTCTTCCGCGTACGACCCATCTGTGGAACAGTTTACCACCGGCGATTTTTCCGGACCGATACGACCTGGGGACCTTCAAGAAAAGAGCTTACTCCTTTCTAAAGGACCGGCAACGTACTTGCAATTCCTCTGGTGTTGCGGATGTTGAATGGGCGGCGGTAGTCACTTAACATCGGGTGAACCGTATGCTCTTTGCCCCCTCTTCTATAAAAAAGGCGTACAAACGATGGATTAGACGTGCTTTCTGCCGCACGGGGTTAAAAACCACCTACTTCCTGACTCGGGTTGCTATTGAGAATTTCTTGAAAGAAAAACCCAATGAATGATTTGAGCCCGGGACGTTATGATCGGCAATCACGTCATCACCAGACCAGACCAGATCACGAGACCTACGTCAAAATATATACATATATTATACGAAGATACCTACAAGCATACATACTCGTACAAAGGAAAAATATCACCCACCTTCTTGGGTAGGTGTACAAAAAAGGGTGAAATAATAAAACTTTCCTTATCATACATAAAGCAGTTTTAGTGTTTTGATTTTACACAGATATTTAAAAACATACATTTAGTTTTGACGAGAAAAGGATTTGTAAACGATTCAAAGAAAGCGCGTAACGTCGCAACGACTTTCGAGTAAGTTTGCTCAAACAAGTCACGATTTCGATAAGCAGAAAATTGGACGTATAGGCCAATAGTCAGTGGATTTGAGCGACTATTACGTTCGATATTGGCCCATTGGCGATATTTCATGACGTATACAACCGGATACACAGAGTACAATGAAACCCTTGCAAAGTGATCGTAAATAATGCCTTCTTGAGACTTACGAAACCGTTCGGAAGCGAGTTATTACGAAGAAATATTTCATATATGTGTTATTAACGTCGTGTGGAAATATTTCGTGCTAAAATTTCATTTTCATTCAATGGATCGAGTATATTTTTTTTACCCGACTATCTACACTAATATTATAAAGAGGAAAGATTTGTTTGTTTGTTTGTTTGAATTGAATAGGCTCTGAAACTACTGAACCGATTTGAAAAATTCTTTTACCATTAGAATCCCACATTATTCCTGATGAACATAGGCTATAGAACGTTTTCAAAAAAAAAAAACAAGGTGTGAAAAAAATACCAAAAAAAAACCTTATATCGCGTACGCTGCGGAAACTATTGACAATAGAGCAAAGTGATGTGCTACAGTTTTATGGAGGACATCAATATCTACATAATAGTCTGCTATACCATATGTCTTACTATTATAGTTATCTCACAATAACTACTTTTACATGTTAAAATATTTAATAGTAACGTCGAAAAATCCTTATATCGCGTACACTGCCAGCACCATGCGATGCGGGTGTCACTGGGGTGTGATATTAGAAATAAAAATAAAATAATCAAATATTAAAAAAGAACAAAAAAATAAAATAAGAAAAATACGTAAAAAATAATAAAAAAAAATCATTATCTATACTTACATATAATATTATAAAGAGGAAAGATGTTTTTGTTAGTTTGTTTGTACCAAATAAGTCCGAAACTACTGGACCGATTTTAATCAATTTTTACCAATAGAAATAATTATAGGGGGGGGGTAGGGTGAGTGGATAAAATTTAAATTTTCTGTATAACGTGTATATGCCGACAGATAAAAGTACTCCATTAATTTTGCTAATTTTTTAGCTAAAATGATTGAACTAAATGAGCGAGGTGTCATATCATGTCGCGCGGCAGAGACGCGTGATATACGCGGGTGAAACCGCGGGGTACGGCTAGTTATACAATATAGGATAATGTTTTTCGAGAGTGTGTATGTCTATTTGTTTGGCATGATCTGAAGCCTCAACGACTTGATGGATTTTAACATATGAAGTATTGTTAGATTTGTATTAATTATTAAAGTGACAACGGCTATATAATATTTATGTATTGCGTCTATAAAAAGGGAGGGGGAAGTTTTATCTCAGTAAACTTTTTAAGCTTGTTAAATTCTAAGTGACAAAAGAACTTATAGTCCATTTGATTGGTTTATACGTGGTAGAGCTGTGCTCGCAGCTGGTCGTAGCACGTACGGTGCGAGTCCACTGGGAAGGGACTACGCTGTTACAGAATATGGTGAGTGTAGTGAACCGGAGAACCTTTTTACTGGTCACGAGGTATTCCATCTTAGTCTATAGGAGTGACAATACATCTGCATATTTATTCTTAATTGAAAATAAATGTAGATGTTTATGGGTCACACCATGCACCTACCATCAGGTGGACTGTGTAATCTTTTGTCACCTTCTAAAACATAAGAGCTCACATTCGTCAAAAATTTACAAATTTCCAATCTAGACAGACGACACTGTGTCAGTGAATATCGCGAAAAGACAAGGGCGACATATCATTTCGAGTTACTTTCGACCCCCCTCGCAACGCAATAGAACTACGAATATTTGTAGTTCGGTACAAACGGCGTTCGGGGTTTTCGACTGCACCGATAAAAGGGTTGAGACCGTACTGTGTTGATTGTGTGTTGAATGGAACCAAGCTTCACAAAAGTTGCTGAAATCGTAGGTTCTATAGGAATATACAACGTTATTGGAACTGCTATGGAGTTTGGCCCCCACTCAGAACTCAACTCTTTTATCGGCGAAGTCGACAATCACGAAAGTCGTTTATAATCGTTTAGCCTAACGAAATATCTGCAGCAGTGGTATATACAAGAGAAAATGAGAAAAAAATATTATCATAAATATATTGTACCACAGCCGCAAATGCTGGATGTAAGCTGAAGATACTTAAGATTTCAAGCGTGCCCATTTTCTAGAAACTTTTAAGGTTCATAATACATATCTTGGCCAAATATCAATAATGTGTAGTGGCGTTTTTGGAATATTGACTACCCCAATTCATCTTATAAGAGGCGACAGAGGAAAAACAATTAGGAGATGGTCAAGGTGGTCTTTTTAAAAACGACTTAAAAAAACTGCAATTGCTAACTCGCTTACCAAGCGTGGCAGCTATGGTAAATGTACTCCCTATGCTATGAGGCAATATAAGGGGGAGGCCTATGTTCAGCAGTGGACTTTAGTCATTGTCATTGTCAAGGCAAAATCAGAGCACATCGGCAGAATTGGTGAGAAACTAAAACTTCGTCTTCCTTCGGGAACACGTAAATTCTGATCACTCGCCAAGGCTGTCCAAGGGAACTTCTGTCAGCCATCTCTCCCATCTCTGCGCAGGGAGAACGACTCACAGGTCCATACTGCAGAGGACAAAGCCGATCTGCTGAGCTCTCTCTTTGCGTCTAACTTGACTCTTGATGACGGTGGAACACACCCCTGACTGTTTACTTTTTACTCAACGCTCAGTGCGCAGAGCACTCCTCTCCTTGGACGTCAGCAAGTCGAGTGGGCCGGATGGCGTCCCTTCTATTTGCTTTCTATTGTGCTGAAGACGTGAGCTCTGGAGTTGGCACCGGTTTTAACGCGTCTTTTCCAGTACTCCTAGTCCCTCGGCGTAGTTCCGAAATTATGGAAGACAACCTTTGTGCACCCGATCCCTAAAAAAGGTAACCGCTCTGATCCGTCCAACTATAGGCTTATCGCTATCACCTCCTTGTTCTAAAATAATGGAATCCATTATTAACAGCTAGCTCATGCGGTACCTTGAAGATCACCAGCTGATTAGTGACCGCCAGTACGGTTTTCGTCGAGGTCACTCGGCTGGTGATCTTCTGGGTTACCTAATTCATAAAGGGGCGGAGGCAGTAAAGTCCAAGGGGGAGGCGTTGGCCGTTAGTTTGGACATAGCGAAGGCCTTCAATCGGGTTTGGCATAAAGCGCTTCTTACGAAGCTTCCTTCCTATGGGCTTTCCGAGAAATTGTGCAATTGGATCACCAGTTTTCTTGTAGATTGGAGCATCAAGGTCATAGTAGACGGTGCATGCTCCGATTACAAACCCATTAACGCTGGTGTTCCACAAGGCTGCGTGCTATCACCAACGCTATTTCTTCTGCATATCAATGACATGTTGCAAACCGGTAATATTCATTGCTACGCGGACGACAGCACTAGTGATAATGATTTCTTAAATTTACGCGAACACTACACATTGAATAAAACTAATATTTACAGATTTTATCGCGTTTAATTACTTTAATTTATTTTTACCATCCCGACGTTTCGGGTACTTTACAGCACCCATGGTCATGGGGGGGGGGACTGAGATGTTTGACGTCCCAATGTCATAGTTAGTCCGGCTACCTTCCGTTTTTTGAATATTAATTCTTCGGTCCGATTTACGCAAAACGAGCTGAGCTGGGTATGCTTGGGTTTGGGTTTAATTTTGTTAATTATAGGATTCCAAGCAGCTGGCAGCACCCATCCATCTTCTCTATTGAAATTTGGATGTTTTTTAATATTCAAAAACTGAAGGTAGCTGGACTAACTATGACATTGGGACGTCAAACATCTCAGTCACCCCGTGACCATGGATGCTGTAAAGCACCCGAAACGTCGGGATAATAAAAATAAATTAAAGTAATTAAACGCGATAAAATCCGTAAATAATAGTTTTATTCAAAGCACTAGTGATGCTTCATACACCAGCCGTGCCAATATTTCTCATCTCTGGGCCGGGGCTTCCCAGTGCCAGCTCCTTCCATTTGATCGCATCCAGTGCAGAGCTGTTCGAATCGTCGGCGACCGAGCTCTTTCCGATCGGCTTGACTCACTGGCACTGCAAAGAGATGTTGCATCTCTTTGCGTATTTTATCGCATCTACCACGGGGAGTGCTCTGAGAAATTGTTCGAACTAATTCCAGCCGCACAATTTCACCATCGCAAATCCATACCATCTATATGACTGGCGGTCCACCACCGTGCGATTTAAAAGAAGTTTTCTTTCTCGCACAACTTACTTGTGGAATCGATTACCACAAGAGATTTTCCGGACCGATACGACTTAGGGACCTTCAAGAAAAGGGCCTACTCCTTTTTAAAAGGCCGGCAACGCATCTGCATTTCCCCTGGTGGTACAGCTGTTCATGAGCGGCGGTAATCACTTACCATCAGGTGAGCAGTATGCTTGTTTGCTCCTCAATTGCTCCCTCTCCTATGAAAAAAAGGCTGTAACGATAAATACCCTTAACAACGACCAACCATGCATCTCCTTAGATGTGGCAGGGGATTGAGATTAAATGGCAATCCAGACCCAGTCCTTATTGTTTTAAATGGACTAACGACCAGGTAAGTAATCAGGAAGCTTGAAACCTAAGTTTAGCTAAGAATTTATGAAGGCTGTAGTGATGATGATGATGAAGATGATAGGAAAAATATAAATATCAAAAATATGTAAATAATACTTATAAAAAACATTTGAGTTTCCACCACAATTGTTGTACCTGCGTGTTGCTTATACATAATTTCCGGTCTTACAACGAAATTTTAGTTGAGAGAGAGAGCGAGAGATAATCTGTATTTCGATTTTCCAGTCATCATGTACTCATTCATATAAATTTTTAACGAACGCGGATGCATATTTAGGACTTATAAAAATTATATATTTTAACCCTCTAGTTCGTTAACAGAAGGCTTAAGAAATCATTGTTTCATTTTATTGCCGAAATAGTTATATAATATAGATTATGATCTCAACGTTCAGCATGGTAATAATTAGGTGCTGCGTCATTTAATTAAGGCATTCATCCTGTTAATTAACATCCTGAAATCGATTTTTATATACAGAATAACAAGGTGAAAAACGAGCACAGAGTCCTACTGATAATTGAACCTACCTCGATTAAGAATCAAAATAAAGATGCGTTGTCACGCTTGAGATCCAGAATGTAATATCTCGTTATCAGTAAAACACTTTGGTTCTCCACGCTCACTCTACGAAAGCAGAATTTTACTATGGTTCCCCGGCCGAGCAACCCCATTCATACGGCTCGTAAAAGTTATGTATGATATTGTTACGAGCTTGAGGTTCGTGACAATAAAAATTGCCGATAAAATTACCTAAATTAACACTTTAATTTACTTTACACAATTAAAGTTAAAACACTAATAATTTAAACACACTAATTCACTTAATTCCACTCCGAAGCTTCGCTTGTTTCGCCCAAATCAACACTGCCTCGATCGCATCTTGCAGCGCCTATATATTTGAATTAGCAAAGAAATATCCAGAATGTTCAAGTAAACACGCGAAAGGTACCGAGCGTTCGAGTTTCGACTAGGCGCTGTCAGTTGAGCGATTTGTGATGTCATTTTCTCAATGCTCCCCTCGCTCTCGTTCCTGACACTAGATGGCGCTAGTTGACTTATTCATGCAACACTGCCCCCCTCCTAAGACATGCTCGTCCCGAGCATTATCGGTCCCATAATAACGCGCCAAGCGATCCACATGGACGATCTTAGGAGTCCCTCTTGCGCCTTTCTGTATCCGGTAGGTCACATCGTTGATCCTGGTTACAATCCGGTACGGGCCGTCCCATTTAGCTTGAAGCTTAGGAGATTTCCCTTTGCTGCGGACTGGATTGTGCAACCACACAAGTGAACCTTCGTCGAAACCTTTGTTGTTCATTTTGCGGTCATACCGGGTTTTCATCTTTTCAGACATTTGCTGGCCCGATTGTCTGACGTGCTCATAAACGTCATTCATTTTTTCCGCAAGTCATTTGCATAATCGGTTATACTGCGTGGAGCATCGGGTGGTATCCCGGTGATCAGGTCTGCAGGCAGCCGTAATTCTCTTCCAAAGTTTGCGAAAGCTGGTGTCACTGCTGTACTTTCGTGAACAGAACTTCGATATGACAACAAAAACGGTTGTATGTGCTTGTCCCAATCTCGTTGCCGATTGTCTACAACTTTTGCTAGGTACCTCTCCAATGTCTGATTAAATCGTTCCACCATTCCATCAGATTGCGGGTGATAAGAAGTCGTTCTTGTTTTATGAGTACCCATAACTCGGCAAGTTTCCTGGAATATTTGAGACTCAAAATTCCTTCCTTGATCGCTGTGAATCTCTAAAGGTACTCCAAAACGACAGAAGACTTCATAAACTAGTTTATCTGCAACTGTTGAAGCTTCTTGATTTGGAATGGCGAAGACTTCTGGCCACTTAGTGAAGTAATCCATCACAACCATGAAATACTTCTTACCGCTTTCACTCTCCGGAAACGGCCCCGCCACGTCAATGGCTATTCTCTCCCATGGTGCACCAACATTGTACAACTTCAATGCACCTCTACTACGAGTCTGAGGTCCCTTTACAGCCGCACAACTTGTACATTTGCGACACCAGTCCTCGACATCGTTTCGACAGTGGACCCAGTAAAACCGTTCTCGGATCTTCAGTAGAGTTCGTTTAACTCCCAGATGGCCTCCTGAACAATCATTATGGTACAGCTGTAGAACATCCGGTACTTTAACTTTAGGGACAACCATTTGCAAATGACAGCTGTCTCCCCGAACGTTTTCCCATTTACGACACAGAACTCCATCCTGAAGCAGCAAGCTGTCCCACTGGGCCCAATAGCTTTTAGTGGTCGAACTCATCGCTGAGACGTCACTCCACTTGGGCTTGGGAGCACTGGCCTTCATCCATTCCAGAATCGGCTTGATGTCCGGATCTTCCTGCTGTGCATGTAGTAAGCTGTCCCTCCACTCGTTGCTGAGGTGGTCTGCCCTGAGTATCCTCACGGATACCACTTCCTTACTCTCTTGCCTAGTACAATGTTTGCAATCTTCAGGACAAGGTCTTCTTGACAATGCATCTGCGTTGCCATGAGATTGCCCGCTGCGATGTTCGATCTCAAAGTCGTATTCCTGCAGTAGTTCAATCCACCTCGCAACTTGTCCTTCTGGGTTCTTAAACTGCAATAGCCATTTTAGTGCAGCATGGTCAGTTCGTAAGTGAAATTTTCGTCCCAGAAGATATTTGCTAAAATGTTGCAACGACTTTACCACAGCTAGCAATTCGCGTCTTGTGACACAGTAGTTCCTTTCCGGTTTTGACAACGACTTGCTGAAGTACGCTATCACGACCCCTTGGTCACCATTCCGTTGAGACAACACACCGCCGAGTCCTATATCACTTGCGTCTGTGTCAACTATAAATTCTTTGCTTGCATCAGGGTATCCCAAAATAGGTGTTTTGCACAGACGGTCCTTGAGCTCCTGGAATGCGATATTGCAACTTTCATCCCAGCAGAAATGTCGCTTCTCCTCGGTTAGCTTGTGCAGAGGTTTGGCTATATCTGCAAAGTTCTTCACGAATCGCCGGTAATAGGAGCACAAACCCAAAAATGCTCTAACCTGCGTCTTGTCTTTTGGAACCGGCCAATCCTTGACAGCGGCGATTTTCTCTGGATCTGTGCGGATACCTTCTTCCGATACTACAAACCCCAAAAAGTTAACTTGCCGTTGAAATAGTGAACATTTCTTCGGGCTCAACTTGAGGTTGGCACTCTGAATCTTCATGAGCACGCGTTCCAGGTTTTGAAGGTGTTCCTCAAACGTACGGCCCACGATGATGATGTCATCCAAGTAGACCAGACAGGCATCGCCAATTAGCCCGGTAAGTACAAGTTCCATCAGCCTTTCAAACGTTGCTGGAGCATTGCACAACCCAAACGGCATTACTTTGAATTGCCACAGACCCTTTCCCGTCGAGAACGCAGTTTTCTCCTTGTCCTTAGGGTCAATTTCAACTTGCCAGTAGCCACTTTTTAGATCCAGCGTGCTAAACCATTTTACTCCTGTAAGCATGTCCAGCGTGTCATCAATTCTTGGCAAGGGATAGCTGTCCTTCTTTGTAACGTCGTTCAGACGGCGGTAATCAACACAGAACCGCATGCTGCCATCCTTCTTTTTCACCAGCACCACTGGTGAACACCATGGACTAGAGGAAGGTTCAATAACACCATCCTTCACCATTCCTTCAATCATGGTTTCCACTTCCTTTTCACGTGCTACCGGCAATCTTCTTGGCCGCTGACGGATAGGCAATTCCTCTCCTGTGTTTATTTTGTGTTGAACTAGGCCAGTCTTTCCTATGTCAGCATCATTTGATGAGAATACATCGGCGTACTTGAGTAACAACTTCTTCGCCTTGACGAATTCGTTCGGGGACAGAACACTGCGACAGTCTTCCAAAAGTGTGGTCACTCTCGTTTCTGAATCCTTGCTGGGGGTCCCACTCGATATATATTGGCACTGACGTAACCAATCCACTTCCTCACAAGTACCAACCAGTGTGCCTTTTTCTATAATCTGTTCCCGGTCGCAAAGGTTCAGCACACGTACTCCTGAGATGTCAGTGGTCCTGACCAAGGTTCGAGCTACTTTCCATGGAAGGTCATTGTTTACCCTTTCCACAAGTACACAACGGTGAGCTTGCCCAGCGTTTCGAGGTAGACTAACCGGAACAATCGTTTCCGATCTCGGCGGAAGAACAATCTTCTTGATGCTGTACACGTTCCCTGGTAACGCACCTTCCATAAAAAGTTCCTCCTGTCCACATTTCAAAACACCTTGCTTAACGTCGATCTCACAACAATTATTCCTCATAAAGTCTAGGCCTAAGATGCAGTCGTCCATTATATCAGCCACGATGACATTATGCAGGTAGATCACGTTGCCTAGCTTCAACTCCATCTCCTTCTCTCCACGGACGGGTATACGCTGACCGGTGGCTGTTACCAAATTAAGGCGTTCTCGGTTTTATGCGGTGTCCCCAAGGAACTGACTTATAAGTTGGGAACTAACAACCGTACGAGAGGCTCCAGTGTCTATGGTCAGCTTACACGGCATTCCGTTGATCTCGCCCTTTATGATTAGGCTGTTCCCATCATGGGTTTGTGAGATCGAGATCCTTGGGGCTCTTTTAACATCAGCCAGCACCCGCCCCGCAGTTTTGGCTTTTACTCGTTTCCCTGCCGCTGCTGGGCGGTGCTGTTGGCCGCACTACCCTCCTGAGATCGTTCAATTTCCCTTTCTAGGGTTCGCTTAGGGCAGCTGGATCGAAGATGGCCCTTTTCCCCACAGCCATAGCACCTTGGGCTGTATCCTTTGTTGCGGTCGCGAACTGTAGCTGCTGCAACCTCCCTGACGCGATGGGAACGATGATCCTGCCGCACGGCTTCCACTTCCAGTGCATGGGACAAGGCGTCCTTAGGCGTCTCGTGGTGCCCGAGCCTCACAGCAGCTCTGACTTCCAGGTCGCGGATGCCGTCGATGAATGTCTGCACCAGGTTCCCTTCAATGAGCGCAGGTACAGACCGGTATGCTTTTCGCACCATCTTCTCCACTTCTAGAGCCCACTGCTGCAGGTTTTCGTTGATGCGCTGCACACGATCTTTAAGCTGCGCACGAAAGACGTGTTCCAGGTGAGCGTCGCCATATCTCGCCTCCAATGCCTCAAGGAGTTGCTCATAAGTCACTTCCTCACCGAGAGCTTCCAGAACTGTTAAGGCCTGGTCACGCAGGCCTAGTGTGAGAGCAGTCATGGCCTGATTTTTATTCCAGCCGTTCGCCTTCATAACAGCCTCGAACTGGATTTTGTAGGCTGACCAGGAAGAAGTCCCGTCGAATGGTGGCACCTTGAACCCACGTAGCGAAGGTGTAGTAGCTACTACGGGAACTGAAGTTCCCTCGCCAAGTTTGAGTTCGTCAAGTGATTTCCTCATGTCAGCCATTACGTTGTCAACCCGATTGTTCACTAGGTCAATTCGGGTTTCAGCTTCCGACAGGCGGTTTTCATGTTGAGCAACCTTATCTTTCACCTCCCTTATCTCTTTCCCGAAGGTAGCGTGAAGGTCCTTCATGAGAAGCATCTGTTCCTCCTGTCGGCGGGCCTGTTCCTCTTGTCCGCTCTGCAGCTGCTCTTTCAACTGACGGATCTGTTCCGCCTGCTGACGAACCTGTTCATCCTGTCCACCCCGCAGCTGCTCCTCCAACCGACGGACCTGTTCCTCCTGTCGGCGAGCCTGTTCAGCCTGCTGATCTGCGAACCGACGGGCCTGTTCATCCTGTCCGCTCTGCAGCTGCTGCAGCATCACCATCAGAGCACCTAAGTCAGGTGCTGCAGATGTAGGAGCTACCGACGGGCCTGCAGCCGGTGGCTGGCCCTCCAACGTCTGCGGCGTTGCACCACCAAATCTTCGTTGGTCCGTCTCCTGCTGGCGTTGACTTCGGGTACGGACACCCTCCGTTTCCTCCTTAGGTAAAATCGGCATGATTTTATCCCACTTCTGACACCAATTGTTACGAGCTTGAGGTTCGTGACAATAAAAATTGCCGATAAAATTACCTAAATTAACACTTTAATTCACTTTACACAATTAAAGTTAAAACACTAATAATTTAAACACACTAATTCACTTAATTCCACTCCGAAGCTTCGCTTGTTTCGCCCAAATCAACACTGCCTCGATCGCATCTTGCAGCGCCTATATATTTGAATTAGCAAAGAAATATCCAGAATGTTCAAGTAAACACGCGGAAGGTACCGAGCGTTCGAGTTTCGACTAGGCGCTGTCAGTTGAGCGATTTGTGATGTCATTTTCTCAATGCTCCCCTCGCTCTCGTTCCTGACACTAGATGGCGCTAGTTGACTTATTCATGCAACAATATTTATATGATGGTATCTTGTAAGTAATAACCACGCCTAGAGCAAGCTGATGATTCGAATTGCAGCCGAAACAGTCGTTATAGCGAAAGCGCGTAATATTGTGGTTGTGTTTTAAATCTGGATGTATTATGATTGCCCCTAAGCTTCTCACATTTTGATTCAGACTTGCTCTATTCATTGCATTTGTCATTATCCTCAAGAGAAACCATAATTTCTCTCCTTCGTGATACATTTTATACTTACATACATACATAGATAGCCGTGGTAGCTCAGATGGTTAGCGCTCGTTGTAACTGCAAATTTCACTACGCAAACCGGGTTCGATCCCCGCCGGCACCAATGAAAATGTTAATTGCAAATTTAAGTGCTGATTTATCATATGCTCGGCGGTGAAAAAACATTGTGAGGAAACCTGCATGCCTGAGAAATAAGAAAAAAAATATTTCGAAGACACGTGAAGGTCGCCAATTGGGGCAGCGCAGAGGATTTTCTTGTCCTAAAACCCATTCAAAAATGAGAGGAGGCCTGTGCCCAGCAGAGGGTCGTATATAGGTTGTATCTTTAACTTTATAAGTATATAGATATAATCTGAAGGATATCTATAGTATTTATTTGTTGTAGATATAATATATTTAACTGTCGTAGATATAATATTTTAAAGATATTAATAATTACTTTGCAACCATTCGCTAAATAAATGTGTCTTCCCTAGTTTGAAGAGCACCTTTCGCCCTCCCTCAATTGCGTGCACTAATCCCGTAACCACTAATCCCAGCACCACTACTCCCAACACCACTATTCTAGGAAAGACACACCAGCGACGATAATACGACACGTGTTCCGCCTCTACACGAGGCATCTTCAGGTGATGTTGACTCTACGGCGGCTCACCGCTAAGATTCTTAAGATTTTAAGAAGAAGACTTAAAAGGGGCTGGTACTGGGAATGGGATGCCCCATTCCTAGTACCAGCTCCTTCCACTTGACCACATCCAGCGCAGAGCGGCTCGAACCGTCGACGACCGAGTGCTTTCCGATCGACTCGATTCACTGGCGCTGCGAAGAGATTTTGTATACCTTTGCATTTTCTTTCGCATTTACCACGGGGAGTGCTCTAAGGAATTGTTTAGACTAATTCCAGCTGCACAATTTCACTGTTTCGCGAGTTTTGTCACGATGTGCGATTATTTGATCAATTATTTTTTAATTTAATCGTAATTTTTTGCTTCGGAACTTTGACAGCGCGATTTAGGCTTCGATGTGTTTCGCTTGTAGCGCCACGATAGCGCCACCACAATAATAATAAATAATCACATAAATAATCTTATACTCGATTCGACCTGCTAAGCATAACGATTATGGAAAATCCAAAGGGAGAAACCCTGATCCAGCAATGAAATTCTTATGAACTATTAAAGAAGAAGCAGTGTGGAGGGTATCGACATTGATCACTGATTCGTGATTTTGAAACTGACCAGATTTCTTATCTATTCGTTATTTAATTCTGTTGTATGTTGTGCTTAAGAATTTAAATAAATGATTAAAGAATATTTTACTAAACATAATTATTCTGAATTTCACCATTCGAAACGTACGCGTTTTTTCTTGGTTTTTGTATTCAGAATCACAAGAAATTAAAATTTATTTCAATGTTAAGAAAGCTAGGTAAACGCGTACCTGCTCCAGCACTGTTTTCAACTTTTTTGCTTAAAAAAGTTACCCAAGAAATTTTAAATTTTTAATTAAACAAAAATAAATCCTGCTTTTAACTTTTCGTCAGTTTATAAAGCTTCGTAATCTAGCTGTAGAGGGTGAGCGAAAGTTGTTTTAAAGAAGTTATTTACTCGGCTTTTGCATGATGCGGTGGCGTGTGCCGCGCCCACCGTATAATGTTAATGCTTTTTTTAGTCTCATAAATCAAGCCTTAATAATTGCAAAAGAGTTCAAATTATCATAATACGTTGACTTTTTATATCATAACGCGAACATTAGGTTGTTTTAAAAGTATAACCACGAGCTTTTAAATAAGGTTTTTAATTCAATGGGCTAATAAAAAAATAATCACACAGGTTTTTTTTAAATAAAATTACCTTAAAACACATAAAAAGTTGAAAACCTTTATATATTATATTCTTAAACCTTCACATTGTTTTATAGAAAATTACCTTAGTGAAAGAATCATCAAAATCGGCCATGTAGTATTTGAAAATATTGGGCACAGTCAAACAAACACATATTTAGCTAAAACTAATTGACAATCGCAGTAAAAGATGCCTCTCACCTCTGCTGCTTCCCGATGTACTCACCGATGTACTCACCGAACCATTCGACATCTTTCGGACGCTACGTACCTTTTTTTGGTAATTCTTGCCTAAATGACGAATAGTACTTGTTTAACTTAATTGTCAGCGAAAATGTAATAGTAAAGCGATAATAGTCTTGATTATAAGAGATATCTCTTAATTATAAGAGATATCTCTTTATTAAAGATATTTCTTATTACTTTTCGTAATTTACTTAATTGAATTAAACCAATTTTTTATTTATCCATTCATTACAATCTGTTAAAATCACTGCTGAACATAGGCCTCCCTCATAGATAGTTTCATAGGGGGATTTTGCCATAGTTGCCACGCTTAGCAAGCGGGTTGGAAACCAAAAATAACTTATCTTTGATATTTAATACTTCAAATACTTACCATAAGCAATTATTTATTTTACTATAAAAACTTGTTAATTTACAAATTGAATATTAAAGAAATTAAGATATATCATTTTAAATCGGTAGAAGAACATTGTAAATTCCTAAAGATGCGATTTATAGAATTGATATGAAAATGGCACCAGTTCAGATCACAACACTTTTATTATCGGCGAAACCGACGACAACCCCGAAAGTCTATGTGCCCCAAACGTCGATTTTGATGTTTTCTGATCAAAGATTGCCTCATAGGGAATAAATGCTATAGTTTTTAGGTTGGCAATCGCAGTATTTTTTTAAACGGTTTTATTTAGTTTTAAATTATTTTCCACACACCTCCTGTTCACTTTCCTCTGTTACCTCCTACAACTTAAAAGCAATTAAGGATTATAAAAAACATAATTAGACTACTAACTGATAGAAGTAGTTGCAGTTTCAGGTGCTACGCAATCAATATGGATTTCTCCACTCGGTACCAGTTGTTTGCGGTTACTGATTAAGAGATTAGAATAAAGGGAAATGGTGCGGCGAATGTGCTGAAACTGGAAATAGTTGTTAATGTTATAATGTTGCTCACCCTTAGTGTGTTGCCAAAATTAGAATTATTTATTGTTTTTATATTGCTTGGGACACTTATTTCGAGACAAAAGGACATTTGCGTCACACAATTTATATTCATATTTTAAAACAGAACGGAAATACATTTTTGCGGTTATATAAGATTTATGTATTCATTAATAAAATTACTTCATTGTTTGATAGGAAGTTTACATTTGTTAAGAAATGATAGTCAAGGATTAGGCTTTTAGTAAAAAGTTAAAGCTGTATTTAAAGAACTTTGAAACTTCGAAATTAACCATATAACAGCTTCAGAAGTCGGTCTTAAAACAAATTGTGTATGAGTTTTTAAGGCCTTACTTCAGAAGCCATTAAAAAGAAATTACTTTACCCTTTTAAGGTTTTAGAAGTCGGCAAAATAAAAAAAATGAAATAAAAAATGGACAAAAGAACATTACAAGTTCAAATGTCGTCTTTAGTTACATTAAAATCTTCATCTCCTATATTTTAGAGCGTCTATCTCTGAAGTATAAACTTTTAATTAATTAATAGATGAAGTATTGAAATCGGTTATCAAATGACAAAACATATATATAAAAAAGGAAAAATAATAAACGTACCTCTAAATGGATGGCGCTGCGACCTGTACCATTATATACCAAGGCAATATAATAGATTTACATTGAAGTTAAATCAGTTTTACCCCTGATTTTTTTAATTCGAAATGGAAAAGTCGTGGTAGATAAGGGGCTATAAAATTTATGGTACTTAGGTTCTTGTTGCTCTCCACCTACCCAAACAGAAATTACAAAGAGAATAAAAACCTCTGACACGCACTGGACACAACGCGATGGACATTTTCTAACTTAGAGCAAATTTCCTCTCTTAAATGAGAGGATACCTGTGCCCCGCTGTAAGACATAGGATTAAACTAACTTATAAAATATTACAGATTAGAGTAGTTTGTGTTCTATAGAAATTTTAAATGTTACTTGATAAAAGCTATCTGTCTTGTGAAAAGCCAGCTAAAATCTAAGCCTACCAATTTTTTAAAGTTGCATTTACATTGAATTAGATTTAAAGACAAAAAAAATTGATGGGACTATCGTAAAATCCTGTCTTATTGAGCGTCTACATTGCGAAATGAGTAACTACATTAAATTTCAAGTCAATCGGGTGAATAGTTTTAGAGGATTAGGTTACACAGTCTATGTAATATATATAATTGTATTTCGCTTTATTATATATATATATATATATATATATATATATATATATATATATATATATATAAGCTGCCATTACTTCGATGAGAAGGAAAATTTAGTGAAGGATAAACAGTGCGTCAGAAAGCATTTGAAGCTACTCAAACTCACTACTCTGCCCACCGTGGTGAGCGTGAATATATGACTAGATTTCCCCTCACAAGTCCATCGTCAGTAACTCATTCGTTAGTCAGCGTGGTCATAAATTTGCCCGATTTTGAAGCTGACGTACTTTCATGCAGTTGCAAAAGTTATGTCTTTATAAAACAGATTTTATTTTGCTTCGCAATTTCTTATCAAAGACATATAAAAGAAATAGTTACAAAACCAGAAACTTTTTAATATATTTAGGTTTAGGTAGCTGACGTGTTTTAAATCTCAGAGAAAACTGAAATCTCTTCCCAAATTTTATTAAGAGGGGGGAAACGTGCATGCGGCTCACTTGATATTAAGTGACTTCCGCCGCCCATGAACAACTGTAACACCAGGGAAATTCCAGGTGCATTCCGGCTTTTCAAAAAAGAGTAGATAGACTCTATTTTTGAAGGCCCCTAAGTCGTATTGGTCCAGAAAAATCGCTGGTGGTTGTCGATTCTACAAAAAATTTGTGAGAGGAAGAAAACTTCTAGTAAATCGCACAGTGATGGACCGCTAATCATCCAGGTGGTATGGATGATATCGCGTGTTATGTCGCGATGTAGGATTATGTCTACTTATTGTCTAATCTCCATTACTGCCGACGCTACAGATTTTAAACCTATGCTGTAATTTTGCATACATATATTTAATACTTTTTGTAAATCCAAAAGTGCACGCCTTAAGCGCTCATGTTATACGTTAATTTATTAAACTATTTTAAATACACACAAGTTGTCGTTACAAATAACCTTGTTACTATTACTTCGTCTAATGGTTGTATTAGTGCGACTGCTGATCATAAGGTCCTGGGTTCGAATCCCGGATCAGGTGAAAAAATCAATTATTGAGTTTTTCTGTCAAGAAATTCTCAGTAGCTGCCCAGAGCCAGAAAGTTGACGGTGTCTCATCCCCGTGCCTCGGAAAGCACGTAAAGCCGTTGTTTCTGCGCCTGATCTCTCTTCGGTCGTGTCGGTTTACCGTCTTATCCGAATAGAGCTTTCCTGTGCTTGCGCATACACTTGGGCACTATAATCCTGTCCTGCACCGATGGCTAGTCTCCGTTGAGACTGATCGCCGTGTTAACTGAAAAAACTTTTAACAGAATTATCTTCAGAAATCAACTTTAATATAACTTTAATTTTTAGGTATTTGTACTCGGGCATTATCGTAAAAACAAGTCTTTTTAACCTGATTCGTTAAAAATCCTACGTACTTTTAGCAAAACAATATACTGTAATGAAAATCTGTGATTATGAAAATAATAATAGTATTAAGATACTATTATTATCTTCATAACCTACAAAACATAAGATACATACTTGACCGAGGTAAGCCTCGGTCAAGTATGTATCAAATTTAGTTTTTGGAATATTTTGTATTTCTAGAGCGATCGATATTTTTCATCATGAACTCACGACGGTGGTCGAGCCCGGAGTGAGTTAAAGTGTTACCTAGAAAAAGAGCACCTAAAATTTTGTAATTACTCAGCTGAAAAAATTAATTATAAGTAAACAAAACAAAATTAAACAGCCATTTACATTCCATGATGATAGATTGAATCATATTAAAAATAGATTGAGTTGATCAATTGATATTTTCTAAAGTTATCGTATTTACGCCTCCACGCGGATTTGATATATCTACGCCATAAGCCACTAAAACCACTTTTTAATGTAAAAATAGCAATTAATCGATTTAAAAAAAAATAAGTTCAACTATCATTTATCATTCTGACAATGTGCTTTTTACATCATTCATATGCTTTTTATATGTTTAATATGGTTGTTAGATACGATTTCATGCGACAAAACGTGGGATTATTGATTTTTAGGCGCTAGTAAAACATACCTCCGCGCTTTGCGCTAAGGCATGTAATAATATATAGATTGCGTAGACAGAGAAACCTATAGACTAATGATTAGCGTGGCCTCGAGTGAGAAAGGACGATAACGTAGTTTTAGGTTATACAATAATATATTTTTATTTAGATTATGCTTTATTTATTGATTATTGTTGTTGCTCGTCGGCGCCCGGGGAGCCCTCCAACGCGCGGAAAAAAGTTTTTTTTTTTTTTTGGGGTGTAGAGACCGGCCAACGGATCTTCGGGTCACCACTCTTTTTTTTCGGGAGAGTGAGTTGGCCAACTTTTCAGGTGGGTTGTGTCTTCCCTCCTATTTATGATTTTTAAACATATTTATATAAAATTTTTAATTGTTCTAAGAACTGAACTGAACAAGATTCACTAATCTTAAGCTCACAAAATACTTTTTTCTCACTTAAACCAACTAGTAAACTCCTTAGATCGCTACGAACTGTCAAAATTGTTTAGCAAAGTGTAGTTTGCTAAACAAAAACCGGCACGGAGAAAGGGACAAACAATCACACCGCTTTGTCTCATTTCTATGCAAGACATATGCATAAATCTATCTTTTGCGTGTGCGAATGCGAAAGAGGGCGTCAATTCGTCTATAGGTTTCTCTGTCTACGATAGATTGTCAGCTCAGTACCACTTCTACCATTATGTTTAACAAATGCAAATTGTAGGTTGTGTACTGCAGAAATTATTACAATAATTTTGTTTATTGTAGATAACATAGCATGTTAAATGATCATTACAGTGGTTTCTGACAAATATAATGAGTACCTACCTAGTACTGCTGCCAGCATGAGATTTTTTTTGTATAAATCTAAAATACCCTCATTCCAAATACGATGTAAGTTACGAATAACATGGATTTTTTTATAGGTTAAGGGTGAGAAACGAGCACACAGGCCACTTGATGGTAAGTGGTTGCTGTGGCCCATAGACATTTAAATCTATCCTTGATTACGAATCAAATGCAGATGCGTTGTCACCCGTTAGGACCAAGATTAATGCCTTGTTTTCAGTAAAAAGGGTCAAAGAGAACTTAATTCGCCACGCTCGCCATACATACGAAAGCAGCGTTAAGCTGCTATTTTACGGTGGTGTTGTATGAGAGCGTAATCCTTTCCCAGTGGAGCCGACCCATTTGTGCTACAATTATATTACTAATATAGCTGCAGCATGACTACATCATGCAAATTTTTTGTATGAATGTTGTTTTACTATAATTTCTTTGATTACTCTCTAGAAGAATGTACTGAAATATTCCATGATCTAAGGTCCTTTGCCATTAAGGGTATTCCAATCCGTAGTCGTTGTATTATTGTCCTTTTAATTTTCGATTTTATCGCATAAACGTCACTTGCGGCACGGGTAGGTTAGAATGTATTGTTGCGCGCCTAAGTTGACGTCATGTACCCGGCACTAGCGCCATCTAGTGTCGGGGACGAGAGCGAGGAGGGCTTCCTAGAAAATGTTAATCTTGACTTTCGACCAACAGCGCCATCTAGTATCGAACAGAAGAATTAAGCTTTCTGGAAGCCTCACACTCGAACTTTCTGCGTCTGGTCGACGCCCGTATCTACGGGAATATTCTGGATATTTCGGTGTAAAAGTGTATTTAAACCCGCAACATGCCACGATCGGGGCAGTATTGAATTTGGCGAGACAAGTGAAGCTTCGGAGCGAAATAAAGTGAACCAGTGTGGTTAATTATTAGTGTTTTAAGTTTTAATTGGTGTTAGGTAATAAAAGTGTAAATTTTGGTAATTCAATCGGCAGATTTTGTTGTCACGAATCTCAAGCTCGTAACAGTATGTATGTTGTTAATTTACTTGTGTGGTATCGGCTTAAGAAAATCCATAACTACATTTGAGCCCCTAGTAGAGTAGTAGAGTAATATTATGGCATTAATAAGCCCGTAAAAGTCCACTTCTTGATTTGTGCCTCATCAGATGTTAGGAGACCGAGATAATCTTCGGAATTAGTGAACCAAATGTAATAAAACTTCACGAAAAAACAGAGAGTTATACCAGGAATGATGTAGACTAAATATTATCCGAAAATATAGAGATTTTATTAAAACAGAAATATTGGTAAGATATTATAAATGGTCTGTAATGTAAACTAATCTCAAGTCTAAATAAAGCCACATTAAATCCCACCCAGGCGAAGCCATAGCGTATCGCTAGATATATAAATGTTTTTTATATAGAATAATAGTGTAAAACGAGCACACAGTCCGCCTGATGGTAAGTGGTTGCTGTGGCCTATACACATCTACATTTATTCTCGACGCAGATGCGGTATCATCCCTGAGGACTAAGATGGAATGCCTCGTTTCCAGTAAAAAACGGTTTCCGGATCTCTACACTCACCATACGAAACACAGCAGTATTAAGCTGCTATTTTACGCTGGTATTCTATGAGAGCGTGGTCCTTCCCCGGTCGAGCCGACCCATTCGTGCTACAAGCATAATATAGCTGCAGCGTGGCTCTACCACCCGTATATGTTATGAATAATACTATTTTTGTATTTTATTTGCCTTTACGATTGGCCAAAATATATGCATTATAGATCAGGAGAAAATTGACACCAAATTACCCAAATGTATTAAGTCAGAACTTAAACTATCAACCCGTTTTTATTTCAGGACAATGAATGATTTGTGTCGAAACTTTTTGGTTACAAAACTTGTTGTAAAATATGTTTTGTACTACGAAATGTCAACCATGTTAAAAAATATTAAAATATTGTTTTAAATTTTTCATTTTCCATTCTCGCGCAAGCGCACTCAGCGTGAGGACGTGTGTTAATTGTACCTACCTATAATACGACATTTGTAAAACAAAATGGCGCAATGTGAAAGTGTAAGTTTTTTCTTTCACTGATAAAAGATGAAGTCATTAAGTGTTTAGGGAGTTGTGATAGTGTCTATCACAAGAAGTGTGCGTCAAAACAACTGCTTAAGAAAGAGAGGTGTGAAACATGTTCCAAGAAAAATGAAGACATTCCACCTTCACAAACATTAAATTTGGATCTTAAACAGGTATCTACAGAATCCATTTTAGAAGAAGTTAATAAAAAGTTGCAAGTGATTTATAAAATAGAAGCCAAGTTGGACAATGCTTTGGAACTCGTCGATTTTTATTCTGAAAAATATCAAGAAATGGTGGAGTTCAAAGAGACAGCAGAGAAGAAGATGAAAGCGCTTGAGCAAAAAAATGTTTACCTTGAAAAATACAATAAGGCTTTGGAAGAAAGGCTACAAAATCTAGAATTAAAATAAAAAGAGAAAAAGATTGAGATAATAGGAATAGAGAAAAAGGAGAACGAAAATACTTTAGAAATGGTGAAAAAAGTGTCTCAAATATTAAAATTATGCCAGGAGGATATAGAAGATGCGAGGAGGGTAGGTAGAGAAAAACCGAACCAGAAAAAGGCACAACCGATTATTGTTACTTTACGCACAAAGAATGCCCGTGATCAATGGATTTCGGCTCGAAAATTGCCTATTTCAAATGCGCAAATTCTCGGAAATAATAGCGACCAGTTAATATATTTTTTTTTCAATTTATTTATCAGATCAAACAAAAATTACATTCCAATATAGGCTTAATTAACATCTAAAAACCACAGAGGTTTACCTTGATGCTAAATAATAAAATTTAAGTAAGCGAATTATGTACAAAACACAGTCTAATTCAATAGTTAGGTATATGAGTAGGTAGAAGGTGTAACAAGAATATAAAGACTAAAAAAGGTAAGTTAACAACTTAGTTAAAGTCAGAAGTAGCAAGGTAAAAGTAAAAGTAAGAGCTAGGCAGGTAGTACATTATTATTAAGTAGATATAGTATGTAATTAAAATTTAGATAGGAAAAATTTTTGAGTTTAGTTTTAATGTTTTGTTGTGATACTTTTTCGCGTACATCGAAAGGTAAGTTATTTATTAAATGCGGTACCTGATAAGCAGCCGTCCGTTGCCCGTACACATTATTAGCAGTGATATGCCGGAGTCGGTTTTGTGTCATAGCGCGCGTACGTACTGGATGTTCTATATATGATTTTAAACTGTCGCAAAAGAAATATTTTTTTAATAACATGAATTTAATTTGGTCATAAACTGGTAAGATTTTACAATGTTTAAAAATCGCATTTTCATCATCATCAATTAGGACACGTATATTAGGGGATATAATATTTTTGAGAATACTAAATTGAAGATCATAGATCTGTTTTAAATATGATTTGTACGTCCGACCATAGCTCGACAAGCCATAATGAATATAAGATTCAGCCAGGGGAGTTGTAAAGCATAAGTCTTACTTTGAAGGGTATGCGATTTTTTTAGGATTTTTATATTGGCTAGAAACAGACGCAACTTATTACACACATGTTCAATGTGGTATTGCCAGTTAAACTTTGAGTCAATTATAAGGCCAAGGTATTTTTGTGTGGTTACAACTTCAATTGTAGGGCATTGGCAAGTTTCTAGTTGATGGAGGCAGTCGTGATTATGAGCAATTAATGGTTTTGGAGTAGGATACCTCATATATGGAGATTTGATAATCATGAGTTTCGTTTTATTGGCATTTAACACTAGACCAACGTCATGGCACCATCGTATCAACATGTCTAAATCGGCCTGGAGAGCATTACACGCATTTGAGATATCCTTACCCGAAACGAGAAGACACGTATCATCTGCGAATTGGTAACAGGAACTGTGTTTTAGACAGTTATTCATCTCGTTGACATAAGATAAAAAGTGCAACGGGCCAAGTACTGATCCTTGGGCCGTGCCTTCTGTCACATTCTTAGGGTCACTACTCGTTATTTCATCATCATCATCATCACAGCCCTTCACAAGTCCACTGCTGAACACAGGCCTCCCCCAAGGAATGCCACAAAGCACGGTCCTGAGCCACCTGCATCCATTGACTTCCTGCATATCTTACCAAGTCATCACTCCATCTAGTAGGGGGTCGTCCTACACTACGCCTACCGGTACAAGGCTACCACTCGAGAACCTTTCTTCCCCATCGGTTATCGGTTTTTCGAGCTATATGGCATTGCCACTTCAGCTTACTAATCCGTTGGGCTATGTCGGTCACTCTGGTTTTACTGCGGATATCCTCATTTCTGAGTCTATCACGCAGAGAAACTCCGAGCATAGCCCTCTCCATAGCTCGCTGAGCGACCTTGAGCGTCCTCATACGGCCAGCGGTGAAGGACCACGTCTCTGATCCGTAAGTCATCACTGGCAACACGCACTGGTTGTACACTTTAGTTTTCTCTGAAAACTAAAGTGTACAACCAGCAACAGAAAATTGAGGTATACCTGACGAGAAGATGTGTCGTAATTTCCCGAACGCTGCCCAGCCGAGTTGAATCCGTCGATAGACCTCTCGGTCGAAGTTGGACTTACCTAGTCGGACTATTTGTCCCAGGTAAACGTACTCGTCAACAACTTCGAGCATAGTGCTCCCAACAAATACCGGCATAGGTGTGACATGGACATTAAACATGATCTTTTTTTTGTCCATGTTCATCTTAAGACCTATCCGTTGGGAGGCACTATTGAGGTCAGGTCATTGAGCATAGTGCTTAAGTCCTCCAGCGATTCTGCCATAAGGACTATATCGTCGGCAAATCGACGGTGAGTGATGTACTCGCCATTGATGTTAATACCGTATCCTTTCCAGTCCAGTAGCTTGAAAACGTCTTCCAAAGCAGCGGTGAAGAGTTTCGGGGATATAACGTCACCCTGTCTTACACCTCTCTGCAGTTGGATACGCTTCGAACTCTGGTTCTGTACTCGGATAGCTGTCGTAGCCCTACTGTACAAACACTTCAGCACTTCGAAATACCGACAGTCAACTTGGCACCGCTGAAGGGACTGCAGCACCGCCCAAATTTAGACGGAATCAAAGGCTTTCTCATAGTCCACATACGCCAGGCAAAGTGGCAAATTGTACTCTTCAATCTTCTGTACAATCTGCCGCAGGGTATGTATGTGGTCTATGGTACTGAAGCCTTTTCGGAAACCGGCTTGTTCGGGAGGCTGGAAGCCGTCGAATCTGCGTGCGAGACGATTCGTAATGATTCTCGAAAACAGCACGTAGACGCGGCTCAGAAGGGAAATCGGTCTGTAGTTCTTCAAGAGAGCGTTGTCGCCTTTCTTAAAGAACAAGACCACCACACTTCTGCTCCACGCCACTGGAGTAGTGCCACCATGGAGGACGGAATTGAAGAGCTTCTGAAGGACTTCAAGTACCGGTGTTCCACCCGCTTTCAGAAGCTCCGCTGTAATTCCATCCGCGCCTGGGGCCCTGCCGTTTTTAAGGTGCTGGAGAGCCACTCTAATCTCGCTTAGACTGACGTCCGGGATATCATCGGAATAGTGTCGGATAAGACTCGTTATTTAATTTAACCGTAAATGTACGATTTTGCAGGTAATTTCTACACCAATTAAGTAACGGACCCCGGATACCACAATCATCCAGTTTATGGATTAAAAGTTGATGTTGCAGTGTGTCGAAGGCACGAGAAAAATCAATAAACAAGGCCAGACACATTTTTTAAGGTTCAAATGCTCGTTTACCTCATCTGTAAACTTACATAGAAGGTCCGTAGTACTTTTACCTGCTTGAAATCCGTACTGGTTTTTATTTATGACTTCGTGCTTGCGGTAAAAATTATGAATCTGCTCACAGATAGCTTTTTCAACTATTTTATCAATATTAGAAAGCAGAGTGATTGGTCGATAGTTGGAGTAATCATCGTGTTTGCCCTTTTTGAAAACAGGTCTCACACAGCCTATTTTGAGGTCGTCGGGATATTCTCCAGACGCAAGACTGCAGTTAATAAAATTGGCAATGGGTAAGGATATATGTTTATCAACCATTTTTAGATCAGCTACTCTAATACCGTCAGGTCCAGAAGCCTTATGTGAGTTCAGTCTCTTAATAATTTCGTTAACATTCTTCTGAGAAACTCTTTTGAACAAAATACTTGAATCCACCGGTCTCCGATAAGTTAGTGGATTGGTTAATTTTAAGCTGCATTGAGGAACAATGTCTTTAACTGCCTTTTCAAAGCTGTTTGCGAAGTTGTTAGCTATCGCTTTGGTGGTAAGGCCCTGTCCGTCAAAAGCCTTCAGTATCGCCTCGTCAATGGATAATGTTACTCGTCCTAACATCTGGTTAATGATTTTATAAACTTTTTTTGTATAGTACCTACATATTATACCCCGGTAAATTAAAAAGGTTAACAATCATATCTGTTACACCAACTTCGGTTAGAATAATCAAGTCTATGGGATATTTAGAACTATGAATAACTTGTTGAAGCTTCGTAAAATTCTTTATGAGTGATCGTATTAAAAATGTAAACTTGTAAGTAATGCATGACGTTTTTTCGGTAATTGTTGAAAATAGTTATTTATATCGTTACAGTTACCAAATTCTTTAATGTTTATGGTCATAATAAAGTTTGAAGAGTAGTAAGCAATTAGGTAGGTATATTAGAACAATAGTAAACAAAGAAAATAATATATGATTAAGAGGTTTTAAAGCTATCTAATTGTATTAGGAGTAATTCAATATCATTATCTGATCGAATATAGTAAATTTTAGTATTAGGACCTTTCCTGACAAGTACTTTACCGTTCTTACACCAAATATACTAGAAAATCTTACTAAGTTTCGCTTTGGTGTTATATAATAGAGTTTTTAAGTGCTTGGTAAGGGCCTCCTTGATGTACACTCGTTGTTCAGCTACTTCCTTCGGCGAGTTTGGTAGGATAGTTCCCACGGAGAGGCATTTCTCTTTACCAGCTTCAATCCATTGTTTTTGAGCTGTCTTTGTTTTCATCTCAACAAGGATTGGACCAGGGCGGTCCTTAGAGCTGGGCAAGCGTTGTGAAGATTGAATGTCGCTCACCTTAGTATTCAGTTCTGAAGCTAGCGTTTCTAGGATTTTATCGACGTCTTTGATTGAAGCCTCCGGTAGGCCTGCAATTTCTACCATATTTGATAAAGATTTCTGCTGAAACGTTTTTATTTCTTGTTCTAGTATGATCACTCTAAGTTCGAGGTTTTTGTTCTTATTTTGTAGGTCTTGATTTTTATTTTCTAGTTCTTTCATTTCGCTATCGTGTTCTCTCGTGCTCACCCAGGAAATCAATTGAAGTTTCTAGATTTCCAATTTCTTCCCGGAACGTTTTCTTTAACTCCCGGCTGATGTCACTGATAAGCTTCTGGGTGTCAATTTGGGTATTCAAAGAACTCATAACGACAAAGTCATCGTCATCAGCCTCTCCGTCTGGAATGAAAAAGGAAGACCTACGGGATACATTTTTCATACATTCATCGCAGCTCCACTCGATGCTCGGCGAATTGCGTATAGCATTAATCTGTTTATTAGACAGCTTGACGCAGGTTGGATCAGAATGGACAATAATGTTGCACCTGTTACATACTAGACCCGGTACTTTTTGGTAATATTTTTCTTACAGTTAGCACACTTCACCAACACCATTGTGGGTAGTTCACGGGATTTGGGCGCAAAGCACGTCAAATATTATTAATTATCACTTCTTTAGCTTTTTAATTTATATATTAATGTAAATAAAATAAAGGTTTTAAAACTAAAGATAAAAATTGTGGTATTAAAATATACACATATATAAATGAAGATTTACCAAGGTATAAGCGTCAGCTTTTTTGGGAAGTAAAAAATCAACTGAAATCTTATTTCAAATATATTTGGATTCAGAATATGAACATACTCGTTAAAAGAAACGACAATGATAAAATATTGAAAATAAGTTCTGAAAGTGACATTAACACAATGCTACCGAGCAATAAATAAAGTTTTCGAGGCCTGTGCTAAGGCCGCGCGTACACACCGTGTTACGTTCGATACTTAAAATTCTCACCTATACAACAATTACCTACCGAAATCGATTTTGTAAGGTATAAGGACCTGGTACAATGGGATGAATCTCAACGTGCAAATGGAATACATATATTGCATCTAAATATACGCTCTTTAAGAACACATTTTAATGAATTGCTGGTCTTGTTAGAGCATATCAAATATAAAATACATATGATAGTACTAAGTGAGATAAATATAAAGAGAGAAGAACTAGGTCTTTATAATATAAATGGATATATACCCCATGATAACACGAGAGAAACTTCTAGAGGAGGAGGGCTACTTATATTTATAAAGGTACAACTAAACTTTTCTTCACAAACAATCAACACCCACGTGGCAGAAATAATTCGTGGAAATTTAACGATCGAAAAAAGGAGTTTTCATATTCTTTGCATATATAGACCACCTGCTAAAAATAAATATGGTTTTATTGAGTGCCTACAATAATAAAGGAAAGAATATCGCCTTAAAATTATATTATTGTCATAGGAGACATACATATCGATACTTATAATAACAAGTGTAATCAAATTATTTCAAAATATAATCTAACTTTGTGTGAAGACGGCCTACAATGTGCAGTGCCTAGTTCAGAGATAACACGAGAAGCGGTAGTCGACGGACGGCACGAGTGGTCATGCATTGACTATGTGTGGGTGCGAGCGAAATCGGCTGACACTACATCTGTTGCCTATGTAATCGAATCCATGTATCTGATCATAATATTGTTGGCATTACATTAGGTGTCTTACGATCGCAAAGTGAGTTGAATGTGGTAAAAACCGTAAATAAATGTAAACAAGTGATAAATTGTGTGGGGTCGATTATGATTGGTCCCAGCTTTTAAATTTATCTTGCCCAAAGTTATTGTATGATAAGTTACGTTTGGTGTTTGAAAATATTTATAATGAAAAGAAGGTTAATATTGTAGAAATCAGTAAACGATTAACGCAACCATGGGTAGATGGTAAGTTGATTAATTTAATATTAAAAAGGGATTCTTTAGAGCGTGGAAAGCATCGCCAAAAAATATGAATAAGCGTTTAGAATAAACGAGATTTAGAAATAGAGTAAATAAAATTATAAATGATGCCAAAAACAAGTACAGGCAAAAGCAAATATAAAGATGCAGGTGATAGCAGAAAAATGTGGTCAAATATTAGTACATGGTTAGGAAAAACTAAGGCAGATTTAGATTTAGTAATTAAGAGGTACTTGGGTAGATATGATACCTTACATAACATTTGCACAAAATTTTCTAAAACATTCACCAAAGACATATTAGACATCAAGCATAACTGACTTTTTGGAACAGCATTTATTATCAGAGGCACAACACGGATTTAGAAAAAATCGTAGTACAGCTTCCGCACTTGCACTATTTTCGGATACAGTTAACGAATACTTAAATGAAGAAAAACAGGTTATGCTTTTGTTTATTGATTATAAAAAAGCCTATGATACTTTGGACTATAATATGTTATTGCAAGCGATGGAGCAGTGTGGAATCAGGGGCCCTACAAATAACTTTTTCCGTAGCTATTTATCTAATAGAACGCTTGGCTCTGAAGTGGATGGCGTTGTGGGAGAGGAGGCCGGTATTAGCTTGGGTGTACCGACCGGTTCTGTTTACGGTCCTGTGGGTTATATTATGCATGTAAACAGTGTATCTAATGTAATAAAAAACTGTCAAGTGTATATGTATGCGGATAACATGAGCTTGCTATTTGCCTCTAAAGAAACAAAAGCATTGCAAAATAATATACAAATTAATTTTGAGAATATAACAAAATGGGCCCATGATAATGGCATAATTCTAAATTTTAATAAAACAAAATGCATGCATATACACTCTCCATATAATGCTGCAGCAAAAAAGACCAAATTGAATGAGATAGCTGTTATAGGCCACGGTTTTGAGTGCTTGCATAATAATAAAATTAATTGTAAATGTAAAGAAATTGAATTTGTTGAGAGATTTAAGTATTTAGGATTGATTATTGATAAAAACTTTAATTGGAAACCTCAAATATCTGATGTGCGTGCAAGGTTGTCTTATGTAAATTTTATTATTTAAAATATATCTTGAACAAAAAAACTATGCAACTTCTATATTATGCTTTGGTGGATTGCCTCATAACCTATGGACTTTGGGTATATAGTCGTACTTTTTCTTCCTATTTAAAGGACATTAAAATCTACAGACAAGATTTCGAAAACATCTTGTAAATGAAAAAGTTAAAGAAAATTGTAAGAAAAATTATGATAAGTTATTCTCTATTTGTAAAATTTTACCGGTAGAACACAAAGTTAACATGCTATTAGTTTTGGAAAACATTAATAAAAACCATTTTAACGAAAAATTGGATAATAAATATAGAACCAGGAAAGTTATTAGAGAATAATATAAGTTTAATATAAGTTATCAGAGAGAAGGGAAATTATTTCAGTGTAAAAACTACTATGGTAAAAGATGTACCAAAATATTTAATACCAAAGGTTCTTAATGAAATAGATTCGCTAAGGCAAGATAGACCTAATTGCAAATTAACAATTAAAAAGAAACTTGGGAATTATTTTTTGGATAAAATGCTAGATGTATGACCATTTAGAAAACTATTATTTGTTTGTAATATTTAAAAAAAAATATCCGGATTATATTTACAATTTTTATTTTGTTGTAATGTTATGTGGGTGGGGTGTTGTATTTGGAATTGATAGAGTGTGGAATTTATATTGTTCATGTTTTAAATTTCAAGTTGTTTGTAATATTATGTGGGTTGAGTACTTATTTCATTTAATTATGTAATCCTATACCTTTAAACTAGCAATTCTATGTATATATATATATATATATATATATATATATTTATATATATATATATATATATATATATATATATATATATATATATATATAATCGGAATCTCGGAAACGACTCCAACGATTTTCAAAAAATTTAGTGTCCAGGGAGTTTCAGGGGCAATAAATTGATTTAGCTAGGATTTATTATTAGAAAATGTCTTTTTGTCCGTGTTTTTAGGCAATGAAAAACTGCTAAAATATCGTTAGAATAAGAAGGTAAATTTTGATGATTTATTAATGTATATTACAAATAGCTATTACATAATTTTAACATAATTCCAGCAACCAAAAAGAAAACCGTCTAACGACGGATTTCTTCGGTTGCTATAATTATGTTCAAATTATTATTAGAGGTTATAGTATTAAGTCACCATCACGATCCCGTAATACTATTGATAATATTTCAACGAACATAAGACAAAAATATACCGTTCTAAGACATATATTTTTATACAATAAGGGTAACAAACGAGCACATAGTCCACATGATGGTAAGTGAATACTGTGACACTTAGACATTTACATTTATCTCCAATTAAAAATCAAAATGCAGAAACGATGTGACCCTTGAGGACTATGATGGAATGTCCCGTTTCCAGAGAAAAGATTCTCTAGACTCACTATAAGAAACAAAGCAGTATTAAGTTTTTTTTACGCTGGTATTCTGTGAGGACGTGGTCCTACCCCGGTCGAGCCGACCACGTAAACGGTATGAAATAAAACACAATATGAACGAAAAGCAATAAATAATTATCATCTATAATCCGTTTGCGCTTAAAGGCAATTAATCGCAAAATAAAACAACATTCGTATTACATTACAATGCTTTGGCACGTGAGTAGATAAACGGAAATCATGTGGCTTTGGTACTAAATCTTTTACCTATTTACCGAAGAGTAGTAGATACTGTTGCGCGCCTAAGTTGACGGCTGGTACCTGGCACTAGCGCCATCTAGTGTTGGGTAACAGAGCGAGAAGAGCTTTCCAGATAATTCCATGACTAATTTTTCAACCAACAGCGCCATCTAGTATGGAATTGAAGAACTAAGCTTTCTAGAAGCCCCACACTCGATCTTTCTGCGCCTGGTCGGTTGGGGCCCCTTATTTACTGGAATATTCTGGATATTTCGGTAGAAAATGTGTATTTAAGCCGCTGCAAGCCGCGATCGGTGCAGTATTGAATTTGGCAAGACAAGCGAAGCTTCGGAGTGAACTAAAGTGAATCAGTGTGATAAATTATTAGTGTCTTTTAAGTTTTAATTGGTGTTCGGTAATAAAAGTGTAAATTTTGGTAATTCAATCGGCAGTTTTTATTGTCACGAACCTCAAGCTCGTAACAATACTATGAATTTATTTAAAAATATAAATAACCCTAATTGTACCATGTAGAGAGACGAAAGAGATTACTCCGTGTCATCCTGTGGGTGTCATAAGAGGCGATAGATGGAAACTGAAACAGGAGATCTGCAACAACCTTTTCTTCATCACAAAATTAACAAAAATTTAAGGCTGCGATTGTCAACCCATCTGCTAAGCATGGCAACTATCCCAATATTCAATTCAGTACTTGTACCGGTAACTGAAGTGTAGGGCAGCCAACCACTAGATGGAGTAACATAACTACATGTTAAGTACATGCAGGAGAACTGGAGGAGGGCTTTGGTCAGCGGTTGATTTGTGAAGGGCTGTAATGACGATGACTATAAAGATCAATTCAGTAACACGCATTCCTCAAAACTTAAAGACAAAACTATACAAACATTCCTATTGGTTTACAGATCTTGCCGAACAACTGGCAAACTCTTAAAAATTGTGTATTTAAAGGATGGTGAAAAAGGTGTCAAGGTACAGCGCATATACTTCTTAATTCAGGGTACTGGCCTCATCTCATTTCTGAGAGCGTTCAAGAGCAAGGAAGTGTCTATTTCACGTCAGTGTTGGCCTACTTAATACATCGTAGAAATATTTTTTTTAATTTCTTTTCTAGAAATGTTTCTTTACGACGTTTTCCTTCATCGTCGAGCACTTGGTACTTGTTAAATTGTAACTAACAGTTCATTGGTATCAGCAGGGATCGAACCTGTGTTTGCTTGTGATCCAATATTTTCATATTATTATTTTTCCGTAGTCTTGATTCTTTGACAAAAATATAGTAATGTTTCGGATCTTTTGCCTACTGATTACATTATTCCAAGTACGTCTAATAGGTCATAATGTTTTATCTGTGCCAGCACAATACTGCAATATCTAAGTAATTAAAAAGCTAGTTTAAATTAAGTTTACCGTTTAGTAAATTACATCTATGATATCGTGTGGCTTACCATTACTAATATCATTACCATTCGAGCCCATGCAAGAACTTAATCGAATATACGACTTTCCCAGACTCCTACAAAGCAAGTTTAATAAAGTCTGCACCTAATGTGTGTCCGTATAATTTACCAGATTGTCACTACCGTATGTAAATTGATATAGAAGATATACATTATCATCGTTACAACCCGTTAGTAACGCCGCAAAAGCTATACTTTACATAGGGATCCGGGTAACGGAAAAAAAAATATGGTTCGTTTTTTTCAAACTCTATTCATATTTTTATTAAAAATGTTATTGAAACATCTCTATATAGTTCTCAACTCGCCTGCCAAGCATGACAACTACTAATATCCAAACGAAAGCACTCAGTAAGATTTTAATACTGGGATCATTTTTGTATGAAAGATATTTATTAAGAAAACCAGCTTTTTGTTGAAAAAAAGTATAAGTTTGTTTACGCAAGTTACTAACTTTAAAGTTGTACCTAACGTATGAAATTAACATGAAATAAACTTTATTTGAATGATGAAAATAAACATTAGTAAAACGCAAGTAAAATAAAACGCTAAAATAAAGACTTGTCGTCAGCACACACATTTCTTACATAAATATTTGTTACACTTCGTTAAGTTCCTCGTGCTCACAATTTCCCGTATTCAGTGTAAGGCAGGTCAAAGGAAGGAAGTTAGTGGATTGAGGCGGGCATAGCGCTACCTCTATATACCTTAGACTAAGTTTGATTGCATTGACGTTGTACTCAAGTTTAAAGGAAAATTGCTGAAGGAGAAGTTAATGCGAATATAATGTTAGGTTATATGGGAATAAAATATTATACGTACGGCTTTCGTTTCTAAACTATAAATAAAAGATATATAAAGAAAAAGTCAATTTATGAATGATTATCACCTGTTATTTAGGACCCTGTAATGTAGCGAAAAATTAAAAAACATAAACACTCACGCCTGTCACCCAGAGGAGTAGGTAGAGACTACAGACTTTCATTATGCACGATCCTGACACACTCTCTCGCCTCCTCCACATCCATATACCTACGCATACATGCGCGTCGGTGAAGAGTACTCCTAATTTGGCCCATTTTCAATACATCGCAAATTTGGTCGATAGACATTCGTCTAGGACTTCCCTTTCCGACTCTGTCGTTCACATCTGCAACATAAATTTGCTTTGCCACTCTTTTCGCATTTATTCTTTCCACATGACTAAACCAGCGAAGCATTCATTGAATAAAACTAAATTTACGGATTCTATCGCGTTTATTAATCGCGTTTTTTAAACGCAATAGAATCCGTAAATTTAGTTTTATTCAATGTGTAGTATTCGCGTAAATTTAAGAAATCTTTAAGAAATCATCACCGAAGCATTCATTTCTTAATCCTGGTCACAATATCATCTTGCATACCACACTCTTCTTTAATCACACAAAATCTCACCCTGTCACTCAGAATCAGCTCTAACATACTCCTCAACGACCGCATTTCTACTGCGTTTATTCTACTCTCGTGCTTCTTCTCCCACACTAAACATTCACTACCATACGTTAAAATTAAAAGTTAAACGACAAATATTTTTTGTTACACAATAAATATAGTTTATTTTTATATTTCTAATTCTTCTGTGTGTGTGTTTGTCACTGAACTTGTCCTAAACGTCTGGACCGGTTTTGATGAAATTTTGTGCGTGTGCTTAAGTGGGTCCCTACACAATTGGGCGAGATAAAGAAATCACCCGTATGAAGATAGGGCGGATCGCTTATTGCATATAGATAATTAATATCCTCCAGGTCAGTTTCAACGAAGACTAGTCCATCTGTGCACGACTGGATTATATAAGAAATGTCTAATAAGAAAAGTATAGTAAAAAAGTTTAGTAAAACTTAAGTATAGCAAAAAAAGTATAGTAAGAATTTGTATTTAATTTCCTTAGTTCTAATCAAAAACTATAGAAGTTATAAAGCGGTGACAGATAAGGACAGATGAATAGAATAAAGTCATTACGGTACTTTGCCTTATGGTGAAATAACCGTAAAATAACGATTACATAAGCGAATTTTGTTGTTAAAATCATAATGAAAAATGATTTGTTCAAAAACTACAACGGTCGTGTTTGACATTAAAAAGTATAATTTTGCTGTAGAAATATAGAAATATAAAAAGCTTGAACTGACATTTTAGTTCATGACAATTCTATAGTTGCTTTATTTTTGTCGTTAGTTTTGAGTCGTAAATGTCACTTGTTACAAATGAAACTCAGCGATGAAAAATTAGGTTGCGCCCTTGTGAAATCTTTTTAGAGTTAATAAAACGTGATAGTTCAATTATATACCGTAAACCAAACGTAACTTTTCATTTAATGTTATGTTGATAGCTTAACAATCAAAATGTCTCTGCGGTTGAAAATATCGCTATTTTATTCTTAAAGCGCTTTCATTTTGAAACGAATTGTTAAACTGTTAAAGTTTTGTGGAACTCACAAATAAAACAATTTATATGTAAACTAATATATTTAATAATTTTTAAAGTATTCTCTATTACAATTTAAACATTTTTCAAACAAATATAGGACGAATATATTATTATACACATTTTTTGTAAAAACATATATGAGTTATCATAATTAGGCCAAATTTTTTATATTTAAATCTGCTAATTATTCTTATATTTTATTTTTAGGTTTCCACATCAAAGTCAAAGTGGAATAAATTCGTCAATTTTTAACTCTCGCGTGCCCAGTATTTATGAATGACTCTTATTCTAATTTAAATAAATATATTTGTAATTTAAATGTGATATTAATAAGTTTTGTTAAACACACATTTAGTATGTTTTTTTTATATTTGAGATAGATACCTTTTAAAATATTGAGATAAAAATATAATTAAAAATTAATTGTGATATAATATTATGTAGTATTATATTAAATAAGCAAATATAATATACAAAATAAATGACAAAATTTAAAAAATTGTTCTCGATATAATTTACCTATTTAACAGTACAGTCTTTTATTACCTACTGATCATTCTACCTATGTTTATTCTATGATAAGAAAACAAACCGCACGAACACAGAGTAGCGCACATTTTTTGTTTGGAATAGCTGTTCTAGTACGTATGTACATATTACTTCTGTGGCCGTGGTAGGAAAAGGGGAGATCACCCACCGGGCAAGGTGTTCTGCCCGGGGAGCGGCCAACGCTCCGTGTAATAGTTCGGAGATGTTCTATATATACTGTTCATGATTCCGAATGTTGATAGCGTGATTTAGGCTTCGGTGTGTTTCGGTGTGCTAGTGGCGCGACGACAGCGCCGCTACATCACCACGGTGCTCAGACCGGTGGTCGATAGTGCAGCCTCGTTGCCGACGAATGTGCAAGTGCCAGGAGATTGCCTTGTAGTCTGCGGTGAGTCGAGAAGAAGGCAAGTAATCTGCGAGAGTGCTGTGAAGCAGAGGCGAGCAGTAAGGCTCAGAGCAGTGCCGAACACTGTAGCGCAAAGAGTAGCTTGAAGGAACAGGAAGCATTATTATTCCAGTGCTGCGATGAACCTTGTGAAGCTAGATGGCTTGCATGATATGAAGACTGCAGATGATATCTGCTCGGGAGCGAATGGGTGGGGTATTCTATGACGATGATGAAGCTTGAAGTTTCCGAAGGTTGTTTGGTTGCGTGTTCAGATCACGTCGGATGGTCACCACTGTGGCCGTAGTAGGAAAAGGGGAGATCTCCCGCCGGGCAAGGTGTTGTGCCCGGGGAGCGGCCAACGCTCCGTGTGATAGTTCAGAGATGTTCTATATATATTGTTCATGATTCGGGATGTTGATAGCGTGATTTAGGCTTCGGTGTGTTTCGGTGTGCTAGTGGCGCGACGACAGCGCCGCTACATCATCCACTGTGGCCGTGGTAGGAAAAGGGGAGATCTCCCACCGGGCAAGGTGTTGTGCCCGGGGAGCGGCCAACGCTCCGCGTGATAGTTCGGAGATGTTCTATATATACTGTTCGTGATTCGGGATGTTGATAGCGTGATTTAGGCTTCGGTGTGTTTCGGTGTGCTAGTGGCGCGACGACAGCGCCGCTACACTTCAATGGCTGGTTATAAACTATTATGACCTCATGGGCTCCTTAAATGTCAAGAGCCTCGTCAAATTTTTTGGGAAAATAAGGAAATAGCATGGTACAAGGTCTGGAATGTGTGCGGGATAGGTCACAAGCTCCACCAAACTCCACCTCTTCAAAAGCCAAAAATTACTTTATCTTGTTCGCGGTTTGAGCCGAAGCATTGTTACAGTGCAATAGAATGCGAGATTTTACCCGTTTTTCCCTAAAATTTGTAAGGACACTGCGCAAATAAATGGAGGTGTACCAATTAGCATTATTAGCTCTCTTTAGCTCATAAAGTAAAATCGTGCAGACAAAAACCTTCTGGAAGAAAAAAGTATTAATTTTTGCCTATACTTCTTGCTAGCTTCAATTCTGTTGTTTTGATTTTGCCTTCAGACACCTATACAGAAGATTGTTGATTTCTCTATGGAATGAAACAATATATCCGTGTCATATTCTGTCACAATGTTATACACATCATTTGAACGTCCGTGATCATACTTTAGTTTTACACCAATCACCCACTCCAGTCCGTTTTTGTTATGAGCTTAGTGCATGAGGACTCCAGCGACAAAAAACTTTTAAATATTTATGTAATTTCCTTTTATGTGCCTTATACCAATACTCAAATATCTCCTCGAATCTCATAGGTGATGCGTCGGTTTCTTCAATGAGTCGCCTGACAGAATGCACATTTTCGACCAACACATGGTCGACCTTTATGAATTTCACCATAAAGGGAAACATGGCCACGATCAAATTCTGCGTACCAACGCCTTAAATTGCTCAAATGTGGTGCTTCCCTCCAAAAAACATTTTGAAGGCGAGCAGTGTAGTTTTACGGAAATAAAATAAAAAAATAAAATCTTTTAAATAAAATCTTTTAAAATCATAAAAAATCTTATCACGTTAATTCCGTTTTTGCTACGAATGGCCATTTTTGGTATGTACGAACTTCGTAACGTGATAAAAAAAACAATTGACACGCGACTTCCCGGCAAAAATCATTTGAATCAATGTTTTAAATGTTATAACATTAGAAATTTAAACATTTATGAGCGACCAGGAACGCAGAACATTTAGTGTGCCCTGTGTATTGCTGTATTATAAATAATAGAACAACTAGATATTTAAAATTAATAGTTTTATTGGTGCTAGTGGGTCCTAAACTCGGATTGTTCGCTTACTAATAAATTTACAAGGAGTATAACCGATTTCTGTATTTTTAATCATGCAGTTATTTAATCAAATTATTAAGCAGAAAACTTGCCTTATAACTCTCATGTTTTTAAAAGTTTTCTCTTACAGCGAAGCATGTAGCGTTAGTAATCAATTCATATAAAGAAAAGTCGTTGCGAAAACCTGAACTACCATAAAAATTTCAGAATAATCCTTTACAACAAGAGAAAATGTAAAATAGTATACACCCTTCTGTACTAAGATGGGACCTGAACTCAGCACAGTGTGTTTTTCCATATAACGGCGGTGATGATATTCTTACACCGCCACTACACGAGTATAACTATTAAATGATGATTTTCGAATTTTAGAACGTCATATTTAGTATGTTATCAGACTTACCCAAAAAAGTGCACAAAATGTTATTAGATAAGATAAGATAAGATGATTTTGGACGGTTCATCTTTGTAAGTAAAAATTATGAGTGAAGGTTGAATCGCGTAGACCAATTGCTGGAGTTTACACACTTATCACAACTTTTAATGTTTAAAATTGCAAACGTCATTGAAATCAAATTCAAAAAAGAACATACTGCAAACAAATGCAAACGTCATATCACTGTGAATCGAAAAGATATTGAGTCAAATAAAGTTATAGTAAGTAACTTTGATTTATTGATCACTTTAGTTAACACTGTTCCCTTTACGTGCATTTAGTCCTTTCGTTCCGCTTTTATTCAGAATAATTCCTTGAAAACTAAGAGAAATATTGCCTGTATAACATAGTTATTTTTATACAATAAAGATCAGTGATTACAATCAAGTTCATCCGTGGTTAGTGAACACTGTCGCCCATAGACACGTCCAAATCTATTCAGATGTAAGACGTATGCCTCGTTTCTTGTAAAAAGTGTCATCACCATACGAAACACATAGCAATAAGCTGCTTTTTTACGCTGGTATTCTGTAAGAACTTTCCTTACCCAGTCGAGCCGACCCATTCTTGCTACAACCATAATATAGCTGCGACATGCCTTTATCACGTAATAAGTTAGTTGTTATTTTTGTGTGATAATTGAGAAATAGAACATCTTTGGCTATTATTATAGTAATGATAATATCCTCCAGACCGAATTTTGTTCACGGTGGCCAGCCTCAACAGAGACACAGGACAGGATTATAGTGCCCAAGCGTATGCGCAGGCACAGGTGTATTCTATTCCCTTATTCTCATAGTCCGATTGGACGGTAAACCGACACAACCTGAGAGAGATCAGGCACAGGACCAACGGACCTAGGTGCTTTCCTAAACACGAGAGTACAAAGAATTTCTTGACATAAAAACCAAATAAGCTGATTTTTTGACCCCACTCGGGATTCGAACCCAGGACCTCATGATCAGTAGTCGCACTACTACAACCACTAGACTAACGAGGGAGTCATTTAGGCTGTGTTATGCTAGATATACAAACTCTTGAAATAAATTTTTGTAGGAAATGCAATTCTGATACTAATCCTATAGTAATTTAAATATGAATTAAGACGCTAACCGGTATAGAGGGAACGGTTTCATTAATCCAATTTCTATGCAAATTCCGGGAAATAGGTTCAAAACGGAGCATAGTTGCAAACACTGATTAAAGATTTCTCTTTCTCTTTCTTTCGTTTGCTGTAAAAATTAAATCAGAACGATTTGATGAAGCATTAACTTAAAGCTAGGTGGAAGCTACTACGTATCGTCTGGGTAGTTTTTTTATACAATTAGGGTGACAAACGAGCACACAGTCCACCTGATGGTAAGTGGATGCTGTGGCCCATAGACATCTACATTTGCCTTCGGTTAAAAATCAAAATGTAGATGCGTTGTCACCCCTGAGGACTAAGATGGGATGCCTCGTTTCAGTAAAAAGGGTCTCCGAATTTCTACACCCACCATATGAAACACAGCAGTATTAAGCTGCTATTTTACGCTGGTATTCTGTGAGAGCGTGGTCCTTCCCCGGTCAAGCCGATCCACTCGTGCTACAACCATAATGTAGCTGCAGCGTGGCTCTACCACGTTCAAAACTTCTTACTTCCTATTCTCAACTATTTTTGCCGCCAAATATTTCTGGTCTGAAGGGTATAGAGAGCGTATTATTAGAGGCTATGAAGCATTCCATATAAGTTATCAGAGGTATCACAAATCTATAGTCTTTTTTGCTTGAAGTAAGCTGCAGTAGCTATTTAACATCAAATAATTCAAATCTGAAAACATTTAAAAATAAAACCTTTTTATAAAAATAAAAACCGTTTATCTTCTGCTCTTCTATGTGGGAATCGCTTTATAATCATTTTCTTCTCACTGGTCTCTCCCGAAGAGCTGAGGATTGGCCTTAATTGTCAACTAACAACAATCAACAGTCGTTGTACCTTTGAAAAAAGGATTTTTTTTAACATAATTTTTAAAGAAAATCATTTTCATACATTTAGATTAGATATGGCACTATTCTGTTCTATTCTAAGAAGAACTTGTCATAAGTTCAAAAAAGATCTCTATTTTAAAAAGGGCTTACCATGAACGAAAGAAGAGGTCCTAAAATTCACAGGAGGCCAGTATTTTTTTTATTGGATTTAAAATACAAAGATGGAGTTTGTAGTATCGTTCATAAGTGATTCATTTTGATTTATGAAATTAAAAAAATAGACAAAAATGTCGTGAACATATATCTGTATCTAAAACAGATTGAGAAGATAAACTCTTACTATTTAAATAAAATGTGTTTATTTATGTAAAATCTATATTGTTCGAACCATATAGGTTATAAAGGGCGGACTTAATGCCAGGTAACATTTTTTTTGCCAATAAACCTATGGCGTGGTGAAAAATTAGTGGCAGTTGCCTTAAATAACTAAATATAATAAACAAAAAAAATATTTAACGGATAAAATTGGGCTCATAAATAACACAAATACATATGAATACAAACAAATACATAATAATCCATAGATACTAATTATTTTCGTACGTTACGTTTACGTATATATTAATATATATATGACGCATATATACACATATTATATCTATATCTGAATGAAAGTAGCAGGTATTAACTGAAGTTATATGGACGCTGTTTTCGATAGATGTGTCAGTACCAAAAATTTGAAGGCTATCTATATTTGATGTTTTCCTAATGTCTTCGGATAAGGAGTTCCAGGGTAGTATAACTTGAACCGTAAAAGAATTGCCGATATAGCGAGTGAAATTTGATAGAACTGAAATCTTCAGATTAGTTAAAGAGCAACATGGTTGGACAAAAAGGTATTAAAATTGGTCTTCAAGCTGGGAGGAAATATCATTTAAAATGGAGATATAGATTTTGTTCTTTTTGTGTTATGTTATTTAGTAATATTTTAACTAACAAAAATGTTATACATACAATGGAAAACTCTAAAGCAGAATGTTCGTGAATAAAATAAAATAAACATTTTTTTGACCATTTCATTCCTCGAATACTCAATTGAGCTCGGAGATATTTGATGAAAAATTCCGAAAAAGCAAAACAATGTGTTATGTCCAAGACAAATAATATGTACTATTGATTTAAACTAGACTATAGTATCTTGCTATTTCATATATACTCCAATTGTTTGTTTCATCTTCATCCATTGACTTTCTGTATTCCTTATTAGGTCGTCACTCCATCGGTCAGTTCAACTGATCATTCCAACTGATCAGTTCAAACTATGACTGTTGACATTTTTTAAAATATTGGATTTACGATATATCGATAAATAAACTTATATATAAAACTCCGATATGATATATTTATAATTATTGATAAATGTTGAGGTTTAAAGCAAAATTACAAAGTCGACTTTTTCTTTTGTATCGATCAAGAGCTATCTTCAGTCATCAGTCATCACGGCTTTTGGCTTTGTTATCTCTCTTCAGACATTGGTGATAGCCTTGTTGACATTATGACAGAATTCAAAAGGTTCTTGCTGGGCTAGCATAATGAGAGTGTTGTGTCATCAAAATTGAAGAAGTTTATTCCATAAAGCTTTCTTTTTTACCTAAAGATTTTCAAAAAAAATTTAAAGTGTTTAAATCTCACGTTATTTGATTTCTTTATGGTAGATTAAACTTCATTGAAAGATTTTAAATCTTAAGTATTTTTCAATTTTTTTATTTTGCATTTTTGTTAATAAACAAATACACTTATCTAAGATATATATAAGAAATTTTATTGGCATTTAAGAAACGTGTTAGAGATAATTTCTTTGCATCATGTTAATTTATATATAGTATTTTATAATATTAGTATTAGTTTATTTATATTATATGTAATTATTATATATATAATTTTATATAGTATTATTATTAGATGTAATTTCCGTAACATTTTGTATGTCATTTATTCATAAGGCGTAGTAAAGTATGCACTAAGTTTTCCTTTCCTTTTTTAGTTTAGCTTTTGCTTAGTTTACAATTCATTTTCCTTTATAGCTCTACTGGAAGATATTTCAGCAAATTATGGAATAAGTAGAACCTTTTTACGAACTTACTAAAAGCTGTTTCTTGTTTTGTGTACATAAATAAATTACTTAATAAAAAACACATTTTGAGGTATAACAGATATAGCCAATGATACTTCAAAACAACCTTATCACTATATAGCGTATCAGTATGTTTAAAAGATCCAATCACTACATAAGTGTAGTAACTATCTATACTTGCCGGTTAGACATTAAGTCACATAATACATATCAGTATAAAGTTGTTAAGTGTTACTAAGCAGCTATGAGTTGCGACTCCTCAGTTTGAATTTCAACCAGCATCAGCCTGTATCGGTATTAGAAGTCAGATGGACTTCTAAATTATATAGTAGTAGTTGGTAAAAGAGAAAAAAGAAAGAATTTGTTACTAGATACTCAAAATAGCAATTCGTTTATGTTATAAAGTAAAAAATACAATAATTAAGTACAATCATATTTACGGATTTTTTTTGCGTTTTATTAACTATTTTAATTTATTTTTAATTCACGAGGTTTCGGGTGCTTTACAGCACCTATGGTCACAGGGAGGGGGGGGAGGACTGAGATGTTTGACGTCCCAACGTCATAGTTAGCCCGGATACCTTCAGTTTTTGAATATAAATTTTTGGTCCGATCTACGCTGAACGACCTTACAGTATCTTAAAGTCTTGCAGTGGTATAAGAGGAGTCAGACAAGTTTGGGTTGAAGCGAGCTTCAATTAAAACATACTACAAGCCGCCAAAGAATATTAGTCAATTTTTACCATCCATCAAATGTAATATTCCTCTACAAGATGCATACATGTATACAAGCTAGATTGTGAATGTGGTCTCTCTTACATAGGTCAAACAATAAGATCTATAGAAACCCGCGTGAAAGAACATATAGCTGACGTGAAGCATCGACGCTCCAAGAAGTCTGCAAACATGTTCAAAATCGTCCCCACGATTACATCAGATTTGATAAACTACAAATCCTCGCAAAAGAACACCGATTCTTACCAAGGATGATATGCGAGGCTATTGAAATATAAAAAAAAACATCTTAATTTCAATAGAGAAGATGGATGAGTGCCATCTGCTTGGGATCCTATAATTAACAAAATCAAACTCAAACCCAAGCGTACCACCGCAAGACTTCAAGATACTGTGAGCTCGTTCTGCGTAGATCGGACCAAAAATTAATATTCAAAAACTGAAGGTAGCCGGGCTAATATGACATTGGGACGTCAAATATCTCAGCCCCCCCCCCCCCTTCATGACCATGAGTAAAGCACCCGAAACGCCGGGAGTTAAAAATAATAGTTAATTAAATGCGAAAAACTCCGTAAATATAGTTTTATTCAGTGGGTAGTGTTCGCGTAAATTTAGGAAATCATTAAAATAATTAAGTTAAATTGAAAATTATCTTCAAAACTTGTAAGCAAAATAACATTCATAAGATACTAATAGGCTTTCGCTCAACATCAAAACTCGTAATTTTTGTCGGCCTAGAAATAATATAACACAAAGAAAGGAAATATAATATATTCTGTTCATATAGTCATGTATTGGCGGTGTAAGAATATCTACTACCTCATAACATCCCAGAGGAAAATGAATTAGGATGGAAAGGGTCGGCTCGACCGGGGTCGGCATTTACGCTGATATTCTGTGAGAGCGTGGTGCTAGCCCGGTCGAGCCAACCCATTCGTGATGCAACCACAATATAGCTGCAGCATGACTCTATCACAAAACAAAAAAGTGAGGTTTTTAAACTTAATTAAATTTATTTCGTTTACTGGCGTAAAAAACTCATCCCTAAATAAGTGTATTATGTATTTTTTGTTAAAAACTTGAATATATAATATTATTTTCATCCCTTTAGGATCCAATTATTTTTTGTTGGTCTTAATTAAGCCGTTGTTTGTTTAACAGTGATTATTCGTATCGTAATAAAATGATAAATTAATTGTTTTTATTATAAAGTAAAACAACTGTGTACTTGTTTTTAGTACTTGTGTACTTGTTTACTAAAAAAGTGTAATTTGAGGTTTTTTACACTCCTATATCATTTACGTCAGCGATGAAAACAAGCAACTGTAGATATTTAAGCGTTTTACAAGGGCTCATATGGTAAATTGCTTTTAAAGCCCTCCAACACCGATAAAAAACCTTTCATAAAGGTTGTGTCAACTTCAGCAAAATTTAATACAAAATATAAGGTAAAAGTTTTGTAAATACTTATATGTGATGATATATGAATTATTTATTGATCAAAGATAGTGATAATTATATTAATATATAAACAAGTGGTAAAATTAGAAATTTTGTACAATCGACTTCAATACGAGTATAAATAAAATAAAAACATCATCATCGTAGTCTAAGTCAATTAAATACGCGTTATTAAGGATAACTAAATAAAATAGAAAAAAGTTCTGAGGTGACACACATAAAAATGCAGTTGAATTGAAAAACTCATCCTTTTTTAAGTCGGTTTGTAAAAAAAGAGAGAACGGTCTTTAAACTGTTGAACACAGACCGAGCCTGATATATGTTCAGCAGTGGACTTGTGATGGGCAATTGAATAAATTATGAATGATGATGAATTTTTCATGTAAAAATTATTATTATATTCAAAACGACTTGAATAGATAAATAATGTCGTAAATTTGTTTGTAGCTAATCAGAGAGTGAACATTGGCTAAAGTATGCATTTCTTAAGTTTGTTCATACTTTAGTTATCGCTGTTTAAATTTCAAATTGCTCAAATAGTCTGTGAGATTCCGTTACACGCTAATCTCTCTCATCCGCAGACCTTATCGCTAACTTAGCTGACATCATAGTCATTTTGTAATACATTGCGTTATATGTTTTGTAAGCTATGGTAGCTCATATAAAAAAACTAAATACATTACGGCGCAATGTACTATAAAATGACTATAATGTTAATGTCAACGATATTGACGAATAGGCCTGCTGCCACTACGTGTCCAGCAGTGGAATTTTGATACCTTGTATAAAAATGGTAAAAGCTTATGACGTCACTGCTACGACAGTGTATAGAAGATTTAAAGCCCCCACTTCAGAAACTTTTATTTGGAAATTATTATTTTTTTGTTTTTAAAGTCGGTTTAACCTTTTTAAGTTTAATTATTTTACCCTTTTGAGTGGACAAAGGAATTTCATATGTTCAAAGTTTCAGTTAAAATGTCGTCTAAATAGTTACATTAAAAACTTTCAACCCTATTTATCCACCTTTAGAGGTGTAATTTTTCTTAAAATGTATACGCAAACACTGCTAAGCATACCATTTAATTTAAAAAAAAATGTTTAAATCGGTTTAGCTATTTCCGAGAAATCGTTAAACATATATGAAAAAAAAAACATACAGTCGTATATAGAACCTTCTCGTTTTTGGTTCGAGATTAATATATTATACTACCTGTTAGTTTACAGTTTCTGCAACACCTGTGCTAAGATAACTTGAAAGGTTTATATTTGATTTAAACTCAGTGAACGCAAATATTTTGTTTTACTTACGTTCTCCGTTTTAGAACTACGAGTAGTTATAACATAGACTTTTAGGCGTGGCTTTTTCTTATGTAAGTGCAATTTTAGAATAAAAGGAAAACGCTAATGATGCTGAAGCCTGTCAAATAAAGGCACACGTAAATGCTCAACTTTAATGAGGGTCTTTTTGCAGAGTTAGGAGAATGTTGCCAGTTTATCTTACCAAATTATTTTAAAATATTTAATAAAATTAAATGTAATATAAACAATTAAAGCGGTGTTCATTAAAATAATTTTGTAGTCCTTAATACCGTACCAGTTTTGAAATACTAGAATCAGATTAAAAGTATAAATATAAAACATATTAAAAATCTGAAAAAATTACAGTGAAAAAGTTGTTATGTAAATTAAACAATTCCTTCTTGCTACAATTGTGTTTTATTTTAAACTATCATACCAGTAACAGCGACTTTGTTTTATTTAAAAACGTATGTGAAGAAGCAATCTGTGTTTTATACCGAAACTGAGATTGTGTTAAGTGACAGCTTTTGTTTTACTGAAGCAATTCCTTGACCGACTTGGAACAAAATATTTCTTAATTAGACCAGTCAGATATAAATACTATATTAAATATCACTCTTATTTTAAAACCATTTATATAGCAGATGTGGTGACACTGTCATCGCGTCATAATCGTAAACGAATTGAGGCCTAAATTACGCTATCGAAATTTCTTGTATATTAGGTATTACACAATTTTTTATTCTACTCAGCCCGCGGCCTTTCAGGAGTCCTTAAGACCTATGAAGCTGTAACAGAAAAAGGCTAACAGCATTAACATCATCAGAGACCAGACAATTGTATACATCTTAAACGCTAATGATAAACAGTAAAATATAACATCTACCGTTTTAACTAAAATTTACTGTTGTCTCCTTTTGTTATTTAGTATGTCATTATTTTCTTTTTTATTATAATTTTTCTTACTTTTTAAACTAGAATATATGTAAGTGTATCTGGTTTTATAGTTTAATTACGAAGGAAATCAACTATCGTCTACAGGGCTGTCCCAGAAGTCGAAGTCAATCCAGTATCGGGTGATAAGTCAAGTCATAATCGTTAACAAAAAATATAAAAAAACTTTGCTATATATTTTAAAAATTACAGGCATTTATAAAAAATAGAGGAAATCTACCACCCGAGACGATCTTTTAAAACCTGTTGCTACAAATTTTAACTTTATTAATTTTCTTCTTATTATGTTATGTTGAAAAATGCTTCTGAAAATTGTTAATTAACAGCCAACTGCTCCAATCCTTAAGTAAACGTAATTTTTTCTCAACCGAGTATTTAAAAGTAACAGTAGTTATAAGACCGTCACGGGATGTAGGTTTTCTCGATTTTTTTTATAAATGCCTGTAATTTTAAAATACATATCAAAGATTTTGTTCCTTTAACTATTATGACTTAACCTATTACCCAATACCTATTATATTACTTTGTCCACGGAGATCTTTAGGTGCGGACGTGGTGAACGGAGATTTTATTTTCAGTTTTTCATCCATCAATAGTTTTGTTTCAAATGTAAGAACATAATCCTTGTTGCTCTCTTTACTGTATGTATATGCTACCGCCAATATATATAATCCGGTATTCTATAGAATACCTAAAACATTTAGGCAATGTATAAAATATTATTTATTTCATACTTTAAATAGGCATTCTATACAACAGCAATGTATTGAATAAGAGGTAACGGAATAGCGGTAACGGTTTGCTTTAAGGTTTGCTAATTTATGAAAATGACGTTCCGTAAAGACATGACTGAACCTAACTAAATATACCTATTTATTTACCGCCCATACATACTTGACCACCCAGAAATCTTTTCAGTTGAGTTAGGTTAGCTGTGCTGCGCTTCGCTCCCGCATCAGCCTTCGTGGTTATTTTTTTGCCGAGAAAAATATGAGCACCCAGAAATAATTACAGTTGTGATAGGGGATAGTCCCGCTCCACCCCTCCCCCTCCATCAGGAGAGAGATAAATGTTATCATTTTAAGGTTAGATCTACGTGATTTTCTTTTCAATTTTTCTCAAGAACGGTGTATTACCTTTTCATGGGAGTGGTGTCGGGATATATGGGACACTCGCTTTATCCTCTTCCCCCACTATCCCTATTTGTTTGTAATTCCTTTATATTACATTTATATCCAATTTTGTGTCAAATTTGACTGTAATTCTTAGTGAAGTTGATTTTCAGTAAAGAAAATATGTTTTATTTGTTCACATTTTATACGTTACCTGATCTCTTAATGATATTCTATACATTACCTAGGTGTTACATACAATACCTAGAAAAAGTATGTAATGGAATACATATTTTATACATTGACTGAGTAAACGCGGCAATACTTGGAACGACTAGGTATTCTTTACAATGACAAAATTATATGCATGCCGGCAACATATATTATTGGTAGAAACAAATAAATAAATATAGAATAAGTTCTATACAAAAACATGGAGCAGCTTTCCCCAAGTTGAACACCTTGATCGGTGGGAGATCTTCCCTTTTCCTTTCGCAGCCAAAGTGGTGACTACCCGACGTAATGTGAACACGCAACCTACAATTCCACAAATAGCTTGTCTTTATCTTTCTCAAGAATGTGCTCTGCGCCCCCGATAAGATACGCGCGCACACAGCATGCGTTATCTGCTGCGATTTTAAGGAAGTGATATGGTAGAGCGGTTGTTGGCCACAATAGCATAATTAGACATCGTAAGTCTAGATAAATCGGAAGTCTAGATACATCGGAAGTCTAGATCATGGTAGAGAAGTTTCCGGACAACTCTGTTTATGGAACAAGCTCTAACCATTACATAGTTTGTTGGCCTTGCCTGGGGAAAAAAAGGAGATATCCCCTTTTTCTTCAAAAGCCAAAGTGGTAATACCGAGTGATTTGGCGGTACTATCGTCATGTCACCCTCTATTTGCGATGTACGCTGATTACAATCAATATATAACGTTTTGATATTTATTACTTTAAAAACTACAAATAATTATGTAGTTAGACATACAATTACAAATAGAAATTTACTTTACTTACTAATTTACAAATAGAATATCAAAGATCTTAAGAAATATTATACTAAATCAGTAGAAGAACATTGTATATTCCTATAGATACGATTTAAGGAACTGCTATGAAGTTGGCATCCGTTCAGATCTCAACACCGCTTTATCCGCGAAGTCGATTGCGGCAAACCTGAACCAAAAATTACTCAGTGCCTGAACATCGGCTGTATCAAACATGGCCCCGTTAAGCATTTATGTTATTAGTGGGCTGTTCACAATTTTTGAATATTCTTGTTCTTTTATTAATCTAAATAACTACATGAACTTCTAAAAATTTTGCGTCCACTGTTTTCCTTTTTAATTTTATTTTTAAGAATTAAATGTCGTCAAAGTTATTGGTACAGTTAGTTTCAAATACTAAGTACGGAGTGAAATTTCATTTATGACATCTTGTACCTAAATAAGGCTATATTTAATTTTTAACTTTTAGTCAATTGGATATGGTTCATTTTGCATTAAGTATCTGAGTTAAATTTCATTTGCATATAAGACTCCGGTGTATGGAGATTGCAGAGCACGAGGCGGTAATGACTTCCGTGTGATAGCTCAATGAGCTGTGACAACACTTTTCCCCCTTTTAAACACCTTACTCTTTGAATTATATAAGATTTTGAAGTTCTACTGAGTTAAGAATCACGTATTTAATTCAAATTTATTTTTATTTTTGAAAGAAATGTGTAATATTTGTATATCTAAGGTTGAATGCAAAACACTTAATTTTTTTAAAGATCTATTGTCTCTCATTGCACCTGTATTCACTAATAAAAATAAATTTGAATTTGAATTTAAATTTCAAATAGTATTGAATAAATTTTTATACGGCAAACATTCTTAGCCTATTCTACTACATGAGCAAAAAATCAACCATAAGCAAAGCTCCTCCGGAGCGTTCAAAATGTTTACCCAATGAAGAGTTGAAACAGGTTGATGATGATATGATATATTTTATCATATGATACATATGATAAAATATATTTTTTACATACTACTTACTCTCAATATTTTATTTTCATATTACTTTGTTTTCTAACAATTTGTTGTAACTTTTAAATGTAAAATAACTTTTCTTTCTTAAATAATCCAATAGAAAGCACTCATATATGTCATATATACAAGTTTGCACACGTTTTAACATATCACTATCAATAATAACAATGATTATTTCGAAATCAATATATTCGCGTTAGTATTGCTCAAGAAATTCAACAAAAACTATAAATTTTTTTGACGTATATGTTATTTTTAAGATTGGAACACCTATAAATAAAAAGTACCCGGTTGACCGAGCTTTGCTCGGTATTTTTCGCTCGGTTTTTTTAATTCGTGTGTTTTGGAAATTATATTTAGATACAAATTACATACTGATGAAATACGAATAATATTTTTTGATCTTAGCGACATAATAGAAAAAACTGAACTGGTTATTTGAATAAAAAATCATGAGTGCAATTAGTTTAATTTAAATTGTCGTGTTGTTAAAAATACTAAAAAAAGGGCTCGAAAAAATAGATTTTCTCAAAAGAGAAAGGAACTTGAAAAAAAAATTAAAAAAAGTGCGTCGGTCGGTCTGGCCTCGGACCATGGTATTACGATTTTGTGACCGACCAATATACCAATTAACCTATTTGTAATCATTAATAAACTGTCAAAATTTTCCTTCTTATTCTAACGATATTGTAGCAGTTTTTCATTGCCTAAAAACACGGACAAAAAGACATTTTCTAAAAATAAATCCTAGCTAGATCGATTTATTGCCCCCGAAACTCCCTGCACACAAAATTTTATGAAAATCGTTGGAGGACGTTATAAATATATATACAAGACTTGCTCGTTTAAAGGAATAGGATAATATTTTCATGAAATTAAGGTTGACAAACGAACACAATTTTCATCAATAAGCGTTAACACTAGGAGTATTTGCCGCTCACTAGATGTCGCTAGCTAAGACAATTGTTACACAGTGTCATGCAAGTGAAAAGATGCGTGAAAGAAGTTTTTCTGTTTCTAGTGTATTGACCTATATACAAAAAACAATATTATGCCTCAGTGGTACATCTTTAAATTGCTTTCCACATTTTTACTCTCTTTAATTTTCAAGGATAGTCGTGTTTTTTTGTCTTATATTTTTTTGTAGAATAAGGGTGACAAACGAGCACGCAGTTCACCTGATGATAAGTAGATGCTGTGGCCCACATCTACATCTATCCTCGATTAAGAATCAAAACGCAGATGCGTTGTCACCCGTGAGGGACTAAGATGGGATGCCTCCTTTCCGGTATAAAAGTGTCTCCGGAAACACTCACAATATAAAACACAGCGTATTAGCTCTTGCTGGTATTCTGTGAGAGCGTATTGGTCCTCATAAGTGACAATCACTTTTTGATATTGGTTATTGTTGCTTCTGTTCCGCATACACCAAGTACCAGGATAATATAAATTATATAAATTATACGTATTGGAAAATATTCGTTATGGAGTCCAAGTCTTGTTGTGGTATGTGTTCCAAGTACTTTAATCCAAGGAAAGTTTACGTATCGCGTAATCAAAGTTAGTATACACATTTAATTAAATATCGATTTTAAATGTAGTCCAATTAACCGGAATGAAATCTAATTATTTGAAGCAGATTTTCGATCGCAAATACGATACGAAAATTAATTTAAACTTTGTAATTTTACATAATAAAGTCGTATGTTGCCGACATAAGAGGATGAGGAATTAAAATATGTGACGCATTTTTTTATCACGTGGGTAAGGCTACTATAAAAATGCTTGAAAGACCTCGAGCTTTCGATATGGTGTATAACCTTTTAGCCTATCACAAGTCCACTCCTGACCACATGTTCCTATAGAAGGTATAAAGTTGGTAGAGCTACGCTGCATGTGACTGCAGCATAAATAGCTTGGCTCGACTGAAGGAGGACGTTGGTATTTGGTGAAATCGTGATACCAAATACCAACGTAAAAATGTTTATGCTTACCTTATGCCACGTTTTTTGTATGATGAGTAGCCAGAGATACTTTTTACTGGTAACGAGGTAATTCATTAGGCAAGTATCAATCGTGAATGATTCGTTCATTTGGCCCGTATCGTATCAAAGTATTGATGATTGCAATTTACATTTTTGAACGTTCCTTGACAGAACCTATGACCAAAGAGTATATAAATGTTCGATGAAAAAATGAGTGTCTATGGCCCACAGTACTTACTTACTAACAAGATAACTTTGTCTACATTTGTGACTCTTCCTAATACTACGAAATAGGTTGCTATTTCGTCTAATGTCGGGTCATTTAACTCTGCTTATCAATAGAAGCATGTCACTCGAGAACCTTGCTTCCCATCGACTTTCAGTTCTTCTAGCTATGTGGCAAGTGCATTGTCATTTTAACCTACTGGTCCGTTGGGCCGTGTCGGTTACTTATCTCGTATATACCAAATGTAATAGACCTAGAAATGAGAAACGAAGTCTTTCCGGTCGGCTTGACTCACTGACGCTGCGAAGAGATGTCGCATCTCTTTGTACATTCTATCGCTTCTACCACGGAAGTGCTTAGAGGAATTGTTTGAACTAATTCCAGCCGCTAAATTTCACCACCGCACATCGCGACGAAACCTGTGGTACCATACATATCATATGCATGATTGGCGGGCCACAAGTGTGCGACTTACTAGAAGTTTTCTTATATTAAGATATGTTTCAAAGACGAGCTCTGAGGGATTTGCCTGACCTTACAGAAGAACAAGTTGTTAAGCATCTCAGTAGGACCTGGGACAGTATTCTTCAACAGAATATTGACAACCTCATTGTGAGTATGCCTGATTCTTAGATGCGTTATGAATGCCATACTGATCATTAACTCTTAATTAATAGCCGCCATCAAAGGTTTTTAAAGTTCACTTTATTTTTAATCAAAAAAATTGAACTTTCAACGTGTACAGTTTTCACACTTCTTCTTCTTATGTTTTTTACTAAGGGACAACCGACATTGAAACCAGAATTGTTTTGCATAAATCGGAAAATGTATAACTTGTTAGTAAATAGTCCTTCAAAAAAAAAAATTAAAATAAATGGTATATTAAAACAATAACATACCTCTGTTTTTATATTTTATGTATTTATTTGAGAACGTAATGTATGTACATAAAAACAAGAATAGCTAACAAAGATGTTCATACTTTTAATACTAGGATCATTTATGAGATTATGAGGCAATGTAATGCGAAAATTTTGTGAAGTTTTTATAATAAAATCTCACAAAATTTTCACTTTGTCAATCGAAGGGTTTAAAAAATTGGCCAAAGAAAAGCTTTATAAAAAGAATTATTATAATTTTAAGAAATATATGAATGAAAATAAGTTATTTTAAATATTATTTATTATTTTTATATATTATTTGGGTTATTTTAAATGACCCTGTGGGATGAGATGATCATTATCACGCTAGTTTTATTTTAATTCATATAAACAATTGTTAAAGAAATATTGTTAAATTATATTGTCTAAAAAATTAATCCCGCTGGGTTTCTTGCTGGTTCTCAGGACAGGGGTATTTCGAATTAGTGGTAAATAAAAAAAATTACTTTCAATAATTATTATTTTATAATCTATATTAAAAAGCCGAGGTAGCTTAGGGATTAAAGTGCTCGCTGTAAATATAAGTACGCGAGACACTTGATTCGAACCCCGCTGGCACCAATGAAATTGTTAAATACAATTTTAACCTGTATGTTGGTAAGGCGACTTTATTCGATAAATTGGCTCGCGACGTCAAATGGCGGGAATTGCACATTTTTTGCTAACTTGCAAATTATACTATATTTTCACTTTGAGACAATATGTATGGATAAAACTTACAGGGATTCTTATTGAATGTATAAACTATCGAATAAAATTATTTTTAGTTGCTAGAAATTGTAATAAAATTCATAAATTACCCTTTATATCATCTCGTAGTAGTAGTAGATACTTCACTTTTAGTCTAAAATTACTACTAATTTGTATTCTACATGTTTGTTTTTGGAGAAATCTATATGAAAATGTTTGGAAATATGTATATTTTTATGTTTTATGTGTTTATATTCGTTACTCATACCAAAATATTTAAAAAAAACGAAATTAATTTTTATCTGTATGAGATTTCCGAATAATATTTCAAATATATTTTTGTGTGAATTTGAAATAAATACAACGTCAAGTTATTTGAAATATGTTATAAAACTATTTTTTAGTTACATTTTACACTAAAAATAAATGAGAATTGGAAAAATAACACATTTTTGACCCAACCGCTAAAATGGGCCTTCTCGATTTCGAAGTACTTTTGGCACTTACTTTTCATATTTTATGCCACAAATTATATATCTACGTGTTTGTTTTATTACAAGGAAATACACAAAAGAATAAAACTCACCTTTTTATTACAAACAAGAAAAACGGAGAAATCACTTAGAAATAGCTCACGCACTACTGTTGTAAAAAGCCATTACGTCAGAATGATTTTTATGTTTATTTTTAGTTCGAAATTGACAGATTATGGTACCAAATTAAAGAGTATGTCTTTGTCTATGTCTGTATTATACATTTCAGTATAAATTTGTTATAATTTTTAATGAAAAACCTTTTTTTGTCGGGTTCGCCCTCATAAATTATTAGTGGTACTAATGTATACCATTGCCGAGCGGGCGGAGGGCGTTGTGTTAGTCACATTTGTACCACTGTCGAGCGTACAGGTGTGCTGATTTACTAAGGAGCTCTACGGTGAAGAAAAACATCGTGAGGAAACCTGCATGTCTTAGAAATTAAAAAAATGTATATTTCCAAGACACCAACACGGATTTGGGCAGCGCGGCGGAATTTTCCTACCCTAAAACCTGCTCAGAATTGAGAGGAGGCCTGTTCCTAGGGGTGAGATGTAGTAGACAGTAACTTTAACTTTAATATGTATTGAATAAATGGATATAATAAAATTCTATTCTATTCTAATTCATTATTATAATATGTATATCTCAGTTGATAGATAGTTTTGATTATATTCGAAAAAAAATTTTTCGTAATCATATTCGAAGGACTATTTCTAAACATTATTATAAACAGCTTATTGGATACGATTACAAGAAAGATGGAGAAAATATCTTATTTCATAGATAAGTAGACGTGCTTCTCTTAAAACCTTTATTTTGCAGAAGGCAATTGGCCTCTACACTTAACTGGTTTAGGTATTTTGGCATATACGAAAGGGTACTACTTTGTCTTTATTAAGCCATAAAAATCCGCTGCCGGACTTATGAATCTCCATTGATAGAAAGGACATGTCTTAATAATCGTGACGCTTGGCAGACGACTTCACAGTACAAAGGCACACAGTCACCTATTACGGTGACAAAGGGATGAAATGAGATGATAAATAATAAGGAGGCTATAGTGCTATTACTAATGGGCGCGAACGTGAACATTTACCCTAGTCGACTCCTGCAAACTCCATAGGCCATGATGGGATGATGCAATCTCTTGAGATCTCTACCTTTTTGGACCTACCTACCTCTCCCATGACACAAGAAAACGATTCTTTCAAATCTATCTCCTCCGTAACCCGTCGGCCAATTTACATATTTTTTTCAGCAATATTTGTAGCTCAACGCAGACGAAGTTTGTAGACAATAAAAACCTCAATTTGTCTAAGTGATATTAAAAATTAACCAAAAACGAAATTGTCTGTAGGAAAATACATGTAAAGCAATAGCGCGCGCTTTTGTAATAATTATTGAAAAAAGAATTAATTTATAACAATTTTTTTTAAACGTTACCTCCACACTAGGATTTTCTCCTTTAAAACAATTGTAATGTGATTGAATCCTTTGTTGAAATAAAGATAGTTATGACTTTATAATTATCTAAAAATATTTATGAATCACTAATTAATACCTTAAACACAACTTAAATTACACTAAATTCTTACGTTTTTTTAATTGGTGCCCTTTATTAAAAAACACATAGAAACGGACACCACAATTTATACACTATCGGAGAGCATATGATTGCCTAGTGGAACGTGGGTACACCCACAAAAAAGTAAACCATAGGGATGATTGACGATGATGATTGATAGGATGATTGATTTATTTATTTATGACTTAAAGGCATGCAATTAATTTCCACAGCCCAATGTAACCTTGGTTTAAATGTTCTTCAATTTTATTTATTTTGTACAGGTATATATAACTTATGTTCAAATTTTGCAGTCTTACATCTTCATAGAGAGTACAGAAGGGGGGTGTGGGCTTAACCGCAGACAAAGGCTAGTAAAATAATAATTCTAATAAGTATATTCACGGACTGGTCAAGCACAGGTACGACAACCCGAGGAGAGGCACATATTCATAGCTAGTCCTGTATTCTGATGGAGTGACAATGTCGAAAGAGAGGCAGAAAGTAAATGCCAGAACTCTTAATCATGCGTTGGTCCCCTAGTCTAAAGTCATAAATAAAGATAGTTATGACTTTAGACTTTTACTTCGCTCCGTTTATGATGCTAGCAAAAGGTTTTTACCTTTGCATCTGCATCCGCCCTAATAGTATATGTGGCAGCCATATAGTGGTTGAATGTATCAAATTTTGGTCTATTCTACTGAAATACGAAAATGATTACTAATTAAAACCTTTCCAATCTTATATATGCATACGCATATAAATGTGACACAAGAAAGTGTTTGCACAAAGCACATGGCTTTGGTAATTAAATGCAAAACTTGCTGGGCCCGAGGCGTACAAATAAAGCTACGCTTTCAAGCACAGCACTCGTCCTCATGCTGAGAGGCAAGCACGCTACTCAATGAATTGGCTCTTCTCATACACGCCTATGCACTTGGTAAATATATGTCTAACTACAACAGACTTGTGTTGCGTCATCAAAAACGAAACAAGAAAATAAAAATGTAGCGTATGCGAGTCAATGAGTCGATGTTCAGATTCAAGAAATTTCAACATTTTGAGATGGATAGTGATTGTGAAAATTCTTTTTATAGTGTACCTCGGCGTTTGTATGTATAACAAAAAAGGGGAGTAATTAGTCAGCGTACGTCTTTTTGTTCGATTAGAATCTGGGTGCCTTCAAAATAAGATTTTATCCGAAAACAGTACAATACACAAAAATAATTTACTGTAATGCCATTAAAATTTACAATAATATTCCTGGCTCTGAAAAATATGAATGACATAAAATTTAAAAAGTTACTGAACATGGTTATTATGTATATAAATGCTTCTACAGTTTACAAGATTTTATAGACAATAAAGAATAAATAATGTTATATTTTGTGGTTAGATTTATTAATAAAATAATTTCAAAGAACTTAAACAAAATTTTAATTAAAAAAATTAAAACCGTAATTATAATTAAACAATGGTAGTATATAAAATTGACGTAATATATTGTAATTTTTATTATTAAATTATGATGACATTATTGATTGAATCTCTAAACTTGTTAAAGATATTTATTATTCTATACCTTTAAACGAGCAATTCTTGTATATATATAATCGGAATCTCGGAAACGGCTCCAACGATTTTCATAAAATTTAGTGTTCAGGGAATCGGAATCGGGGGCAGTAAATCGATCTAGCTAGGATTTATTTTTAGAAAATGTCCTTTTGTCCGTGTTTTCAGGCAATAAAAAAACTGCTACAATATAACAAGGTAAATTTTGACAGATCGCTAACGATCGTAATAGCTCAGGTGGGATGTCGGTCGGGCGTGATCTCGGAGTTCCGTGGTTCGCGTCCTGTCTCTGGTCCGGCTTTTTTCCTTTTTTTTTTCAAGTTCCCTTCTTTTGTGAGAAAATCTATTATTTCAAGCCCTTTATTTTTAGTATTTTTTAAAAATACGAAAATTTTAATAAAACTAATTGCACTCATGATTTTTTATTCAAATAATCAGTTCAGTTTTTTTTCTATTCTGTCAATAAGATCAAAAAATATTATTTATGTTTCATCAGTATGTAATTTATAAATGTAATTTTGAAAAAGAAAACCGAGCGCAGCTCGGTCATCCGGGTACTATAATCAATATATTTAAAACTTAACATTGTTTACCATAGCTGTGTAGTGGGGGGGGGGGGCGGGTGAAAGAATATCCACTACCCCATATCATCCCGTGTGTGGCGTAAGAGGCGACGGAGGGAAACTGGTACAGGAGATGGGCAGCGGCATTTTCTGGTAACAAATTCGAATAGTATAAAAACTGCGGTTGCCAACTCGCTTTCCAAGCGTGGCAACTATGGCGAAACGCCATCTATGAAGCTATAAAGCAATCTATGGGGGAGGCCTATGTCCAGAAGTGGACTTTTATAGGCTGTAATAGAATGTACACCTGAAATGGGTACACCACTATGGAACACAAATGTACATAACATATTTTAAAGATCTTATTTAATTTTAGCTGTATTCATGCAATAAATATTTTTTATTTGATTTGATTTAAGAATGGATAGGATTTTAAAGCAAAAAACAGTGTTCTTTGCCTAGCGCTTTATCTTCGTTTGGCATCAGGTAGCATAGTTGGCAAGCACTGAGCAAGCTTATAATAAGTAAATAACCGACCAAGTGCGAGTCGAACTTGCACATGAAGGGTTCCGTATCATCGTAAAATACGTTTATAGTAGAGAAGTCCCCTTTAATTTTAAGTTTATTTTTATTGTTATAGCGGCAACAGAAATACACATTCTATAAAAGATTTAACTGTCTACCTATATACATTACGGATCGTGAGATACAGCCTGCTGGCAGACAGACGGACGGACAAATAAGGTAGGCTTAGTAATAGGATCCCGATGGTTACCCTTTGGGTACGGAACCCTAAAAAAAGGTGACCTAGCTTCTTATTTATTTGCTTCTTTTGTGTACCCACCATAGTATCGCTTATTAATTTGATGACATACTAAGGATAAAATTCATTTTTTTTAATAAAACTAATTTTGCGAATTAAATCGTTTTTAGTGTTTTCATCATTGGTATTAAGAATCGTTACATGTTGTAACTTTACATTAAATTCCTCAACATTGGAGACTTTTGCGGAACTCGTGATCACGAGTAACCGAGGTGTTTGAAGTTTTCATGTTATTAAAATTACCCAACCGGAGATTTTCATTATCTTAACCTTAGCTTATAATTTCGATATTTGGTCCGTTGTACCCAAAAACTGCTAATAATATCGTAACAGCTTGTCTATTTTCTTAATTAATTCGCTTCCTTTTTTTCTATAGGTCTAAGTACTAGTAAAGTATAAGTTTAAATTAAATACAGATCTAACGTACTTAACGAAAAAGTGACCCAAGAAGCTACTTTTAAGATATTATCGTGTGAAATTTAAATCGACACACAATGATATTGGATTTCTTGGATTTGTTTTTAATTTTTGATTTTTATCAATTGGCACATTTGCTGGAAGATATTTTACTACATGAAGGCCTTGTGGTTGTGGCATTAGAGAATCTAGCTTAAGAGAGATCACTATTAACTATTGGAAATGCAGAAAATATTTAATGGCTTCCGATAGATAGCGGTGTGGCTATATCTTTCAGCCCAGGGGTTTAAAGCGCTCAGAGTGTAGTGTAACCCCCACGACATTATATGTGTTTGTGTTAAGTGTACAATAATAAGTAGAATAATTAAATATCTAGAACAAGCAACACGTCTCCTTCTCATTAGCACCTTTCCTACGTTACAAGAGCAGAGACTAGACGCAGCGCTAAAGGAGTGGGACGACTGATACCGAGATCGTCAATCCGCCAACCAAGCGTAACGACTATGGAGTGTAGAAGTAAGGAGTACCAACTCCCATAGGAGAATAGTTGAAAAAGTGTCCATCTGTAAGCAGTAAATAACAGTTCAAAAACGCGAGCGCGCTCGACAGCGCTCGAGTATTTTACGCTACGCTAGCTACGGGGTTAAAGTTATAAAAAGTTATAAAAAGTTCTTTAAAATTTAGACTGTAGCTAGAATGGCGCCACTCTTATTTAACACTTTCCTACGGACACTTTCTTATACATAGTAGATAGGTAGTACCACTTCTGGCTCACTGAGTCAGAAGTGGTACAACGTTCGTCGACTCACGATCCTAAAATAGAAATAAGGTTTTGGCATGCTCTGATCACGAATCTGCGGTCCGTTTTTGCGTAGGATGCACGATTCCGGAGATGTCATCCACTAAAATATCATTGTACAATATGTTCCCTGTAAATATACTCGTAAAACTATGCATTGAATATCCCTGAAACTTATATAGCAAATAGATTAAGCAATATTCGCCACAAACTGTCCACTCATTCTGAATCCTATCAACATTCCAGTTCCATCTTTTACAATTCCTTTTTAAAAACTCTAGATGATATCGTACAGGTGACCGTCCATATGAATCAAAATATTGACCGACGTCATTCGTATCGATATATAAAGCTACCCAATGTGACCCTGGTTTATCATCTGTATCCAAATTGCATATTATATACGTTGGTACGTGGGTATACATGTGCAGTCTATTAACAGCATAAACATTATTTTCTAGACTGGGGTGAATCTTTTCAGATGTTGTTGTACATCTAGTGTATCCATGATATTACTGCTATTAGTAGATTATTACAGTACCAATCTACTCAATGACTAACATAGGAATGATCAATTATAGTGATAAAATATTAAATTGAATTCTTTTGTGTTATACAAATCGTATTTGAGTCACCAATACACTGAACAAGACGCAACACGAAGGAATGTTGAGATTAGCAACAGAATGTGAGATAAGCTTGTTGACGCATAAAGTTACTCGTACTATCAGTTCCACTGTAGAAATTCTTTAGATTAGAATTATTGCTCACTGGTGCTATATAAGACCGAGCAGCTGCAGTCATGGAGTTAGTGTATGGTCGTTTGACCGCAGTGGATCTATAAATACTAAATTTGTGTTACTTCAACGCATCAAAGGCCATGGATGTAAGTGTTTACTCTATTGATAAACTTACTTTTCCTTCTGTTATTTTCTTACGTGTGTATGATTTAGTGTTAACAAATTATATTTAAATATTATGTGTGTATATGATTAAGCCGTAGTAGCTTATATGGTTAGCGCAAGATGTAAATTCCATAGTACGCGACCCGGATTCGATCCCTGCCGGCACCAATTAAATTGTTGATTTCAATTTTAAGTGCTGATTTACCACGTGCTCAGCGGTGGAGGAAAACATCGTCAGGAAACCTGCATGTCTGAGAAAATTTCGAAGGCATGTGAAGTTCGCCATCACATTTCCTAGCCCTGAATACAAAGACAATAGCAGACAGTGAAAAAGTTAAAAAATACTTTTTTAACAGTGACAGTCATTAGTTGATCATTAGTGAATGTGATTCTGTGTTTTGATGACCAATGATTTTTGTCGTATCAAGACAAATGTCTTCCCATTTAATGGTTTCTGTACAGTCTACGTCCCCATAAAAGAGTTTAAATACACCAAGAAACAAATAATTCAAATAATTGCTAAATGATGTATCGTCGACTCACAACGCATAAACATTTGCTAAACGCTTTGCATACGCTTAAACCAAAATATCAAAGAGCATTACTTAAAACGTGTGATGAAGAAGAAATAAACTGTATTTGTGAGTGTATTCATAACGTTTTACAAGGAAAAGTACCTCTTAAAGATCAAGATAAACAAAAATTGAATAAACACAAAAATATACTCCATAAACTAGTGCGTAAGTGTAAACATAAACTAAGAAAAAATATAATTATACAAAAAGGTGGGGCTTTCTTACCAATAATATTAGGTGCAATATTGAGTGGATTAGTGAGAGGACTAGCCAGTTAACATGGAAAATGCAAAGAAAATGATACTTATCGAACCTGGTTTGATTGAAAAATTAAAACAAGAAAATAAGGTTAATAGTAATTTATCTCGATTAGATATTGAAATGCAAAATATTATGAATAGTAAGACGGAAGACCGAAATAAATGGATGTTATATTTAGAAACACTGCAAAGATACCTTCATTTTACCGAAGAGGATCGTCAACCACTCAGATTACCAATTTATTTTGATACATCTAATGAAGATCAAATGAGTCTAAAATTGGTTTTAAAAATAAAGATAGAGATCTAAAAACTTCAGTTGATGCTGAATCTTTGTTGGAGGAGAATCGATCCATTAAAAGTAAAGAAAATGATGAAAATCCACTTTACACACCAGCTGAAATACTCAGTTTAATACCAAAAATTTATAATAAAAAAGGACAGTTATTATTAAACTTAGTTGAAACAAGTAAAAGTAAAATACATACTCGGGATAATGAAGGTACAGTCATAATTGATAACGAAAAAAATCCTGGAAGTAATATTGTTGATTTAATAATTGATTCACTAAGACCCTTAAAAAGAAGTGATCCAGTATATCCAGTGGTATAGATTTGCTGAAGCATTAAAAGATATTAAAGTACCACTTACTTATATTGGAAATCCAAAGAGATGTGAGTTTATTAACCAACTTCAAGCAAAAGATCTGAAGAAACCATCTGAGATTGAAGTTCAAGAGTTTTCTACACCGAGCAGTAGAGATAAAAAGTCTACAACTAAAATACGTAAAAGGCTTGAGTGGGAAAATGGGCCCCGTACTAGAAGAAATTAACAGGATTTATTATGATCCATCTAATCCCGCTGGTTTTGGTAGTATTGATAAATTATCAAAAGCTATGAAGGGTAAAATGAATAAAAAGCAAGTAAAGGAATGGTTAAAATCACAAGAAACATACACATTACATAAACCCATTCGAAAAAAATTCCCGCGTAATAGGTACATTCTATCAAATATTAATGAACTGTGGCAAGCTGATTTAAGTGATATGCGAACTTATTCTCAATATAATGATGGTTTTAAGTATATACTTTGTGTTATTGATGTATTTAGTAAATATGCTTTTGCAATAACAATGATAAAGAAAAACTCAGAAACAACTAAAGGATGTTTTGAAAGTATTTTTACTGAAAGTAATTTAACACCTACTCACATACAATCTGATAAAAGGTACAGAATTTGTTTCAAAAGATGTACAAAAATACTTTAAATCCAAAAAGATTAATTACTATACCACTAACAATCCTGACATTAAGGCCAGTATTGTTGAACGATTTCAAAGAACACTAAAAATGAAAATGTGGCGTTATTTCACTCATAATAATACTTATAGACATATAGATGTTTTACAAGATTTAATATACTCTTTAATCACAGCTTTCACTCTAGTATTAAAATGTGCCCATGTGATATAAATTCTAACAATATTATGACAGTTTGGACTAATCTTTATGATAGACGGTCAAACAAACTTTCTTTAGAAAACCCTAAACCAAATTTCAATGTGGGTGATTACGTTCGAATAACTAAATATAAACATGTTTTCTATTGATATATAAATATTTATTATATCTTCAATAATTGATAGATCTCCATGGGTTGTTTATACAATAACAGATTTACAAAATAAACCAATAGTTGGTACTTTTTATGAAAGAGAATTACAGAAAATCACTTACAACCCCACCTCACAATATAAAATAGATAAAATAATTGACACTCGTTATTCAGGTAACAGAAAAGAAGCATTAGTGAAGTGGAAAGGTTATGCAGATAAATTTAACAGTTGGATTTTAGCTTCTAGTTTAAAAGAAATATGAATAAAGAAAGTTTTTATTTAACTTTGCTCAGCAATAGTTCAATGGAATACTTTCCTGATAACAAGACCACAAATTTTTCAACGAAATTACCAAAAGCTATTAAATTAGAAGGTGAATGGTCGGTTGGAATTGTCGAGTTTCAATATCCATGTACCATGTTTACTGTTCAAGATCATGAAAATGTTATATACATTACAAAATCAATGTTAATGCCTAATGAAGATAAACCATCCATAGTGTACTACAAAAAACATATTCCAGCTACCAATTATGATAACGTTGAGCATATTTTAAGAGTGTTAAATGGTATCGGAGAGAACTTGAAATTTCGCTATGATGAAATAACAAAATTTGTGTCAAAATATAACATCCGTAACATTATCACCCAAATTAAGTTTACAACTAGGTTATGAACCAAATAAAAATCTCCTAGAGAGAAATTTTGGAAAGTGTCCTGCTAATTTATACTTAGGGTTACCATCTCAACTATTTCTATATTGCGACATTATCGATCCTCAGATTGTGGGTGATGTTATGACTCCTTTACTAAGAGTCATTTCATTAGATCCTACAAAATACATTTATGGTGCAAATAAAATGCACGTTTTCTCTCAACCTCACTACTTACCTGTTATGCGAAGAGAGTTCGATACGCTGGAAATATATAATAAGATCGAGCACAGGACAAAAAATACCATTCCAGTTTGGAATCGTGTGTATTAAACTACATTTCCGAAAATTATAATAATGAATTCTCTTCGTGATCATCATAAATGTCCATATGAAAATTATTATACACATCAAGCTGGGTCAGGAGTTGGAGTAATTTATAAGGGTGCACCATACCAACGCGGTCATGGTATTGGGAGCTTCTTAGGGGGGTTATTTAGATCAGTTTTACCTTTACTTTCAAGTGGTGCTCGAGTGATTGGTAAGGAAGCATTAAACGCTGGAGTAGGACTTTTATCGGATAAATTATAAAAAAATTTAAGCGCGTCCTATGGAAGCCTCAATAAAAGATCGTCTAAAGCAAGTTACAAATTTAAAACGAAAGGCTGATGAGAAAATTTATCAATTTAACATGACAGGATCTGGGTATAAAACTAAAAGAAAACGATTGACCCCGTTTATTCCCTTATTAACTGCTAAAGTGCAAGCTGCGAAAAAACTTGGTCACAAACCAAAAAGTATCAAAGATATATTTTCAAATTAAATATGTCTTTCCTTCATAATCATTCTTGCGAGTGCGTTAAGTCAGAATTGGATTTGTTTGCACTACCGCCTACACAAACTAGCATTGAAAATGGATTGTAAATTCATTATAAACCAATTTCATCTCTTGGTGATGATGGACCTATCGAGTTTCAAGTTCCTGGGACAGGCGATGACTACATAGATTTGTTTCACACATTACTCCACATAAAGGCAAAAGTATAAAATCAAGATTCAACTAACTTGATATCTACTACAATAGTAGCACCTGTAAATAATTGGCTGCATTCACTTTTTAGTCAACTTGATGTTTATTTAAACCAAAAACTTGTATCACCACCTAATAATATCTATTCATATCGAGCATACATGGAAACCCTTTTGAACTATGCTCCTGCTGCTAAACAATTTCATCTTACTTGTAGTCTGCTGGTGTAGGAAAAATGGATTCTACAGATGGTAAAAACATAGGATTTGTTAAAAGACAGGAATTGATTAGTGAAAGTAAGGAAATGGATATGATTGGTCATCTTCACGGTGACATTTTCAACCAAGAAAATTTTTTAATTAATGGTGTTGAAATGAGTGTTTAATTAGTTCGATCAAGAGAGAGTTTTAATTTAATTGCTGGGTCAAACGATGTAAAGTTTAAAGTTTGCATTACGGATGCAACTCTTATTGTTCGACGAGCACTAATTAATCCGAGTGTATTACTCGAACATCAAAAAGTTTTAGCTTCTACCACTGCTAAATATCCTATTACTCGAGCTGAAGTAAAAGTTTTAATAATTCCATCGGGTGTTCAAGTAAAAACTCTTGATAATATATTTTTAGGACAGGTACCCAAAAGATGTATAATTGGATTTGTGAACAATTCTGCATTTAATGGTTCCTTTACTAAAAATCCATTTAACTTTGAAAACTATGGTATTAATTCTTTCAGCTTATATCAACAAATACCTTCAACAATACCTTCAAATCAATCAAATCAATCATCTTCAGATCAACAAATACCTTCAAATGCTTTGCAACCATTTTTTAATAATAGCATATTTACATCAGCATATCATAGTCTATTCTCGGGAACTGGTATTCACTTTCTTAATGAAGGAAATGGAATCTCTTGTTAACAGTATGCCAAATGTTACTGTCTATTAGCATTTGACTTAACTCCTGATTTATCAGCCAACTCATCAGCTCATTGGAATCTCATAAAGCATGGTAGTGTAAGATTAGAAGTACGATTTGAATCCTCACTAATACAAACAATTAACTGTATAGTTTATGCTGAGTTTGATAATATTATTGAGATAGATAAAAACAGAAATGTTACTGTAGACTATAGTAGTTATGGTTATAATATGTGTTGTGTGTTATGTGTAATGCATTTTGTGTGTATGTAACTATGTGAAACGTTATAAAATTAAATAAAACAAATTGTATGCAATATATTATTTTTTATTTCTTTATAAATCTTCTATTTAATCTAATAAAAAACACTGTTCGAGTTTAAATTTTACATAAGCACACTGACTAAACCACCGAACATGCTGCTGCCAAGGATCATCATCATCTTCCCAATCTTTTAAACCACCACCACAATGGAAACACTTGGTCCTGTCTGTATGGCCAGTATATAATAAACCGGCTTCTGCAAGATCTTCAGGTTTCTGTCGCATAACGAGTGGGCAGTTTTCGAAACTGAGCAACCGGCTAGATTTTGAACTGAATAATGGATATTCAGCTCTTGAGTACTGCATATTCTTCTCATTTTCTTCTCCATTCAATATTGTAGCTATCTTTATTTTTAAAACCAATTTTAGACTCATTTGAATCTTCATTAGATGTATCAGAATAAATTGGTAATCTTTGCAGTGTTTGTAAATATAACGTCCATTTCTTTCGGTTTTCTGTCTTACTAATTATAATATTTTGCATTTCAATATCTAATCGAGATAAATTACTATTAACCTTATTTTCTTGTTCTAATTTTTCAATCAATCCAGATTCGATAAGTATCATTTTCTTTGCATTTTCCATGTTAACTGGCTAGTCCACTCACTAATCCACTCAATATTGCACCTAATATTATTGGTAAGAAAGCCCCACCTTTTTGTATAATTATATTTTTTCTTAGTTTATGTTTACACTTACGCACTAGTTTATGGAGTATATTTTTGTGTTTATTCCATTTTTGTTTATCTTGATCTTTAAGAGGTACTTTTCCTTGTAAAACGTTATGAATGCACTCACAAATACAGTTTATGTTCTTCTTCATCACACGTTTTAAGTAATGCTCTTTGATATTTTGGTTTAAGCGTATGCAAAGCGTTTAGCAAATGTTTATGCGTTGTGAGTCGACGATACATCATTTGAGGAGGAATTGTTTGGATTAATCCCAGGCGCCAAATTTCGTGAACGCACTACGCGACAAACGTCCCGATGCCATCCACACCATCTGGATGCTTGGCGGTCCACCACAGTACGTTTCCAAAGGAGTTTTCTTCCGCGTACAACCTCTCTGTGGAATAGTTTACCACCGGCGATTTTTCCGAACCGATACGACCTGGGGACCTTCAAGAAAAGAGCTTACTCCTTTCTAAAGGGACGGCAACGCACTTGCAATTCCCCTGGTATTGCGGTTGATCATGGGCGGCGGTAGTCACTTAACATCAGGTGAGCCGCATGCTCGTTTGCCCCCTCCTCTATATAAAAAAAATTATTAGATAGTTTTACGTCTAGAATAGCCATTTCTCTACATTGAAAATGTTTATGGGGATATGTATCGTAAAATCCGTCCATGTCGATGATGTATCTAATATTTACAGCTTGCGCTAACCATCTGAGCTACCACGGCTTAATCATATACACACATAATATTTAAATATAATTTGTTAACACTAAATCATACACACGTAAGAAAATAACAGAAAGAAAAGTAAGTTTTAGCAACAGCAGATCCCCTCCGCAGAGATCGTGATCCTCGGCGACTTTAACGCCCATCACGCCGAATGGCTTGGTTGACGTTTAACCGATCATGCGGGGAGATCTGTTAATTGATCTGATGATTTCGCCTTGGCATATGGTCTGACAAAACTGGTTACTTCGCCTACGCGGATTCCACATGTGGAGGATCTTGCACCTTCCCTGTTGGACCTTCTGCTGACCTCTCACCCGGACGGATATTAGATTTTCGTCGAAGCCCCTTTTAGGCTCCTCGGACAATTGTCTTGTCCGGAGTGTGGTGCCACTCACGCTGAAATCCCAGTTGTATTCTGCAGGCTGACGCCGTGTTTGGCACTATAGGTCAGCCGATTGGGATGGGATGCGGTCTTTCTTTGCATCCTACCCTTGGGGGCGGGTTTGCTTCTCGCCGGACGATCCCAACGTTGTTGCGAATTCTGTCGCTGATGTGGTACTTCAGGGTATGGAACTTTTTATTCCTTCCTCTGTGGTGCCCATTGGAGGCAAATCTCAGCCATGGTTTGGTCGCTCCTGTAAAATAGCATCATGCTATAAGCAGTAGTGCTACCGAGCCTGGGCTGACGCATCAGCGTCCCAGGAAGTAAACACCAGCGCTATAAAAAAGAAGTATAATTCCGCCTCTAGGTCCTTCAAAAGAGTCATTGCCAAGGCAAAGTCAGAGCACATATGAAGAATTGGCGAGAAACGAGTTCGCCTTCCTTCTGGAACCCGTGCATTCTGGTCTCTCGCCAAGGCTGTCCAGGAGAATTTCTGTCAGCCATCTCTTCCATCTCTGCACAGGGAGGACGACTCACTGGCCCATACCGCAAAGGACAAAGCCGATCTTCTAGGCTCTTTCTTTGCGTCCAACTCGACTCCAAATGAAGGGGGGAGTACGCCGCCTACCATCCCGCGGTGTGAGTACTCCATGCCGGAAGTGCAGTTCACACAGCGCTCGGTTCGCAAAGCACTCCTCTCCCTGGACATCCACAAGTCGAGTGGGCCTGACGGAATCCCCCCAATTGTGATGAGGACGTGTGCTCCAGAGTTGACTCCGGTTTTAACACGTCTTTTCCGGTACTCCTAACCCCTAGGCGTAGTCCCAAAATCATGGAAGACGGCTTTCGTCCACCCGATCCCTAAAAAAGGCGACCGCTCAGACCCGTCCAACTACCGGCCTATCGCCATCACCTCCTTGTTCTCCAAAACAATGGAGTCTGTTGTAAACTGCCAGCTCATGAGGTACCTTGAGGATCACCAGCTGATAAGTGACCGCCAATACGGTTTTCGCTGTGGTCGGTCAGCTGGTGATCTTCTGGTCTACCTAACTCATAAATGGGCGGAGGCAGTAGAGTCCAAGGGGGAGGCATTGGTCGTTAGTATGGATATTGCGAAGGCCTTCGATCGGGTTTGGCACAAAGCGCTTCTTTCGAAGCTCCCTTCCTATGGACTTCCCGAGAATGTGTTGGTCAAATTTCTTGCATGGAGCATCAGTCGAACGGTGCAAGCTCCGATTGCAAGCCTATTAATGCTGGTGTTCCACAAGGCTGCGTGCTATCGCCAACGCTGTTTCTTCTGCATATCAATGATATGTTGCAAACTCGTAACGTTCATTGCTATGCAGATGACAGCACTGGTGATGCTCTTTACACCGGCTGAGCCAATATTTCTCGGGAAAACGTCTCCGAGTGCCGGGACAAACTTGTGTCTGAAGTCGAGTCTTTGCTGAACAGAGTCTCGGATTGGGGGCGACTAAATCTAGTCCAGTTTAACCCCCAGAAGACACAAGTTTGAGCGTTAACCGCTAAAAAGAACCCCTTTGTCGTATCTCCTCAGTTTCAAGGCACTCCCCTTGTTGCCTCAGCCAGTATCGGAATCCTCGGCGTTGACATATCGAGTGACGTGCAGTTTCATGGTCACTTGGAAGAGAAGGCCTCTAAAAAGCTTGGCGTGCTCAGCAGAGCGGGACAGTATTCCATGCCGGCACACCGCCTGCGACTTTACAAGGCGCAGGTTCGGCCGCACATGGAATACTGTTCCCATCTCTGGGCTGGGACTCCCCAGTACGAGCTCCTTCCACTTGACCGCATCCAGCGCAGAGCGGCTCGAATCGTCGACAACCGAGTGCTTTCCGATCGGCTCGATTCACTGGAACTGCGAAGAGATGTTGCATTTCTTTGCATTTTATTTCGCATATACCATAGAGAGCGTTCTGAGGAATTGTTCGGATTGATCCCAGCCGCCAAATTTCGTGAAAGCACTACGCGGCAAACGTCCCGATACCATCTACACCGTCTGGATGATTGGCGGTCCACCACAGTACGTTTCAAAAGGAGTTTTCTTCAGCGTACAACCTCTCTGTGGAATAGTTTACCACCGGCGATTTTTCCGGACCGATACGACCTGGGGACCTTCAAGAAAAGAGCTTACTCCTTTCTAAAGGGCCGGCAACGCACCTGCAATTCCCCTGGTGTTGCGGTTGATCATGGGCGGCGGTAGTCACTTAAGATCAGATGAGCCGCATGCTCGTTTGCCCCCTCTTCTATAAAAAAAAAGTGTGTCAATAGAATAAACACTTACATCCATGGCCTTTGATGCGTTGAAGTAACACAAGTGTAGTATTGGTAGATCCACTGCGGTCAAACGACCATACACTAACTCCAAGACTGCAGCTGCTCGGTCTTATATAGTACCAGTAAGTAATAATTCTAATCTAAAGAATTTCTACAGTGGAACTGATAGTACGAGTAACTTTATGCGTCAACAAGCTTATCTCACATTCTGTTGCTAATCTCAACATTCCTTCGTGTTGCGTCTTGTTCAGTGTATTGGTGACTCAAATACGATTTGTATAACACAAAAGAATTCAATTTAATATTTTATCACTATAATTGATCATTCCTATGTTAGTCATTGAGTAGATTGGTACTGTAATAATCTACTAATAGCAGTAATATCATGGATACACTAGATGTACAACAACATCTGAAAAGATTCACCCCAGTCTAGAAAATAATGTTTATGCTGTTAATAGACTGCACATGTATACCCACGTACCAACGTATATAATATGCAATTTGGATACAGATGATAAACCAGGGTCACATTGGGTAGCTTTATATATCGATACGAATGACGTCGGTCAATATTTTGATTCATATGGACGGTCACCTGTACGATATCATCTAGAGTTTTTAAAAAGGAATTGTAAAAGATGGAACTGGAATGTTGACAGGATTCAGAATGAGTGGACAGTTTGTGGCGAATATTGCTTAATGTATTTGCTATATAAGTTTCAGGGATGTTCAATGCATAGTTTTACGAGTATATTTACAGGGAACATATTGTACAATGATATTTTAGTGGATGACATCTCCGGAATCGTGCATCCTACGCAAAAACGGACCGCAGATTCGTGATCAGAGCATGCCAAAACCTTTTTTTATTTTAGGATCGTGAGTCGACGAACGTTGTACCACTTCTGACTCAGTGAGCCAGAAGTGGTACTACCTATCTACTATGTATAAGAAAGTGTCCGTAGGAAAGTGTTAAATAAGGGTGGCGCCACTCTAGCTACAGTCTAAATTTTAAAGAACTTTTTATAACTTTAACCCCGTAGCTAGCGTAGCGTAAAATACTCGAGCGCTGTCGAGCGCGCTCGCGTTTTTGAACTGTTATTTACTGCTTACAGATGGACACTTTTTCAACTATTCTCCTATGGGAGTTGGTACTCCTTACTTCTACACTCCATAGTCGTTACGCTTGGTTGGCGGATTGAGGATCTCGGTATCAGTCGTCCCACTCCTTTAGCGCTGCGTCTAGTCTCTGCTCTTGTAACGTAGGAAAGGTGCTAATGAGAAGGAGACGTGTTGCTTGTTCTAGATATTTAATTATTCTACTTATTATTGTACACTTAACACAAACATATATAATGTCGTGGGGGGTTACACTACACTCTGAGCGCTTTAAACCCCTGGGCTGAAAGATATAGCTACACCGCCATCTATCGGAAGCCATTAAATATTTTCTGCATTTCCAATAGTTAATAGTGATCTCTCTTAAGCTAGATTCTCTAATGCCATAACCACAAGGCCTTCATGTAGTAAAATATCTTCCAGCAAACGTGCCGATTGATAAAAATCAAAAATTAAAAACAAATCCAAGAAATCCAATATCATTGTGTGTCGATTTAAATTTCACACGATAATATCTTAAAAGTAGCTTCTTGGGTCACTTTTTCGTTAAGTACGTTAGATCTGTATTTAATTTAAACTTATAATTTACTAGTACTTAGACCTATAGAAAAAAAAGGAAGCGAATTAATTAAGAGAATAGACAAGCTGTTACGATATTATTAGCAGTTTTTGGGTACAACGGACCAAATATCGAAATTATAAGCTAAGGTTAAGATAATGAAAATCTCCGGTTGGGTAATTTTAATAACATGAAAACTTCAAACACCTCGGTTACTCGTGATCACGAGTTCCGCAAAAGTCTCCAATGTTGAGGAATTTAATGTAAAGTTACAACATGTAACGATTCTTAATACCACTGATGAAAACACTAAAAACGATTTAATTCGCAAAATTAGTTTTATTAAAAAAAATGAATTTTATCCTTAGTATGTCATCAAATTAATAAGCGAGACTACGGTGGGTACACAAAGGAAGCAAATAAATAAGAAGCTAGGTCACCTTTTTTAGGGTTCCGTACCCAAAGGGTAACCATCGGGATCCTATTACTAAGCCTACCTTATTCGTCCGTCTGTCTGTCTGCCAGCGGGCTGTATCTCACGATCCGTAATGTATATAGGTAGACAGTTAAAAATTTTATAGAATGTGTATTTCTGTTGCCGCTATAACAATAAAAATAAAAATAAACTTAAAATTAAAGGGGACTCCCCTACTATAAACGTATTTTACGATGATACGGAACCCTTCATGTGCAAGTTCGACTCGCACTTGGTCGGTTATTTACTTATCATAAGCTTGCTCAGTGCTTGCCAACTATGCTACCTGATGCCTATCGAAGATAAAGCGCTCTGTTTTCGCTTTAAAATCCTATTCATTCTTAAATCAAATCAAATAAAAATATTTATTGCATGACTACAGCTAAAATTAAATAAGATCTTTAAAATATGTTATGTTTGTGTTCCATAGTGGTGTACCTATTTCAGGTGTACATTCCATTACAGCCTATAAAAGTCCACTTCTGGACATAGGCCTCCCCTATACATTGCTTTATAGCTTCATAGAGGGGGTTACGCCATAGTTGCCACGCTTGGAAAGCGAGTTGGCAATCGCAGTCTTTATACTACTCAAAGTTGTTAACAGAAAAAATGCCACTGCGCATCTGACGGTCACCTGTACGATATCATCTAGAGTTTTTAAAAAGGAATTGTAAAAGATGGAACTGGAATATTGATAGTATTCAGAATGAGTGGACTTCAGTTTGTGGCGAATATTGCTTAATGTATTTGCTATATAAGTTTCAGGGATGTTCAATGCATAGTTTTACGAGTATATTTACAAGGAACACATTGTACAATGATATTTTAGTGGATGAGATGTTTCGCTCCTATTTTATAGACAATAAGTAATAAGATTTTGTACTCGTATTTTGTAAATAAAAATTGTAACAAAAATAGGTAATGTGTTTTATTGATGAGTCAGATTAGGGAACAAAGAAGTATAATACGATAGCACTGATAAACCGACGCATACGTCGAGGAAAAATAGACAATGACGGTATTCAATGAACAATAGATAAATAGATAAGAACAATAGGGCGCTAATGACGGTGGAGGCCCTCACCGGATATCAATTAAATAAGAGTTAATTGATCTGCACATCTCCGGAACCGTACATCCTACGCAAAAACAGACCGCAGATTCGTGATCAGAGCATGCCAAAACCTTATATTTTTTTTAGGATCGTGAGTCGACGAACGTTGTACCACTTCTGACTCAGTGAGCCAGAAGTGGTACTACATAATATCTACTATAGTCTGTACTCCTTACCTCTACTTTCCATAGTTGTGACAAAAGAAAAGCCCTCATACAACGGGAGAGACTTTTACGTACTGATGAATATTACGAAGGACTTTTGCTACAATTAATTTTACCACATGAAAGCTAGTTGGTGGCAGCGTGAGAGAATCCATATTACCCCATTCCGCCCCATATGTGTCGTAAGAGGTGACTGTGAGAAATGCCGGAAGTATCTCGAGACCTCCGATAGATGGTGTTATATCATCTCATGACATGTACAATTACAATCAATTTCAGATAAATAAAGACACGGCTGCGTTAGATTAGAGACTAAAATAAGATATAATTGTAGTACGTTATAATACGTCTAACTATAGTGGCTCTTTTACCTTTTAAACCAAATCTCATCATTGAATGCACTGCTGTTTAGCAACAAACATAGTCAAGAGTATAAGTTCTAACATAGTCGGACTCCTATACAGGATATGAGTCCAAATTTCAGACCATTTAGTAGTTTTTAACCTCTCAAACACCAAGTGACCAAATTTGACCGCTTCGATATTCCGTCAAAATTCAAGCGGTCAAATATGACCGCACCCACCCATAGCACTTTAACCCATAAATACTCATATTTAGAGGCTACTTTTTTATGAAGAAGTTAGGCATTATAGAATCAATATGAATTTTTCTATCCTGTAGTGTAATAAAAAGTCAAGTTATCTTATGGATATTTATCTATAATCTATGTACATTTCGTACGCCATTTTTGGATTTTTCTAGTGTTTTATTAGTGTTTTAGTATAGTGTTTTATTATAAAATTATAAGTAAAGTTTTTGTGTGAATATAATTTATCTTTTTACGTAAATAATTTCGAGTAATATATATTGAAATAACTGTGATTTTCACGCTGCCGACATTCCTTGCTGTGATTTTTTTTTGTTATCAAAATACAATTAAATCTTTTTGTAATTAAGTAAAACCTGACTTTTGTTTACACCACAGGATAAAGAATTTTGTATAGATTTTATAATGCCAAACTTCTTCATGGAAAAGTAGTCTCTAAATATACGTTTTAATGGTTTTAAGTGCTGTGGGTGGTGGCGGTCACATGCGAGCGCTCGGGATTTACCAGCAACATGCGACTGCATGGGATTTTTATGGGAATCGAAGGGTTAAACAACAATAACATTCAATACGGTTCTAACTTGCTTTGTCATTAGCATTATCTTAAGAAAGAAATTGACTACAACAAGTGGTTAGTTCCTTCAAACAAAACATTTCTATTAATAGTTAATTTTGGATGATTTTTGTGTCAACCGGCGGTAATGAGTGTAGCATGGTATGGTGTCAGCTTTGTGTCAAGGCTCTACGCTATGCAGATATCGACATGTTCGATCGATGCTTTAAGCTCTGACTGACTCTAACGTACAGCGATGACGTTTTTATAATTCGTTAATTATTAATTAAACTTTGAAAACTGCATTTCGTTTATAGAATTTTTGGTTTAACATTTATAAAGTACACTTTTATTAAGAAGTAAAACCGACTTTAAAGAATTTAAAAATATTAATAATTACACATAATTGCTTCTGAAGTCGGTACGGTGATATAGTTTGAAGAAGAATCAAAGCACATACTTCAAAAGCTATGGTTTTGATGCCGGGTAGGTTTAATTATTTGAACATGTTAAGTGGACTAAAATATCACAATATCAAGTTAAGAAACAACTTCGTCTAAATAGTTACAGTAAAAACTTGATCCTTTAATTTTCCAACTCTTAGGAGTGGAACTGTTTCCCCAAATATAGGGCCTCTCTGGATGTACATAATTTAATTTTTATTTTTAAATTTAATTATCAATTATGAGAAAAAAAATAATTCACACAGTTAGTACAGTTGAAAAATTGACGAATCGAAACAAATTAATATAAAATTCAACTTACTGTAAACATTAACTTACTTTTGCTATCGGCAAGATACTGACGACAACTACATCATAAAATGTGATGGCGCTGTTAAAGTTAGTTTTGTTTTTGTTTTTAGATTAGAACGTGTTTAAAAAATTAAAAATAAACATTTTTTCTTTTAATACAGTAACTCTTAATGAGTCTCTAATTACTATAGAAACAGTAGATGCCTCGCCATTGAATATTTTCACAAATCTAAGAGTAATAAACCTAATGTAGGTTATATTAAATTTATAAATAAAATTCCAGTATGCGTGTGTTCTTACCTCTTAATCTAAACGGCTTGACCAATTTTGATGAAATATTTATGGGATACTTATGGGATCACCTGAATTAATCTTAACTGGAGTTGGACCCGGAAGGTGGCGCTATTGTCGAAATCCAGAAATCAAACAAACACATGCCAATGATACCAGTTCTCGACTCCACAGAGCCAATAATTTATTCATGAGGCATTGTAATCCCTATCATAAAATAGTCCTAAAAATATACAATGTTTCTCTATCAACAACTATAAATATTTTATTAAACAAAATCTGTATAAAAATGGCTATTGTAATGTAATTGAAAACAAGATTGATATAACCTCTGGGAATGAGGCGGTCGTTTCCAAGACGTTATTTAAATAAGTTTTGTAAGTATTTTGTACAATCTGTGTTATTATCGTTTAATACACTTTAAAAAAAGTCCTGCTGAGTTTCTTGCCGATTTTTCTCAGGACAGGGGGTTTTCCCGAACCGGTAGTAAAAATAAAAATGACTTTTAATAGTAATTACTTCTAGTTGATTCTATTACATAGTATAAAACAAAGGCGCTTCCCGCCGTCTGTACGCTTATATATTTTAAAATACGCAACGGATTTTGATGCAGTTTTCATCAACAGATTTATATGTATAATACATGCATATTATTATTAATTACTCCTCACTAATACCATATTAGTATTTATATTGCACCCGTGCGAACCCGGGGCGGTTGCTAGTATTGATTAAAATTATTCTATTCTATGAAAGACTGCAGAATTTTATTTACAATTTATATAAACGAGCAACGCGACATTGTTTCAGCGACCTAATTTCTGTTGAGTAACAACATTATGCCTCGCATTGTTATTTAAACTCAACTACATTTTACTTGTAATGAAGTGCTAATTAAAGCGCAACTTCACAAAGAAATATCTTCCTGAGCAGTATTATATCACAGAATACTTATTAGTACAGGTGATATGAAGATAACATTAGCCCACGCTCGAAACAAACCTAAATTAGGCTAGACGTAGGCTGATGCTACCATTTTCATACATTTATGGGTTCACGGCTTTTTTTTTCGCGACAGTAAAATCCTGCTCAAGTCGGAATGTCTGAATGATTTAGAAAAATGATTAGTTTCTTCTTCAGAACATTGTAAAATTTTGATTGACCTGACTAAATATATTTCGTAGAAATAGAATTTCGAAAGGGTCGTAAGTACTTTGAAATTATTTTCTTGCGTGTACAAAGAAATTTAAGCGTCGAATTCATATTCTTTAAATTGTTACCCCTTAACCCTGCGAGGGCGTGCGGCATTACTGCATTGATTCGAAAGTTCGACACTAGTTAACAACACAGATTTGTTGGAAGTCAAGTAGAGAAGTTAAATACAATATCATAATAAACATTAAAAAAAAACATCTAGATGTAATTTTTATCATGGTAATATAAAACAAGTTGTTTTTATGAATGTGAAGACATTTTTTTATTTGCGTTTTTTGATAGTTTACTAACATTTCTCAGATTATATATAGCATGTATAATTTTTTAATACTTTGCTATTTTTCATCGGAAGGCCGATAGGCCACCGCAGTGGCAGACGTCTAGCTTCTGTGATGCTGTTGTCCATCGCCAGTCTTGGTATTTTACGAGCACGCCGGAGTAAATGAGAGACCATCATCATTCGGAAGCTATAAGGTTTTTCTTTCATTTCCTATAATCACCTTTTACGATATCTACGAGATGAAAGGGGATGATTAGCTACTCTTATGCCGCAACCACACAATTACCATATGTATAAGTAATCTTAATATAGTACGTGAACTTAAAAATAGTACGTGAACTTAAAAATAGTACGTGAGGGTAATATGGTCATCCGGTTAATATGGTCACTTTCTTGTAACTCAAAAATACAGCCTTGTTTGCATAGATAGATGGCTGTGTGATACAATAGCTTTTCATCAGTTAATCTAATAATAAAGGGTCAAAAGGGCGATGCTTTATCGACGCCGTTTTGACAGTTGACATGATAGTAAATATTTTAGTCGATCTTAATATGGTGTAGTGTAGGAAGTTTACATAAGTAGTATTTTCGAAGTGTTCCTAATTATTTCCAACGTTTGTTTGCTATTTTTTCTTAATATATTAGTTATAGTATACGACATTATGTGTTTATCTCTGTCCGTCTGGTAGTTTTAGTTTTATAGAGAGGCAAAGTTTAAAGTGACCATGTTACTCTCACGTACCTTATAACTATTTTGATGTAGTTTATTGCAGAAAGTTACGAAAGTAGGTATTATGTCATCATCATCATTATTACAGTTCATTACAAGTCCACTGCTAAACATAGGCCTCCCACGAACAATGCCACCAATCACGGTCCTAAGCCATCTATCGACTTCCTAAGGAATCCTGGTAAGCCAGGTCGACACACACTAAGAATATAATCACTATGTTTTACGGCATTCTATCATGTGAGAGTTTTCCATCATGTTCTCATTCACTAAATAAAAGAAATATTTGTTGCAAAAATCGTAATACAACATAGAATATGGCAAGAATATTTTAATAACCCGAAATCGTATTGTTTTTCAGACTATTTATACGTTAAAGAAGCCCAAAATTCTGAAAAACAATTCAATTTATGTATATTACAATTTTTCATCGAAATATTCATATTTTTAGTTAATAGCGTAGTTATATTTAAAGGAACGTCTCTAAAGGTGTCGACATATTTTTTTTTTTAATTTTTTCCATTGTCTGTTCATAAGAATGTTCATATTATTACGTAGTGATTCTATTTTCGTAGACTAAATATACATTGGGCTTAGACAGAGAAACCTATAGACAAATTGACGCCTTCTTTCGCATTCGCACACGAAAAAGATAGATTTATGCATACATCTTGCATAGAAATGAGATAGAGCGGTGTGATTGTTTGTCCCTTTCTCCGTGCCGGTTTTTTTGTTTAGCAAACTCTACAGTTTGCTAAACAACTTTAACAGCGTAGCGATTTAAGGAGTTTACCAGTTGTTTTAAGTGAGAAAAAAGTGTTTTCTGAGCTTAAGATTGGTGAATCTTGTTCAGTTCAGTTCATAGAACAATTAAAATTTTTATCTAAATGTGTTAAAAAGTCATAAAGAATATTGTATAACCTAAAAATTCGTTATCGTCCTTTCTCACTCGAGGCCACGCCGATCATTAGTCTACAGGTTTTTCTGTCTACGACATTGGGTGTTTTCTTAGCTACATGAGAAGTTTCTATGGTTGTTGTCTATGGTTTGACATTTCTGCTTAAAGTAATAACGTACATACGTATGCACATTTCTGTTCTGTAACGATTGGCAATTCATCATGAATCGTTTAACATCAGAACAACGCTTGCAAATTGTGAAAATTTACTTTGATATAATAAATTATTTCGCAAAGTTCATAAAGCACTTCGTCCATTTTACGGTCAATATAATCGGCCTAGTGAGTAAGCAGTTCTTGCAGTTATTGATCGTTTTCACACTAATTTTACTCTTTTCGATTCAAAGCCATCAACAAAATAAAGAAATATGCGTACCGAACAAAACAAAGAAATAGCGCGAAGTGTTGAAGAAGACGCCGAAATACCGTTCTCAACTTTGTCCTTTGTATGGCCTTTGTCCTTCGACTACGTGGAAAATTTTACGTAAGGATCCTGGCTTACGTGCTTATAAAATACAGCTCGTGCAAGAATTAAAGCCAAATTACCATCGTTTAAATCGCGTTTTTGCTGATTGGGCTAATTTGAAACTGGCTGTGATGAAGCTCATTTCTGGTTAAATGTCTTCGTGAATAAGCACAATTGCCGTATATGGAGCAAAGCCAATCTGTATGAATTAACGAATTTATATTACAGTCATTAAAATTGACTGTTTTGTGCGATTTACACGGTGGCGGCGTCGTCGGTTTCTTTCGAAATGAGGAAGGAGCTGTCGTTACGGTGAATGGCGAGCGCTATCAAGCCATGCGGACTGATTTTTTGTTTCCAAAAATTAATCCGCTAAACATCGATGAAATTTGGTTCCAATAAGACGGCGCAATAGAGCTTGCCATAGAGCGCGCTTAACCATCAATTTATTGCAAAATCAATTTGGTGACAACTTTATTTCCAGAAGTGGTCATATTAACTGGCCCCCTCGTTCGTGCAACTTAACGCCTCTTGATTACTTTTTATGGGGCTATGTAGTAGCGGTGTAAGAGTATCCACAACCACATAGGAAGACTGAAACAGGAGATGAGCAACATTTTCTTGATAAACTGCGATTACCAACCCAGGTGAGACGGCAACGCAATTTTGAAGCAAGTTTTTTATTTTATTTTTATTTTATATACATACAATATACACAGTCATTACAGGATGAGCACCCTAATTCGACGACAGTGTAGCCAACGATACAATACCATATGCCACTCTACTGAGCTCACTCAGCGAACATGAAAACAAATCAGTTTGCTCCGATATGGCGTCGGACACACGCAGCGCGCGCGCGAGCGGGCCTGCTGCATCAGTGCGGTGCGCGCGCGCGGCACCGACAGTAACGGCGGCCGCCGCCGACGCCCCGCGCACCCATCCGGCGCATTGAGTCGCGCCATCTCCAGCACTCTCGGGTTGTGTATTCTACCCCTCATCATCTTCAACACGTACATTGCGAGAGCTACTTCTCTTCTGACTTCGAGCTTGTAGTATCCTACCATACCGAGCAAAAATAGAGTAGGATACAACAAGGGATAGCCCGGGTATATTCCAAATAGCTTCAAGTACATGAATCTAATAAATTTATTTTGGATCCGCTCTAACATAAATTTGTATTTGACTTCATGAGGAGCCCAAATGACGGCGTTTCACTCTAAGTAGCTCCTTACGACTGCATCATATAGCGCTCTGAGAGCCCTGACGTTTGTGAAATTATTTGCAAGACGCGTTATCAATCCGAGGTTACGGTATGCGTTTGTACAAACATTACTTACATGTAATCCGAAATTTAAGCCTGCAGTGAAACGTACACCCAGATCTTTAACCTCCTTAACTCCATGAAGCAGTTTCCCATCCATCACGTATTGGTGATGGATTGGAGCGCGTGAGCGACTAAAGGACAGTACTGAGCATTTAGAGACATTAAAGAAAAGTTTATTATCAATGCTCCATCTTAAAACTTTATCAATATCATGCTGTAAAAAAAACAGCATCAAATATATCTCTAATTTCTAAAACTAATTTTAAATCATCGGCATTGGTCTGTCTACATTTGGCAAATCATTTATCATTTTAATGAACAGCAAAGGTCCTAGATTGCCGCCCTAACACCAGATCTAGTAGGGTACGGTCGAGAAAAGTGCCCATTGTAATCGACAAACTGATGCCGGTCTCGCAGTTTTTGGTTTTGCAAGCTATGGGAGAGTTGTGTTGAGTAGTGGATTTTGATAAGCTGTAAGTAATGGAAATACACACATAGCGTCACGCCTGTAAAACCCGAGTCTATAGGCAGAGTTTAATGAGCAGAAAGATACTCGGAAAATTAGTCGCATTTTACGACATGCTAGGGTAAACTAACACAGTTTGCACATTCTTTTTTTGTTATAAGATTCACAATAAAGTGTGAACTGTGTAACTAACATAATATTTATGTTATTCTTATTTTTGGACATTCAACTAAAATTACCAACGTGTTTACAGTTTGTATGATGTAAAAGTGTTTACTGCAGCTCCCGGACACGTGCAATCTTATTTTCTATAGTATAGTGGTGACAAAAGAGCAGACAGTCTACTTGATGGTAAATGGATGCTGTGACCCATAAACATTTACATTTATCCTCAATTATAAAATAAAATGCAGATGCGTTGTCACCCCTGAGGGTTGAGATTGAACGCCTTGTTTCCAGTAAAAAGGGTTTCCGGTTCTGTACATTCACCGTACGTAACAAAGCAACATTAAGCTGCTATTTAACGCTGGCATTCTCTGACAGCGTCTTCCTACCCCAGTCAAGCCAACCCATTTTTCAATCAAATAAGGATACTTATGCGTTGTCACCTCTGAAGACTAAGATAGAATGCCTCATAGCCTATAATTATGATAACATTGTCTAACCGTTCAGCGATTCGGCGAGAAAAATGGTATAATGTTTCATATACTGTATATTGCACTGTTCATAACGGATTGTGTTGTGGTGTTTATAAGAAAAATGTTTTTAATGTAAACAAACTTTGCATAATAATTGATAATATATACACGCATAAATATACTTATATATAGGTATTGCATATATATATTATATATATATATATATATATATATATATATATATATATATATATATATATATTGCTATGTAAAATTTTAGATAGTAATATTTTCATACAAGCTGTAACAAAATATAAGCAATTATCACCTGGAATTTTTTTTATAGAAGAGAGGGCAAACGAGCATGCGGCTCACCTGATGTTAAGTGACTACCGCCGCCCATGATCAACCGCAACACCAGGGGAATTGCAGGTGCGTTGCCGGCCCTTTAGAAAGGAGTAAGCTCTTTTCTTGAAGGTCCCCAGGTCGTATGTATCGGTCCGGAAAAATCGCTGGTGGTAAACTATTCCACAGAGAGGTTGTACGCGGAAGAAAACTCCTCTTGAAACGTACAGTGGTGGACCGCCAAGCATCCAGATGGTGTGAATGGTATCAGGACGTTTGCCGCGTAGTGCGTTCACGAAATTTGGCGGCTGGGATTAATCCGAACAATTCCTCACAGCACTTTCCATGGTATATGCGAAAGAAAATGCAAAGAGATGCAACATCTCTTCGCAGTGCCAGTGAATCGAGCCGATCGGAAAGCACTCGGCCGTCGACAATTCGAGCCGCTCTGCGCTGGATGCGGTCAACTGGAAGGAGCTGGTACTGGGGAGCCCCAGCCCAGAGATGGGAACAGTATTCCATGTGCGGCCCTTGTAAAGTTGCAGGCGGTGTGCCGGCATGAAATACTGTCCCGCTCTGCTGAGCACGCCAAGCTTTTTAGAGGCCAATTTGGCCTTCCCTTCCAAGTGACCACGAAACTACACAATGAGGACTTGCTTCGCTTGTCCTCATAAAAATGTTACATACTCAGAAGGTTATGACTGCTATGTATATTGCATATAGACTTTTATGTGAAACATGTGATTGATTTATTAAAATAAATGAGAGTATTATAATAGAGAAGACTTTAGCTGATTATTTTTTTTGTTAGTTGTTTTTAAAATATTTGTTTATCATCGAATACTATATGTTTAAGATATACAATGTGGTCAATTAAATGGAGTTAGTAGTAAAATATACTTAATAGATTAAGAGCTAATTAAGAATCAATTTTGTTGGTTTTCCAAAAATAAAATTATTGCGTTATTTTTGATTTTAGAATTTGTGAAATACTTTTACAATAAAGTGTTCTCAATTTTACTAGTAAAATCTTTTATATGGACAAAACACTACGAATTAAAAAATCCAAATGTAATTAAAGCAAGACTATAGTAGTTTCCAGGAAATTTGGGGAAATAAACACTTAAATAGTTATAACTATTCTTCATATCTACTTATCTGAGGTAAAACAGTGTACAGAATGAAAATTTTATACGTAGTAGAGCTATGCTGCAGCTATATTGTGGTTGTAACACGAATGGGTCGGCTAGACCGGGGAAGGACCACGCTCTTACAGAATACCAGCGTAAAATAGCAGCTCTATGCCGCTGTGTTTCGTATGGTGAGTGTAGAGAACCGGAGACAATTTTTACAGGAAACGAGGCATTCCATCTTAGTCCTCAGGGGTGGCAACGTATCTGCATTTTGACTCCTAATCGAAGATAAATGTAGATGGGCCGCAGCATCCATTTAACATCAGGTGGACTGTGTGCCTGTTTGCTACCCTTATTGTATAAAAAAAAATCAGTATTGATATATTCGAAACGTTACTATAAAACAATGAAACTCAGAAATAATTCTAATTTGTGCCAGTTTTACAAAACGGTTTCATGTTGAAGCACTCACGTGAGTTTCATACGAACTGAACATTACAATGTGTTTCGCTCCGGCTTTGTAGTCTGTACAAACAGGGAACTGTGAAACAAAGCACCTTTGGTCGTATGAACGACAGTGATGTATCTAGCGGACAGCTGCCTCTACTAATGAATTACTGTTTACTACGTGTTTCCACGGGTCTAGTCTGTATGATAAAGTCATTTTAAAAACGGTTTTTCTAAGTGAGATGAGCAAGCAATTCATCTGGATGCTTGGCGGTCCGCCACATTTTTTTTTCTTGTGCGATCTATTTGTAGAATCGTTTACGACCTTCAAGGAATTTACTACTTTCTAAAAGGCCGCGTTGAAATTCACCTAATGTTAGTTGTTCATGTACAGCAATAGTTACTTACTATCAGGTGTTTACATTCTTCCCTGATTATAACATCAAAATGCAAATGCAATATCGCCCCTAAGAATTGATAAAAATTCCTCATTATCCGTAAAAAAAAAACCTTTGGACGACCTTCTCTCCACTAACCTACGATACTCAGCAGCATTATGCTGCTCTTTCATTTTGCTATTATGTTTTGTTTTTAGAGAATAAGTGTGACAAACGAGCACACAGTTCATCTTATTGTAAGTGGATGCTGTGGCTCATAGACATCTATATTTATCTTTAACTAAGAATCGAAATACAGATGCTTTGCCAGCCCTGAGGACTGACATGGAATGCCTCGTTTTCAGTAAAAAGGGTATCCCGTTCTCTGCACTCACCTTACGAAACATAACAGCATTAAGCTGCTATTTTACGCTGGTATTCTGTGAGAGCGTAGTCCTACCTCGGTCGAGCCGACCCATTCGTGCTGCAACCACAATATAGCTGCAGCACGGCTCTACCACATAAAAATGCTATGTATGCTGGCCATACACCTCAAAACGACAACCAATAGGGAAGAACTATTTTTGAGTGGCAACCTCGTACCGGTGCAATAAGTGTAGGGTGTACCCCTCTAGATGTATTAAAGACGTGACCCATACACGCAGGAAGTCATTGATATAGGTAATTCCTTAGGAAAGGCCTATTCAGCTTTGTACTTGTGATCCGTGATGATTATTCCACTGAAGCGTAGTTTTTTCTTGCTTTTCTCTCTCATGAGCTGCTGTAGGTTCATATAATATTATTATAAAACGCGCGAGGATAATACTTAGTCAGGTCACTAGTTCTGTCAAAACCATATTAAATAATAATATTTAAAAATTTTGAATACTGGCTAGACGAACTTCACAATTTAAAAAATATAACGAAAATAAAAAAGACATTAATTTTCATTCATTTTTAAATATGGAGTGGTCTAAGAAAGAAGTTGATGGTTTTTACGCGCCAAGAGATTTTAAATATTCTACAATATTCTACAAAAATCGAAAATAACCCTACGATTTGTTTATCGCACTATCAAACGATTCACTGAAAATTCAAGCTTCGAAGATCGTAAGAAGACCGACCGACCTCGTACTGTTTGGACACCCGCGATCATCAAAGCAGTGAAGGTGCGAATCCAACGAAATCCTATTCGTAAACAAAAAATCTTAGCTCTTCAGATGGGTCTAAGCAGAAACACGGTCAAAAGAGTGATCAATGAAGGCTTATGAGCTTATCGTAAAAAGAGCGGACATTTTTTGAACGAGCGTTTGAGGAAAAAATTAGGCTGGATAGATCCCGCGCTTTGTTACGGCGGCACGCAGGGAAAAAATACCGCGAAATTTTATTTTTGGATCAAAAAAATTTTAACATCGAAGAAAGTTATAATAAACAAAATGATAAGGTGTATTCCCACAGTAATGGAGAAGCCAGTACGCGTATTCCGAGGGTTCAACGAGCACATTATCCTTCGTCACTCATGGTTTGGCTTGGAATGAGACTCCAAGCCAAACCATGAGTACCATACAGGCCTAATTGAGGTGTTTTTCTGTGAAAAAGGTGTAAAAACCAGTGTCGAGATGTATCAAAATACCGTCATAACAAACATAGTGCAAGCTCTTTCTCAAAAAAATTTCAAAAACAGACATTGGATATTCCAACAGGACTCTGCAGCAGCTCATAGGGCACGCAGAACTGGTTGACCGCTCATGGAATTGTCTTTATCGGACATGAAGACTGGCCCTCTTCTAGTCAAGATTTAAGCCCACTGGATTATAAGATATGGCAACATTTGGTGGAAAAAGTCTGCGCTAAACCTCATCAGAATTTAGAATCCTCCGAGCATCTTTGGGTGGTGGCATCAGTGGCATAAATAGATATGAATGTGGTGCGTGCTGCGATTGAAGATTGGCCGCGTCGATTAAGGGCATGTAATCAAAATAGGGGAGGGCATTTTGTATAATGTAAATAAATTGTATTCTAAATTAAATTACCTTGATTAAAACTACTTTTACGGATTTTATCGCGTTTTATTTATATTAATTTTAATACCCGACGTTTCGGGTGCTTTCCAGCACCCATGGTCACGGGGGACTGAGGTGACTGACGTCCCGATGTCAAAGTTAACCCGGAGTACCTTCAGCTTTTTAATTATTGTCTTTGGTCCGATCTACGCAGAATGAACTAACATTAAATTACCTTTTATTTTATATATAATTTCTATATAATTATCAAAAAGTTTATCATTAATTTCATAAAAAGTTTTTGACAGAACTTATGACCTGACAACCTAGTTTAAATTTATTTGTTGTTTTTGGGTCGCTGCAAAAACACGTTGACAATCATAACACATCCATTAAAATAATCACTTTTCCCCGACACTTCCTTCGATCAAACCCTTGTTCTTATAGGACGAGCATTACGTGATTGTACAAATACGTTTCAGTTCAAACAAATGAGTGCGTTTGTGTTTGTATATTAAACTTATGGCACTATAATACTCGTGTTTTCTATAAATATAAACCTACTATGCTATCCCCCTATAGAGGCGACTTTCTCAGTAGCTAGTACACTACCTACTTCTTTATGTTCACGTGATTTTTTTTCAGTACAGTCTATCTACGAGTCTCGTAAGTAATTCCACTGATTCTTACAAATTTGAGTATGTTTAAATAATTTTATACTAAGTTTACGCGGATACTACACATACAAATAAACTAGAGATATAATTGTTGAATCGGTACGGTGTAATCGATCGTTAATATAGTTAGTAGAGGTATAAAAATAAAAACAACAAGAAAAATATTTTTCTTGTTATTTTGGTACGAGGGGTGGATTGAAAAGTACTCGGCCTATCCAAGAAAATAAACACATACTAAATCAGTTATATTTTTATTTTTGCTACATAATCACCATCAAGTTCAATGCACTTTTGCCACCTCCCCTTCCAAGCATTTAGACCGTTGAAAAAAAATGATTCTTCCTTAGAGTCAAAATATGCGTCTACAGCTGCTTTGACCTCGTCGTTTGTCGAAAATCTTTGAACTCCCAAGTGTTTTTTTAGGTTAGGGAACAGAAAGAAATCTGATGGTGCCAGATCAGGTGAATACGGCGGATGCGGTAACAGTTCAAAGCCACAATTGTGAATTTCAGCCATTGACTGTACTGACGTGTGAACACGGGCGTTATCTTGATGAAACAGGACTTTTCTTCTGAGCATTCCTCGACGTTTTTCTTTTATTTCCTCTCGTAAACGACGTAGTAAGGTGCAGTAGTAATCAGAGTTTATAGTCTGACCCCTTTCAAGATAATCAATCATAATCACACCTTTCGAGTCCCAGAATACTGAAGCCATCACCTTATTTGCCGACAAAATTGACTTAGCCTTTTTAGGGGTGGTGAACCAGGTCTTCTCCACTGTTTTGATTGTTGTTTTGTTTCCGGTGTACAGTAATGAACCCATGTTTCGTCCATAGTAACAAAACGATTCAAAAAATCATCTGCATCGGCTTCAAATAACTCCAAAGAGTCGCGTGAAATAGTCAATCGCGTCCTTTTTTGTTCAACTGAAAGCAGTCGCGGTACCCACCTCGCAAACACCTTGTGGAAACCCAACTCGTTGACAATGATGTTTTGAGTTCGTTCATAAGAGATGCCTATAATCTCGGCTATCTCTCTAATTTTTAATCTGCGGTCTCCCATTATTAAATCAAGTACTTTTTTAATATTTTCGTCAGTAGTTGACGTCGAAGGCCTTCCAGAGCGGGGTTCATCTTTCACACTCTCTCTACCACGCTTAAATTCTGCTATCCATTTTTTGACGGATGAATATGATAGAGCACAATCGCCTAATGTACTGACCATGTCATCATGGATGGCTTTTGATGATAGCCCCTTCTTATGGAGGTACTTAATGACGGCACGCTGCTCGATTTGCTCCATTCGCGGAAATTATGTCCGATTACTTTGTTAATAAATTTATAAAATCACAACTAATTATCGCACACGTTTCGAACTTCACACAATAAACTAGTCTGAACTGAACTAAATAATGTGGGTAAATTTGATTTTTAGAATTGAATGGATCTGTGATAGGCCGAGTACTTTTTAATCCACCCTCGTATATAATTCTAAAAAAAAATATGGCATTTACCTATCAAAATTGAAGTGAACAAAAACTTAAAAAACTAGTCGTTTATTTATGCTTTGCATCATCGTTTTTCGGCTTAGACCTTTGGGTTGTTGTAAGTTGTTCGATACTAAACGTATATCGTTGTCCCTGTCCCGCGCCATTGTCTTATCTCACCTCTACAATAACTACACACAAGCACAAAACGTGTGTCGACAGGCCGTTGTTCTTGTAGGGGTAGTAGGTAATTAAATTAGTTTGTTTGTATACAATGTTGTGGCTGTGGTAAAAGTAAGAACATGTATAACAACTAAGTAACTATTGCTATTGTTTCTAGTTTGACAGACGCATCGGTAGTCGTAGGAAGAAATCGAATTTGTACTTGAAGCAACGAACTAAGTTTTCGAAAAATAATAAATTATGTTAAAATCTAAGATTTTTGGGACATACATATTATAATATAGTTTATTGTTTTATTTTTATTTTTTTACACATTGACGCCGTTATTGGCGGGGTAGGGGGTGTCCATTACCCCATATCATCCAGTAGGTATCGTTGTGGACTTATCACATTGGATGCGTTCTGAGTCCTACGATCCGGTCAAATCGAACGCAGCCCGTATCCTATGTAAACATAATTTGCATTTGTTATATATATGCTCAGGACCGTGCTTTGTGGCATACCTTGGGGGAGGCCTATGTTCAGCAGTGGACTTGTGAAGGGCTGTAATGATGATGATGATGATATACTTTATGTAATTACGATCTAAGTAGTTCACATAGGGTGCGGGCAGCGTTAAAGTCGACCGGACCGCAAGACGTAGAACGCATCAAATGTGGCAAGTCTCATAAGCCGACAGAGGAAAGTGAAAAATAAAATAAACTAAAAGTAGTTACAATGTCCGGTTGCCAATCTGCCTGTGAAGCTTGGCAGTTATAACAAATATTCCTCCTATGAGGCCTATGTACAACTGTGGAGCTTTAATGAGCAGATGAATGAATGTTTAACACGATTTCCATCGACTAGAAAATATTATTTTTTATATCATAGTTTCGTTCGAGCATTTTTATTCTAAGTAATAAATAAAGGTTACTCTGGAAAGGAAATCGGTTGAAAAAAAAACAGTCACGCGATATACAATTCACTTTGCATTTAATTTTTGTGTTTCTGGAACATGTTTTTCCTTACATTTAGTAAGCATTCGATGTTTTAAACCAGAATTACTTTTTATTAATACAGATTATTTACGTACCTAATATCAGAAATTCATAAAAATGTTAATATGATCTTAGCAAATACAAACATAAACTCTAACGCCTGTTACCTAAAGGGTTAGGCAGAGACTATGGATTTTCATCAGTCACAATCCTGCCACACATCCTTAGCTCCTTTCTCGGCATTATATACATACGCATACATCGGTCGTCAGTAAAAGGTAATCTCAATTTGGCCCATCCTACTTCTTACTTCGTTACTTTTTCCTCATGCATTATTTCTACATAACTGCACCGGCGAAGCATTCCTTTTTTAATCCTAGACTTAACATCATATTGAAAATCTTACTTTTATCTTATAACACAATGTTTCACACAATCATTTACAGTTAACCCTAACAGACTTCTTAATAACCGCATTTCTATAACATTAATGTTACTTTTATGCTTCTTCTATAAAACACAACTTTCACTTTTACATCGTTGTATTGTAGAACTTGGATTGGATAACTATCATTCTGATTTCCTACAATAGAGTAAAAACCCCCACTTACTTTATGTACTGCATTCATTGTTCGTTTCTATATCCTTGCTAAATACACATCATAAATACACAAACTCATCCAAATTTTTAATTTACTCCGTTTCTACTCTTATTTCACATATCGTTTTATTTTCCTTTCTTTAAAAAACAACCACTTTCGTCTCACTTGCGTTCACTTTCATTCCCCTTTCTTTGAATGACTTGTTCATTAATTTAACCATCATTTGCAACTTGCTCGTCGAAGATGCAAATATGATTTGATCGTCGACATATAACTCATAAACCATATTCCTCGTTTTTTAAACTCTTCAAACAAGTGTTCATAAACAGATTATGGATGCCAAATCAGTCCGTGTGGGACCCGTTTATTCTGACTTAAACACTAGAGTTTCTAGAGGGGCAACCCCAGCCCAGATGTGGGAACAGTATTCCATGTGCGGTCGGACCTGCGCCTTGTAAAGTTGCAGGCGGTGAGCCGGCATGAAATACTGTCCCGCTCTGCAGAGAACGCTAAGTTTTGGGCCTCCGGCTGCCTGCCCTCACCGGACGCTACGCAGAAGCAAATCTTCTACTTCACGCTGGTCACTGTGAGATGGTGGTACGACCCCGGGTTGAGCCGTCCCAGACGTGCAATAGCAGACGCTGCCGCGTGGCTCTACCACTGTTACAGCAAAGGCTGCCGCGTGGCACTCCACAGCTGGACATATTATTTTCCTGAGGCGAGCTATTTCGCCCAATCTACGCCTTGGCGGATATTACCGCAAGCCACCTTCCGCAGATATAATTAGCACCCGTTCCACTTGTTGCCAAAAAGTCTCCATTGGCATTCAATTTTAAACCATCGGTGTTCACTATATGAATATTAGACAACAAATTATATGTAATGTTTCCGTAATAGAATTAGCTTGTTATCCTACAAGGTAATACGTGGGGGAGGCCTGTGTTCAGGCATGGACTGTTAAAAGACTGCAATGAAAACTAAAAATGGTTCCAGTTACCATGTTAACTAAAGCTTAAATTCTTAGTGGATATTCTGACATCACGACTTCGTGGTTAATCGAAGAATGTTGATGGGTACAGGAGGCTCGGGACATTGCTTGATGGCGTTTCTTGGGGGAGGTCTGTGTTCAGCAGTGAACTTGTGATAGAATTTTTTTTTATAGGATAGGATGACAAACGAGCACATAGTACACCTGACGGTAAGTGGTTGCTGTGGCCCATAGACGCATATTACGTGTCACGTTGTTTGTCCGCGATGGACTCCTAAACTACTCAACTGATTTTAATCAAATTTGCACACCGTGTGTAGTTTGGTCCAACTTGATAGATAGGATAGTTTTTTTGCCCATGAGTGACCCACATTTTATTTTGAGAATTTAAGGATTTTTAATAGGTCATGACGATGGATGGATGGAGGAAAAGGGCAGAACGTCTGCCTAGCGAGCTAGTATTTATATATATATATATATATATATATATTGTTTTTTTATTTATTATATATATTATATATATTACCATAAATAACCCTTATTTGATACGGCTTAATTTATATGAAAACATATTTATTTTGTTTAAATTCACGGTTAAGCAGAGCAGTAACTTAACGCGTGCGCGCGGCTCTGCAGGTCGTGATTTCAAATCCCGCACGGTACAACTATTTGTATGAACTACAAATAATTGTACTGAAGGAGCAATTACTAGGTACTACTATATCTTGAACTTTTGTAGAAGCTTATTCCTCGTCTAACCATGTTACTATACTCGTAGTGGCCCCATGAATATAATATCACTTATTATTAAGTCGCGTAACGAGTAAAGTTCCCGCAGATTCTTCTAGTATTATTAGTTATTAAATTGGCAGGAAGATGTTGTACTGCAGAGAGTTTACAAAAAAACATGTAATTTATCCTTTTTTAAATTATGCCATAAAAATAGACTAGATACTATCGGAACTAGACTTAGTTGCAATATCAGACAAATGGCAAGAGCGAAAATCATCAAGAATCCAAAAAAATTTGTTGACTATGATTTGAGAGCAAGACTTGAAGAATCGCATTCTTCAATTACGTATTATAACAAAATTGTCAAAACTACATAAAACTTCCAGTTATAAAATGCATTTTTTCGTGCATGTGTACTTTTTTATTCTATGGTTTTTCTCGGTCATATTCATAAATAACATTAAAGTATATTTATAACGTCTCATGGCTATAATACTCGTTAGTAAGGTGGTCTTTATGAGGCTCAGATTAGTATCCTTTTTATTTTTTGACCTTTATAAAATTATAGCTTTTAGTACAGTAGTTATAAAAGTTTACAGCGCTTAAATTTTACAGTAAGCTGTACGTATAACATTTTAACAAACATTTTTTTCGATGACTCATGGTATTCATCAACGTAACGAAATATAACGTTCCAGATAAATATATTTTGTCACGTATATTGAACATTCTGCCTGCGGTTCCTACTGCATGATTACAAATACACTTTTATGTTGTTTTTCCATTTTTTTTTGTTTAAAATACTCATAAGATAGAATGTCCAATTCATTTTATCTTACTACACTTATCTTCTTTTCTTTCTATTTTACGTACAAGGAATCTATTATATATTCTTTTTATAAATTACATCGTAAGAGTATAAGGTTTTCGTAAGTATACTGAGTGCTAGATGTTGATTTTTTTTTCTATAAACTTTTAATTTAAATTTTAAATGGTTTTATTCCTTTAAATTAAAATTAATACTTGTGTGTCTGTTCGTTATTTGAACCTTTAACCATTTTGCATGTGTAGAAGTTATATATATATATATATATATATATATATATATATATATATATATATATATATACTAAACTTAAAAGCACTTACCACATAATCGTTATTTTTACCAATAAAATGTAATGTTTATAAAAGGAAATATTGTTAATTAATAATTAAATACAATACACAGATACACAATATCCATTCAGCATACCATGCAATGCCATAACGTTTGAAAACATCAAAAAAATTGAGGCTACGACATACCCATGAAGCAGGAGGATATCTCGGGAACGGTGCGATCGTCTTCGTAGCAACATTGCTTGGAAGCTCGTGCTTGATGCCTCTCTTGAGACGCTGTTTTCTTCTCTCCCGCGATTTTGCTCTTAGCATAAGAGCTGCCTGCATACTTGCCAGTTTCGTGGCCGTGGGGAAGCGCGGTCAACGAACACAGCTTAGCGCTTTGCTAAGATTTAAACTCTTTCGATCGACAAAATGCACTTAACCTCGGCTTAATATTTATGTTTTTACACACCGTCTATTCACAATATTGGAGCACAGTCGTATCAATTTAATTTCGAAGTTCGTAACTACCTCTAGCGAGACTACAGAAAATTAGTTAATTTCGTAAATAGAGAAAGAGAAAAAAATATCGTATTCACATCAATCGACAATTTCACTTTTATTAATGTTTCATCACAGCTTTGATTCCTTTATAACGTCACTTTAGAAATATTTATAATTGGATATAGATAGGCACGAGAAAGGCGAGAAAACTTTGTTTAATTAATTTCTAATTGAACTTTATTACTTAATACGATATGCTTAAAATGTGATAACGTACATGGAAGCAAGCGCAATTTGGCGTTTATCGTTGAACAAGTCAGTTAAAAGTTTTTTAGACAATGCTGTCACTCATGTTTCGTTCCGCACGTCAAGACGCAGTCTCTGGTACTTCGACGCCTGCCACCGGACGCTACTCTCCACTAGGTGTCGCTGTTTCATGGCCGGCCCACTTTTCTCACTTTGAGTATCGACACTTCTCCGTAGCACATATTAAAGTCGTCTTAAATGGCTAACGCTATAAACCAACGAAAAATGTAGCAGCGAGCTTTCAAACTCGACGCTTCTAAAAGGTGACGTTTTACATTGCATTGCCTTACGTCATACGCATGCTACAAGTACTTGACATCAAATAAAACGGTTACATTATAACTCATACTCAACTTACAAAAGGCAAACTTATCGTTTAACACACAACAAAATACGCCGTTACATCTAGAGTATACAATGTACATGCTAAGACTATACGTATAGACACTGAGGCACAACATCACAGGCAGTATACCTCGACGATATCGCATGGTGAGTGTGGCTCGGAGTGTAGGGCGGAGTGCGGTAGGGGCGGCGCGAGGAGGCGAGACTCCCAGTGCTGGCACGAGAAGGCGCGGACGCCGGTGGGCGCGGGGTGGACGGGACTGCGCGCGCGCGGGCTATGCGGTGCGGGCTGGCGGCCGTGCTGCCGGGCCTGCAAACCAAACTCACCTTTACAATTTCCAACAACTGGCAATCAAAGATTAAGAGGATATCTTGAAAATGAATCGAAGTTTTGGGGGCATGGCATATTCCTTTGTCGGTGAAGCTAACGGATGACTGCGGGAGTGTCAAAATGAAAGTGATGCAATGACTTCACAGTACGCAAATTATGAGATAGCCATACCGAGCAAGCGCTTGGAAAAAACTAAGTAAGCGCCAAACAACATTTTTATTTATTTTAACAAAACTTCGTTATGTATTAAAAAACTGTTTTATAAGTTTTCATAAAAAAGTTTTTTAATCCGTAACGAAGTTTTGTGTAAATAATCATAATATACCTTAAAAATTATTCCATGAAATTATTCGTAAAAATATTGTGGTGCCATCGAGAAATGTAAATAATTAGCGCCTATATTGCAATTTTTTTCTATCGAGAAAATTACATGGTATCGTGTTTTCCTTTTTTGCAATCCAAGATCATATAGTCACAAATTATATACCAAAATTTTGGTTAGTAATCTATAAAAATTAAAAACATATGTTAAAAAGAAAAACCACCAAAGTTTCGAGGTATCACCTCAATAATAAACGAGAGTGTCTCTGGCTTTCTTATTAATTTTAACAACGCTACTACCGAATACAGTCAGCAGATTTCAGAATGATGTTATTACTGTTACTGTCCTATAGATGGCAGTATAACAATGTCGTATTTATACCATAGTGTACTTAAGCATTGGTTGCCAGACTTAGCCAGGAGCATTAGTGATTGCAGCACCATATGTTACGCATCTTTATAGCTTCTATTCGCGAATCTGTATATTAATCATTATTGGGATTAGCCAAAATGATTTCGTGCAATCGGTACTGTTAGAAAGATGCAGTTTCCCTCTATTGCCTCCTTAGATGCCCACGGGACGATATGGGGTAATGGATATTCTTAAACAGTCATTACACCACGTCACACTACCATTTGTCAGAACTTAATCGGTTTGTATGACAGCCCGTAACTCTAAAAAATTATGATTGATAATTTAATTAAAAAATAATTGAAATCAACGACGAGTGGGGACGTCTGGCACTGCGATCGTCTATCCGTCTGCCAAGCGCGAATGATGAAAAGGAACAGGGATAACTTTTGGGATTATAGTATTATTATCACACGATGGCGGGATGGAGGGTTGGTTTTTTTTTTGTATTATAGAGGCACATGCACATCTTTTGATTGTACCTAAGCTCCTATACCTAAATCTATTTGATTTAAAAATGTGTAACTCTCACCTTACGGCCCGCGAGCGACGCGCCGCCCGCCGCCGCGTACATGCACCGCGGACGCGCACGCTCACCTTCCGCGGCGCACCGTCATTGTCTAGGGGGTGCTAGCGGGGAGCAAGCCAAGCGCCGCCGGCCCGCTCCGCCGCATCAGTGCCCTTACTCACGTACACCTACAACACCACGCTTCGCTATAACTAATAACACCTGTATTGATCACTTTAGGCACTTCATTTTTGAGCATTTTCTTTTTTTTTTTTTAATATTCTTTATTCAACTATTTGACACTGGACGACCACTCTGTTTAAACTCAGATATTAGGCAGAACGTTTTTCACACTTTTTAATTTTCGATAGTTGTTAATGATGTCACTGAAAATACTGCTGCAGTCGATGTTTACAAAGTACTTTTGTATTTTTTTTTACATTTAATAAAAAATAATATCGTACGACACAGACGTATTTTTGGTAAAAAGTAACATATTTACATTCACATAGACTTTCAAATAACATTATTTCATAGCAAACAGTAACATAAATTTTTGGGCTCTATTTCAATTATAATCTTACAAAAGTTAAAACCATGGTTTTATTAGAAAGCAATTTAACGAAACATTTAAGAAGTTTTCAATAAAAAATTAAAATAACAATACATATTATAATCTACTCATTGTATTTTATTCAATTTTGTAACAATGTCTAAAAATTTACGCTAAATTATTAATAAAATATCAAGTGCTACGAGAGCCGTTGCTATCAAAATGGTTTTCACTTAATTGCTCTCCAAGTCAGATATGTGCTCTTACGATAAGCTCGAATACCAGAACATCACGAAAGCGAGAATGCACATGCACCATTAAATACGGAACGCTTGAATTGAAATATCATTTATTTTGCAACTACAAAATAAATAATACTTTTTCACTTAATTAAAACATTTTATGGTACCCTGGTACATTGAACTCTTATTAGAAATCATTTTCAAGTAACTGTACATTATTAATTTATATATCTCAAAATTAAAATTATTAACAATATTAGAAACAAAAAATGAAAGAAAATAATAACAAATCCGTGAGATTTATTATTCTTTTCTTTCATTTTTTCTCTATTATATATATTTATCTATCATCTTTACAACGTATGAGACAAAAATACACTATCCTGGACATTTTTCGTGACTTTACGTATTTCTAATATATCCTATGTTTCATGTCACCCCAACTGTGACAGAAGATATTCATAGGTCAACTTAATGCTTACGCCCGCAATAATATAATAACATCTTTGTTCTTAGGAATCAAAGTCAACCTTCCTAAAAGATACGCAAGAATTCAAAAGTGAAGTGCTATTTATTGAGTCTAGAGCTCTCCAGATGAGGACTTTTAGAGAATCTTTTGAGAACAACCAACCTTGCAAAAAGTGCTTTTTTGTAAGGACAATGACAGACAGAAGATCGCACTTCACGAAACTTCTATCACAAATACACGTACATTTTACTTTTATATTCTAAAGTTATTGTATTCACGAAGAAATCCTAGTTTAGCTCTGTAAGGACAATCATTGATTTTTTTAGTTTTTGATAGCAGAAACTTACATTGCCTGAAGCTTACCACGAATACATAATTAATTTTAGCCTCACATGCATGACTGTTCCTCATTATGAGCTCACTGCATTATCATTAATTAATCATTATACAGGATCAATATTTGTAATACAAACCACTAATGTTTTAGTAATAGTTCTAGGTACTTGTTATTATGAAAACAGGACGTAGCCACATTTATTGAATTACATTAATGATGGTAATTTATTTCTTACTCGTTTAAATTAAGTATGCATAAAGGCAATAGCTTACATACATCTCATTACTAAATATCTCCTCCTAATCGAGTTTTTTTAGCACTGGGCACAAGGTTTTTTGTGGCAGGGAAAAGTACACCATGCAACCCATGGCATTCTCTGCGATGGTTTCTTTCACTGCTAAGAAATATTAGTAGTGACGTCGGGGATCACACTCGGATTGCTCGAGGACTATAAAATATCGTTGATGTCGCCGCAATCGAATCAAGACTCTTATAACGAGCGTTTTTGTCTCCGACACTATGCGGCTTAAATCATTTATCATAGATATATGTGTGCAGTATTAAATGTTTAAGGTGAGCACTTATGAGTCCATGAACTACCACGGTATTTCAGAGTTATAGTATACTATATGATAGTATAAAACATTGTAAGAGTTATTTGGTACAAAATTTTAATATTTGTTACAAAAATTGGTGTTATTTTTATTGCATTAACTTTAATATTATTACACGTAAAAAAGAGCCTTTGGAAACATATAAAAAGATAATAATTAAACAGTTTAAATTTATACATATAATTAAATGATTTTAATTTATTATAATTAATAATGTTGAAAAAATATTTTTAAACGAAACGAGATTTTTCGTTACCAGGGAAAAAATACATCTTAACTTATTTAAAATTGGAGCTTCTCAGACGAGCAATAATTAAGAATTTGCTTAATCGAGGATAAGATAAATTTGATTAAAATCTCACTTTAGAATTTTAGAATCGATCTACTTAAGAATCTAAAATATTAAAATAAATCTTTAAATATAAAATAAATCTTTAAATATAAAGTAAAAGGAAACTTTTAATTAAACAAATAAAATAAAATAAATTCTATATAACAGCTTTGAAACTCGGTGCTAAGACATAGTGTGTGGAAGAATTAATTAAGATATTATGACGATTGCTTTTCCTCTTTCAAAAAGTGGTAATTAAATAAACTAAAAAAGAAATCCATATTAAAAACAATCAGCCTATTATCAGCATATACCTTAATATAAAAAAGTTTTATACCTATGTTGAAACAAAAAGAACAGCTTTATAATTTCACTATTTTCGGATGAGTAACGATGCTCTGCTTACATTTGTGCATTTCCGCCTGGGTGTATTCGTTTTGTGCGTTATAATTCTGTGATTAATGTAGATGGAAAGAACGTTGACTGACGATGTTAAAACTATATATATATATATATATATATATATATATATATATATATATATATATATATAATATATATAAATATATATATATACTATATTTAAAGCTAATTAAATCAAAATTGCAAATCTCGATATCTCAAAAGCGTTATAACTTTAATGGAATAAATGATCAAAACTGTTCCGAGGAGCTTGTCGAAGCGACCTGCGCTAATCTAAATTCATACTGTTATAACGTAAAGTGTTTGCCAACTTGTTTGCACGATGCCTACTAGAATTATGAAAGGAATTCTCTATGACGGATTCTGTTATGTGTACTTTAGTGTCAAGTCGAAGTTTTCAGTTTGATGACAAATTACACCGTCCTCATAAGGCAATACTTACTTACTTGATAAAGTAAAATCCACTTTTTATATCGGAACTTAGTCTACAAAATATGAAATTAAACCGCTGCATTTATTAGAAATAAATAAAGATTATATATACTTCTTACTATGTTATCTTGCCTTGTTTTATTATATTGCTATCATTGCAGCATCTTTCACATATAAGAAGTCGTTAGTAAGGCAAAATGTGTTAAAGTTAAAAGTTGAAAGTTACCCCCACTATACGCCCCACTGCTGGAAACAGGCCTTCTCTAATTTTTGAGAGGGTTTTAGGGCAAGGAAATGTCTGCCGCGCTGCCCCAATGCGTGTTAACGAATTTTGCATGTCTTTGAAATATTTTTTTTTCTTATTTCTCAGTCAGCCGTGTAGTGGCGGTTAAGAATATCCACTACACCATATCTTCCCGTGGGTGTCGTAAAAGGCGACAGAGGGAAACAGGAACAGGAGATGGGCAGCGGCATTTTTCTGGTAACAAATTCGAATAGTTGATAGAATCAGGCGTTACTTTGCGGAAATCCATTATAATAAAAAATAAAAATATAAATTTCTTTGCAACTTTCCGCTAAACATATAAAATGATGTGTCTTACCTGGAATGAAGCGCACCTCCCTCAATTGCATACACTAACTCCGTCACCACTATACCAAAGCACCACTACTCTCAACACCACTATTCCAGGCAAGACACACCATCGACGATAATACGACACGTGTTTCGCCTCTACACGAGGCATCATCAGGTAATATAGACTCTACGGCGGCTGACCGCTGATGATGCCTCGTGTAGAGGCGAAACACGTGTCGTATTATCGTCGATGGTGTGTCTTGCCTGGAATAGTGGTGTTGAGAGTAGTGGTGCTTGGTATAGTGGTGACGGAGTTAGTGTATGCAATTGAGGGAGGTGCGCTTCATTCCAGGTAAGACACATCATTTTATATGTTTAGCGGAAAGTTGCAAAGAAATTTATAAATTCGAATAGTATAAAGACTGCGGTTGCCAACTCGCTTTCCAAGCGTGGCAACTATGGCGAAACCCCATCTATGAAGCTATAAAGCAATCTATGGGGGAGGCCTATGTCCTATGGCCTATGTCCAGAAGTGAACTTTTATAGGCTGTAATGGAATGTACACCTGAAATAGGTACACCACTATGGAACACAAATGTACATAACATATTTTAAAGATCTTATTTAATTTTAGCTGTAGTCATGCAATAAATATTTTTTATTTGATTTGATTTAAGAATGGAATTTATGACGTAAAATTAAAAAGGACCGTAAATATTTTTAACTTGACTATTTATTTTTATGTTATATTTATATGACCATTTGTAAAATTAAATCAACATATTTTTCTTACCTATTCAAATAAATATAATTAATACTAGATCCTATTTATAAGATTAAAATATTTCATTTATCACAACAATTTGTTTAAAACATTATAATCATAATACCGTGTAGTGGCGGTTAAGAATATCCACTACCCCATATCTTCCCGTGGGTGTCGTAAAAGGCGACAGAGGGAAACAGGCAGGAGATGGGCAGCAGCATCTTCCTGATAAAAGCAACTGTACGAAAAAAAAAAACTGCGGTTGCCAACCCTCTCGCCGAGCGTGGCAACTATGGCAATATACCCCCCATGAACAATTACACAAATAGACGGCCCCCAGTCCCCGGCGGCCCAGCTATTCCCGGCTACGGTGGCGACCATGGTAACGGCGAGCCAGGGGGTGCTAAGAATCTCCGGTGGAGGTTCGGTTGCCACCTACGACGACTCGACCTGGCAACATTTAACGCACGCACCCTGAGGACTGACGAGAATATCCTGGAGCTGGAAGAAGAGATAGACAAGTTGCGCTGGAATATTATAGGATTATCCGAGGTCCGAAGAGAGGGGAAGGACACGGTGATTCTCGAATCCGGCAACTTGTTCTATCACCGGGAGGGCGACCATCTGTCCCAAGGAGCTGTCCACGGATTTATCGTCCACAAGTCTCTCGTCAACAACGTTGTAAAGATTGAGAGTGTGTCGACGAGGGTCGCGTACTTGATACTCAGAATCACCAAACGTTATTCGCTGAAGGTCATACAGGTTTACGCACCTACCTCAGCACATCCCGATGAGGAGGTGGAGGAAATGTATGAGGATATTTCCAAAGCCATGCATTCCTCCAAAACCCACTACACGGTGTTGATGGGAGATTTCAACGCAAAACTAGGCACAAGAGAAAACGGTGAGCTGAAGTTAGGGAAATTTGTAGTAGGACAACGGAACCGAAGGGGCCAGCAGCTGGCTGACTTTATGGAGAAAGAGGGACTCTTTATGATGAACTCTTTCTTCCAGAAGCGGCCTCACAGGAAGTGGACCTGGTCGAGCCCCGACGGTTCGACAAAAAATGAGATTGACTTCATTATGACGACCAGACGCCAACTGTTCAGTGATGTCTCAGTGATCGCAAGGGTGAAAACTGGCAGCGATCACCGAATGGTTAGAGGCACCCTGAAACTAAACGTTAAGTTAGAGAGGTCTCGTCTAATGAAGTCAACGCTCCCTCCCCCTCGTGCTCTAATCCAGAATCCCGAAAACTTTCAGCTCGAGTTACGTAACCGCTTTCAGTGCCTACAAGATTTCAATGCAGTGGACGATATGAATGACAAGCTCGTGGAAACTGTCCATGCGGTCGGAGCTAAGTTCTGCAAGACCCGCCGCAGAAGAACACAAAAACTCTTCGATCACACTCTTAATCTCATGGCTGTTAGACGGGAGATGAGGCTGCAATCGTCAACAGATTTGACAGCATACAGGCAACTGAACAGACAGATCTCCAAATGTATGCGGCGAGACTTACGCAACTTTAATACTGCTCGTATTAAAGAAGCGATCGAGCGGAACCAGGGCTCCAAAGTCTTTGCCAGACTGAGTGTGGCAGCATCGTCTCCGAGACACCTGAGAATTTGAGTGAGATTGAGAGGTTCTATGGGCAGCTGTACACATCATCGTTGGAGCCACACGCAAGTGTGAGTAACGATCCAAGAGCAAGTCTTATCCGACACTATTCCGATGATATCCCGGATGTCAGTCTAAGTGAGATTAGAATGGCTCTCCAGCACCTTAAAAACGGCAGGGCCCCAGGCGAGGATGGAATTACAGCGGAGCTTCTGAAAGCGGGTCGAACACCGGTACTTGAAGTCCTTTGGTACTACTCCAGAGGCGTGGAGCAGAAGTGCGGTGGTCTTGTTCTCTAAGGAAGGCGACAACGCTCTCTTGAAGAACTACAGACCGATTTCCCTTCTGAGCCGCGTCTACGTGCTGTTTTCGAGAGTCATTACGAATCGTCTCGCACGCAGACTCGACGACTTCCAGCCTCCCGAACAAGCCGGTTTCCGAAAAGGCTTCAGTACCATAGACCACATACATAACCTGCGGCAGATTGTACAGAAGACCGAAGAGTACAATCTGCCAATTTGCCTGGCGTATGTGGACTATGAGAAAGCCTTTGATTCCGTCGAAATTTGGGCGGTGCTACAGTCCCTTCAGCGGTACCAAGTTGACTGTCGGTATATCGAAGTGCTGAAGTGTTTGTACAGTAGGGCTACGATGGCTATCCGAGTACAGAACCAGAGCTCGAAACCTATCCAACTGCAGAGAGGCGTAAGACAGAGTGACGTTATATCCCCGAAACTCTTCACCGCTGCATTGGAAGACGTTTTCAAGCTACTGAACTGGAAAGGATACGGTTTAACATCAATGGCGAGTACATCACTCACCTTCGATTTGCCGACGATATAGTCCTTATGGCAGAATCGCTGGAGGACTTAAGCACTATGCTCAATGACCACAATGGTGCCTCCCCACGGATAGGTCTTAAGATGAACATGGACAAAACAAAGATCATGTTTAATATCCATGTCACACCTATGCCGGTAGTTGTTGGGAGCACTGTGCTCGAAGTTGTTGATGAGTACGTTTACCTGGGACAAATAGTCCGACTAGGTAAGTCCAACTTCGACCGAGAGGTCAATCGACGGATTCAACTCGGCTGGGCAGCGTTCGGGAAATTACGACATATCTTCTCGTCAGGTATACCTCAATCTCTAAAAACTAGATTGTACAACCAGTGCGTGTTGCCAGTGATGACTTACGGATCTGACGTGGTCCTTCACTGCTGGCCGTATGAGGACCCTCAAGGTCGCTCAGCGAGCTATGGAGAGGGCTATGCTCGGAGTTTCTCTGCATGATAGACTCAGAAATGAGGATATCCGCAGTAAAACCAGAGTGACTAGTAAGCTGAAGTGGCAATGGGCTGGCTATATAGCTCGAAGAACCGATAACCGATGGGGAAGAAAGGTTCTCGAGTGGCAGCCTCGTACCGGTAGGCGTAGTGTAGGGCGACCCCCCACTAGATGGAGTGACGACCTGGTAAGATATGCAGGAAGTCGATGGATGCAGGTGGCTCAGGACCGTGCTTTGTGGCATTACTTGGGGGAGGCCTATGTTCAGCAGTGGACTTGTGAAGGGCTGTAACGATTATGATGATGAAGATGATTTCTCAGTCATGCAGGTTTCTTACCCAGAACTTAAATTTGCAGTTAACAATTTCATTTGTACCTGCGGGGATCGAACCGGTGTCGCTCGCGTACTGTGAAATTTACATACGACTCCACCGAGTCAGTAATTCATTCTTGGAGTGATGTACGCTTTTACAACAAAATCCCAGAAAATATGCAAAATTTGTCATACACAAAGTTCAAAAATGTTATTAAACTAAGTATGTATAAAAAAGGTTATTATAATATTAAGGAATTTATGGATGATAATAACCCCTGCGAAGGGTGATCGCTACCAAGCTATTTCTAATTTGTCTTGTGTTGTTAATTGTAAACATGATTTTAAGCTATTATTGGAAAAAAATAAACCCGCTGGGTTTCTTGCTGGTTCATCCCAGGACAGAGGTTTTTTTTGCGAACCAGTGGTAAATGAAAAAAGTAGTTTTCAATAAGTATTGTTATAATCTACATTGAATAAAAAAGTTTCTGTTTCTGTTGTAGCGAGTTCTTAGCCCCTGAGCTACCACGGCTCTTATGTTAAAGTGTCGTTTAATAAATATAATAATTTCCTCTAAACTAATTTTCAGTCACTGCTGCCAGTATCAATAGAGACTATCACAAGCACTGGTGGACTCTTTAGTCCCAAGCTCTAATAGTCATATGGGACTGTAATACAAAACGACCTGAGACAGATGCAACGATCAACGTCTTTACGTACTTTCCGAGGTGCGGGGGTGAAATTAACTTGACAAAAACTGATGTTCATACCCGCGACCACATTAATAATTAATATTAATACAAACTATAACATGAAAGATTTAGAGTTCAGCATTAAAGGCAATAAATTTTGTTTATGCATAAGTACATAACTTGGCTGTAATTTGGAACTTGAATCAAACAGCGCGGGTACGTGATATATTACAAGTCTAAGTACTTTAGACTGTGTTTAAGCTATGTAACCTTGATATTCATCATACATATAAAATATGTTAATGCAAAATGTGTCTACCGGGAATAATTACTAAACGTCTTATTTAAATATTTTTAATGATTGTAAATTTTAGAGTTTTGGAGTTTCAAAATATCAAAAGGTATCAATAATCAATATCGTAACTCAAGATCTAGCAAATATTATGGTAATAATTAATAACTAAGAGCAATAATTTGTAGGATACTAATTGGTAAAACACTTTTCTGCTTAGAAGTCCATCAGAGTAGACCTCACATTTATCTATTCATGCTAAAACACCAGTAGGTACCTACTGGTGTTTTACTCACTTTACTCACTTTTGCATTCCGATATGTAGAATATGAAGACTAGTAAAAATACAGCCTATAACGAATTTCTTTTTCTCGTTGTGACAGCGTCTTTCTAAGCTTTTTGTTTGCAAATGAAAACTTTTCATACAAAGAATAAAGTTAAAATTTTTAACGTGATGTATTAAAAAACCAAGTAACATTTAATCATAAATTTGTTAATAGCACCACATCTGGGATGCCGAAATAATTTTTGCACAAAACTTAATAATTATTTTAACGGTTACGTTCAGGGTTATATAAAGTTCAAAGAACGTTTAGATTGACCGATAACAAAATAATATCGTGTTATAGAGGGTAAGAAATATCACGTACCGAATAGCGGTAGAAATTATTTTAATTGCTTCTAGGCGGCTGTTAAATTAATAAAATACTTCTCTTATAACACGGAATTTATAAACAGTTATTACAGAATATAGGTAATAGTACATAGAAGATTTTTTTCCTTAGAATTGATATATTTTGCAGTGTGGTGGGGGCTTATACCTGTACCACAAGGCAAAATATATCAATTCTAAGTATAAAATTAATAACTAAATTTCGTATTCTAGTATCCGTTATCAAAGAAACGAGACATATAGTATTTTCAATCGCTAATTGGCTTACAAATTGCGACTACGGCAAACCTCTAGGCGTGAGAGTGCCCTTTTGTTTAACGAACCTTTACGGGCTATTGATTAAGAAACTACTATATATGCTTATCAACGATCTTCTTAAGTTAGCTTTTGTAATCACTTTTTAAAAAAAGCACTTACAAGTCTTGGTGACTTGTGTAAAGATTTCCTATTTTGCTTGCTACGTAATTATACTAATCACGTAGCAGTGCTACATCTTCACTACGAAAAGCGTAGCTGCTTGATATCATACACGTATTTTTTTTATGTTTCTATTTAAATAAAACGTTTGTTGTTCTGAGACTTTAAAACATGGTTCAGCGTATTAAAAAACCCAAATGGAATTAAAACTATCCAGAGCACCGTAATCAAGCAAACGATAGCAGAGAAATTTATTTGCAGTCGTTCCAAGTCCTGAGTAGTGTTTTGACAAGTTTTATTTCAAACGACTTGAATTTTAAATGAAATAAAATTAGGTTTGAAGTTTTTAAGTACATGCAAACGAATATATTTCATGTTATAGGGAAAACGTATGAACAAAACTTTTGGAAATTAAAATTGAACGTAAAATTGACCAACAATAACGATATAATTTTAATATGATATTTTATCTTGAAAATATCGGAATTTTTAACGTAATGTATATTTAGAGAACTATTTATTATTTTAGTTTTTACAAAACAAATAAACAGTTTTTGCAGTAATAACTAACTCCTCGGATATAGTGCCAAGAACGCTTGCTGCGTTTCCTCGCAAAATGGCGATAAAATACTAAGCCTCTGGGTGGGAAAAGTGCTCTTATGTCACCAGCATACAGAGTGTATCCGTGACCAGATAAAGTTCGTTTATAAATTCACTGTGGTAAATTTTTGTGATGAATTGCAACACATGAACTGGTACTGATATTTATACCCTTTACCACATAGCAGTGCACGAGAGAGAGAGAGGAAGAGAGAGAGAGAGAGAGAGAGAGAGAGATGAGAGCAGTTGGACTCCTGGACAAAATAGTCATATAACCTAGATAGGCAGCAGCTTTACCGGGGTAAAGTGTCAATACTTCACCAACCCGTCTGCCTAGCGTTAGAGAAAGTGGGCAATTTTTTTTTTTTAGTACATATCACTAGACGCGTTTTTGAAAAGACTTATAGCCAGCAGTGATCCTTGGTTCAGCCAACCTTATTTTTATATTAAATAGTATAGTTGTAGCACGAATGGGTCGGCTCGACCGGGGAAGGACCACGCTCTCACAGAACACCAGCGTAAAATAGCAGCTTAATGCTGCTGTGTTTCGTATGGTGAGTTTAGAGAACCGGACACCCTTTTTACTGGAAAATAGGCGTTCCATCTTAGTCCGTACGGCTGACAACGCATCTGCATTTTTATTCGCAAACGAGGGTAGATGTAAATGTCTATGGGTCCCAGCAATCACTTACCATCAGGTGGACTGTGTACTGTATTAATACGTTATATCTCGCAGCTGTTATAAAATAAGATAGTCCTAGAAAAGTCCTTGGCGTTGACCTTGACATTAACGAATAACATGGATATCAGGAAAAAATAATTTAAAGTTAAAATATGATGTTTATTCTTAGAATTTTGTAAACTTAAAGGAAATTCTTAAAATTAAAAAAAAAATCCAAACGATAAACAATTATAATAATGATAATTTCATTAAGTTGGGTACAACAATCGTAGGCGTAGTCATAGTAGAATTTTAACTTAAATCAGTGATGGAATAAATAACGGTTAATAAACGTAATTCTAACTTGTTCTGTGGATAAACAAAAATACCAAACATGGAGTACCCAAATTGTGTAGCGAAATAGGTACGATGAACGCTACCCGACCGCATGACAACTCAAATGGGTTAAATGGTCAAGTGACGTAATCGAATGATCAAGTTCGACTACTAAGGAACGCTACCCTCACGAGAATAACGCCAATGTATGCCTACCCAATAATTAAAACTGAAGGTCGTATTGTTACTACATCCGTTCTTATTATCGCAGTAGGAAGTGAAAAAAAATCATAAAATTTTATATTGGATAGTTGTATTTACATACTTTCATTGTTGTTTGAATCGACAACAATAATTAATATTCAGAGTTTGTTGTACAATTCACTGGGCAGCCATACAGATCATATCATAATGCCGTAATTATACTCGCTGACTCGACTGATCCGGTTATCCGATTTAAATTTTATGGGATGACATCGGAAGAATTTCTAAATCATGTATCTTAATAATCAATACTAGTCACAACTTATTTAAAATTATTAGGTAATTAATAAGACAACCTGGTCAATCACGACACAGCACAACATAATTTAAGAATAGGGAAATTTAAATATAAATGCTACGTGAAATAGACAAAAAATATATTTTTGTTTTTAGAAAACTTACGTGAAAAAAGAACTTACAGTCCAGTCTATCTGATGAATAGTGCCTACTGCTTGCAAAATAAATATTATCTGTAAATAAATTAATGGTCAAAACTTATTATTATAGCGTTTGAAAACATAATTCAAACAAAGTTTCGAGATCTTCAAATGGCATAAACATGTAATCATAAAATAAATAAATTATTTTTATTTAGATATACAGTGATAGCCCTCGCAAAATCGTGGAAATTTCTGGGAAAAATTCTTATGCGTGGAGTCATAGCAGAGTTAATGGCTCATGAACGTCGCCCTATTAAGATATTGATCAAGGTGAGATAAATAATACCTATCACTTGCAGCTATTACGAGTATAATATTTTCAAATACATCAAATCAGTACGGGAGAGAATTGAAATTGCTATTTATTTTGATGATAAAAGATAAATGAGTGTTATTATATTTTTTTCATGGACGTATGAATAAAAAGTTGTTGTACTTGGCTCATAAGACAAGCAAGTTATTATTTCGATTTTTAAATGAAAAGTAAGAATTAAAAATGGACACTCAGTCCACCTGAAAATAAATAATGGTTCTTAGGAACTAATAATATAATATAAATTAATATAGGAAATTTATGGAGTCTTTTGGCTGTACCCAAAGACTCCAAAAATTTCCTATGTTATGAAATAATTTTCAGATGCGTAGTCGCACAGGACATTACGGTATTTTGGAGCGTGGTCTATTCCCAACCAATCTATACTGCATCAACTGTATAGCTGCTGTATGAATCTACCATTGTTATTATTTTTGCTGTAATTCATGTTAAAAATTTTTAACTTTGTTATAAAGCTTTTATCAAGATGTTTTCCTTCGCTGACGAAAATACGATACATTTACAGTTTTAAATTACAATTAACTTCCTTAGTACTGGCGGGAATCGAACTTGGGTGTCACGTACTCTAAAATCAAGGATAAACCTATTCAGATAACTTTATATAAACATGCGTCTAACAAGTATTTAAATAAAGAAATTTGTAGCAAACAAAACAATTAGTTTTATCCGTGTATAAAATTCCCTGAGAATTCCGTATTGCAGAACCGGAGATATATTTAATATATCCAGGCAAGGGTAATAAGAAACTTGTAGGTAAGTCCAATGTTTACTTTTTTCGTTTAAGTCTCGAATTGCATTATATTTAAAAAAATATTCTCTAATGAAATATTTTCTTATATTTATTCCTATCAGACTTTTGTATAGTTACATTAAACTAATCCTTTCTAGTTTTTAAAAGTCAATCTCTTGATGTACGCCTATTTAATTTGCAATTTAAACTTCCCTTTTTTTTTTTTTTTTTTTTTTTTTTCCCAATATTCTTTTTTTTTGGGGGGGAAATCCTCTGAGGGAAACCATATAAATAAAAAAAAAAATTGTTTTTTCAATTTTCAGAATTTTTCACACGCACTCAGAAATTAAATGAGCTCAGACTGGTTACATGGAAAATTAATCAGGTCGGATGCTTTCACCTCAAAGGCTATTCAAAACCTCGCCACCTATAGTCCATTGAAATTCAAAATAAACGCAGTGGAGGTGCATTAAAATTATTATTTAGAATATCTTGTGTAACTTTTAAATAGTAAAATCTTCAGAAAACCGGTTTTGGTTTTAAGAGACATTAGTGGTTTTACACGAAAACCTTTTTATTCTTGGCTTCAAAATAAAAGTATTACAATAAATCATATTGTCTGTGTTGCCTAGATAAATATTGGTGAAGTAGCCTCAAGGTCTTAGAATCCGCGATACTGCATGTTATTTATTTCAAAGCTATTCTATCATTCGACACCAAATTGCGGGAATAGGGTCTGATCAAAAAAATTTTATGGTGCTTCAGGGTAGCTTTCCCGAGTCGATATTTTTTGTTTAAAACAGACCTTATAAAACGCAAATTATCACAGTCTGAAACAAATTATAATGCAGTTTATACTATTGCCTTACTTTCCGCAAACCTAGAAAGAAGTGAGAAAGTTGGTCAAGGACGGAATGAAGGGGTTGGATTGCAACCTTTTGAAATGTAATGTGAAAAAATAGAAGTACAAGCGTTCCCACAGAACTCGTACTATTAATCTATTGATGCAAAATGATATTCCAGTCCATACTTGTAACGCTTTGCATCATAAATGACAAGGTAAGTGAGTATCACTGTTGAACACAACCTTCCTTCAAACAGCATATTTCGTACCTCTCAAATCAGGTCAAGAAGGTCATTTACATAATGAATCTGTTCCGGAACTATGCAGGTAAAAGTACGTAGTAGTTTTTTTCCAGTTAGAGTGGACCCAAATAGGGGTTATAAAGGACACCAAGGTATTGAGTTTACTGTTGTTTACTCCGTCAGATGTATTAAAAACTCACGGGCCTGGAATTCAGTCACCTAACCACGAATATTCAGTCGGTCAACGTGCACACAATAGTCAGTTTCAGTTGTCAAATTTGTTTTTGCGCAACGCCTACCATAGATCTCACAATAACCATTTTTTCAACAGAATTATCTAAGACTGTGATATCAAAAATTTCCTACCTCGAAAGCTAAACACGATGTACAAAGGTTTCTCACCACATTGAACCATGATGTCACTAAAAACCTTTTGTTTATTGCTAAACAATATGAAATCCACATACAATGTCTATGTAAGTTAACATTAAAGCATTAACCCTTAGGAGTTCCACTGCAGGGCATAAACTTTTCCTTACATTTCTGAGAGGTTAAAAATAAGTAAATTTCAAAAAAAAAAAATCCGTCGTGCTTCCACAATGCGTGTTGATGATCTTTTTATAACGTTTTCTTTTAATTTCTCAGATATACAGTTTGCACTGCCAGACACGTAATTACCATCTAAAATTGCAATGGAATAGTAAATGCAATTGCTTAGTCCTTAAGTTACTATGGCTCTTATATGTTAATATATAAATACTATAAATAAAAACTATAAAGAAATGTATTAGAGCATACCAGCGTAAAATAGCAGCCTAACACAGCTGTATTTCACGGTATGACCCCTTTTACTGGAAACGAGGCATTCCATCTTAGTCCTCAGGGGTGACATGCATGATGCATCTGCATTTTGATTTTAATCGAGAATAATGTAGATATGTTTGTGGGTCATAGTATCCACTTACCATCAGATGGACTGTGTGTTCGTTTGTCAGCCTTATACTATGAAAATTGTATAAAAGGTAATGCAACTAAATATTAATATAAATAATAAAAACGAAGAGTTGTAATGTAATATGGTACATTTAATATCAATAATGAATAACATTAATGAATATTTGAGAATCTGGTTATTTAGTTATACTATAGACAATGTAATAAAATTTGAAAACCGTACTTGTAAGTAAGTAATACCTACCGATAAAATATTTATGTAATAGAAATCGAATTTAGTGTACTGTTTTTTTTTCCCTGGAAATTAATTTTAGAAATAAATGATTTTTACTGTAATGTTTTGTCCTATATTTTATATGGTTAACTATTAAGTTGAAAAATAATCATAAAAACAAAAACTTCGAAAACACATTATTAAAAGTGATATAAAATATGAAAGTGATTTTTCACCGTCGCGGCGTGTCGTCGCTGTTAATGTAGATTTAATAACCATGGTTTAGAATCAAGGGACTGAATTATCACAGGTTTGTGTATCGTAAATATTCTTTGGAAGTCAGATTTTAAAGCAGATTTGATAATGATTGTTTGGATACCAATTATGTAACTTGACACAGTACTGTGGTACGGGTGGTAGTGTAAGAATACCCACTACCCCATATCATCCCATGAGTTTTATAAGAGGTGACAGAGGGAAACATAGCAGGAGATGCGATTGCCAACCCGCTTGGGAAGTGAAGCAACTATGGCAAATGTCCCCCCATGAGGCATTCTAAGGGGTAGACCTATGTTCAGCAGTGAAATTTAATACGCTGTAACGGTGACGATTTTAACACCACCTGTTGTTTGTGTTAGTAAACTGTTAAAACAGTTCGTGATTTTAATTTATTAAAGCGGAAGGTCTCGCAACTGAGGCTCCTTCTTTACATATATGCAAAAGAGCTTGTAATAACTTCCGCACTAGTATGATCTGCACTTCGTGTAAGTTAGGATACACTTAAACACTTTTAGGATACCAAGTTTGGATACACTTTAACGTTAGCTTAGAAACGAGGTTATGAAATTCAAGATTTGACTTAAATATGAGGCAAGCGAAAATGTATGTTATTTCACATAAACTTTTTGCGCTATTCCACCTCAGGAAAACAGTCTATTCCATCAAGTTCATACGAAAATGAAAAACCTATTTTATATGCATGCAACATTTATTCTGTCCTTAGTTCAAGTTAGAGAAGAGTTTACCCAGAATTGAACTGATGGTGATGATAGTAGCAATTTTATCGCTTGTAAAACTACAGCTGATTTAGGATCTTGAATAGAGAATTTAAATACTTATTATCTATCAATCCATACATTACAGCCTGATTGTATCATAGGAGGGATATTGCCATAGTTTTTTTTTTATAGGAAAAGGTTGACCAGCGAGCACACAGTCTACCTGATGGTAAGTGGCCCATAGACATCTACATCTATCCTCTTTTGCGAATCAAAATGAAGATGCGTTGTCAACCTTGAGGACTAAGATGGAATGCCTCTTTTCCAGTAAAAAGGGTCTCCGGTTCTCTACACTCACCATACGAAACACAGCAGCATTAAGCTGCTATTTGACGCTGGTATTCTTGCCCAATTTGTCGGCAGACTGGTAACCGCAGTTTTTATATTTTGAGTTGTTATCAGGAAGATGCTGTTACACATTTCCAATTTCAGTATCCAGATGTTCTCTTTCGCATCTTACAAAACCCACGGGACGACATGGGTTGGTGTATATTATTTAACCGAAACTAAACGGTTATTGTAAATTAATTGATTATGTTTGTTAATGTATATAAAAATAATAATACAAAGTATGATGTTGGTACACAAAATCCGTCACCACATTTAGTTTTAAAAGCGACTTAAAGCAAGGCTAGAACTAAAAAACTATATGGCCCCCAAGAAAAGCTTTACACGAGTATTTTTAACTTTTTTTATAGGATAGGGTCACAAACGAGCAAATAAATCACCTGATGGGAAGTGGATGCTGTGTCCCATAGACATCTACATTTATCCTTAATTAAAAATCAAAGATGCGTTGCAGATGCGTTGTCACCCCTGAGCACTAAGATGGAATGCCTCTTGTCCAGTAAAAAGGGTCTCCGGTTCTTTACAATCACCATACGAAACATAGTAGCATTAAACTGCTTTTTTATGCTGGTATGCTGTGAGATACATTATATTCGATATACCTGATATTAGATAGCCAGAGAAGCGATTAAAAGCGGCGTCAAAGGTGCAAAGCGTCTGGTGATGTGATTGGCAATGCGACGCATGTCAGGCGTGAATGATATACTATTGGAAAGATCCAGTCGTCCATTGTTTTTGGACTCATGAAGTTGGACTCATGATGAGCAAGCATTTGTATTCTATTGAGTATATTATTTACGTAAGTTTATATATATATATATATATATATATATATATATATATATATATATATATATATTATATATATATATATATATAAGAATTAAATGTCTTGTCTTAAGCTAAATTTTACACATTTTCATTTCACTTGACATGTTTCACCTAAACTCTTGTCTGACCGAAGCGTCATCAAAATTAAGAAGTAGGTCACGAGCACAACGTCAAGAAGTTTAGAGTATCCGCTATAAGAAAGCTAACTCGGCTTTGTCATCAGGTTTTAAACAAAAGATATCGTTCGTCAGGTCACAAGGGCTTTCTACAGAAGAGTTGTTCTTTTAAAAAATAATAATCTAAAAATAAAAATCCTATATAAAGAAAAACAATAGCCAAAAGAAATTGGATTCGACAGGTATTGATAAAACTGTAGGCATTAGTGATATTGTTTTGGTCAATTATTATTTACGTTCTATTGTTTTGTATTGAATGCTACAATTTTCATAAATAAAATAATGATGGATAAACGTTCTCCAGACCGATTTCGGTCACGACGGCCAGTCTCAACTAGCTAGCCATCTGCATGGTACAGGATTATAGGTCACAAGTGTTTTCACAAGCACGGTGCACTCCCTATTGGCTCACTCTCATAATCTGACACGAACGGAGAAAGATCAGGTAACCAACGGCTTTACATGATTTTCGAGGTACGAGTATGAAATACCGCAAACTTCTTGACTCCGAACCGTTAAAAATTCTTGACGGAAATAACCCGTAACTTATTTTGGTTCGACTCGGGATTCGAACTCGGGACCTCATGGCTAGCTGTAGTGTTTACGACTACTAGACCAACGACGTGGCTACTTATTCTGTGACGGATAAAAATAATGAAGGTGCGAATTACGTGTAGGTTGGCTAAACGATGGTTTAGAGCCAAAGAACTGTAAATTCATAAGGGTGTTGCGTGTTGGTCCCGGCGTGTGCTACTATGCTAAAGAAGAAATAAATTTTGTTTATTTGTTTGGAAAAAAAGAAATTTTGTTTTTTATTAACTTTGCTAATGCATTATTTTTGTGGTCTATAACCAATCATATTCGCATTATTACCTTACTAATGAAACCGGTTTAGGTCACATCGGTTGGATGGTTTCAAACTTTATAACGGATATAGGTAGAAACATTTTTTGTATTTGATATATTTTTATTATACTTTGCTAAAGAGGAGTTATGTTTTTAGTGCATGTTATTGAATATCTTGTAACACGATAGTAAGCCTATCTATTAAAAGTTTTGAAAATTATAAATTTCAAGAGAAGTCTAGACATAATTAAAAGTTTCAAAGTTTAGTAGTCCCTTTCGGCGAATGTTGCCATGTAATCTTATACCCATGCATAAACAGTGCGAGCAACCTTAGTTACTCCGTTTTTACCTTCTACAGCCATTCTTGAATAAATAATACGACGGTATTAAATGCATTTTAAGAGAGTGAGTTTTTAATATCTCTTCTGAGAACAAACTGTAGACTGTTTAATATTTATAACTGTTTTGTGTAAATTGAAACAGTTTATATTATTTGCGCGGTTATTATTTTAAAAAATAAGATCAAATAATGACAAAAAGGAAATTGTATTACCATTAAAGCTTCAACCCGTTCCAGTGGTTTTGCGTTATTTAATAAGAACAATAAGCAGTTACGTAATATTTCAATAAGATCAGTGTTATTCACATGTTAAATGACAAATTTATGATATTGAAATCATTTTATTTAAATAATGGAAGGTCTTTCAAAGATATTGTTTCAAATGAAGGATCCATCTTTTCTTCCTTAATTGGATGACTCTATACCACGGAATCTCCTTCATTTACTAAAAGCACGTCTTTTGAATCTTCCATGGTGAATAATTATTAATATCAAATGTGGTTGCAGGTTGGAAAATGCTGTGCGGCAATATTTGAGCAAAATAAAATATGTATTATTGGTATCATACATAAATAAACATACATAAACACTCACGCCTGTCACCCAGAGGGGTAGGCAGAAACTACGGACTTCCATTTGGCACGATCCTGACATACCTCTTTCGCCTCCTTTACATCCATATATCTACGCATACATGCTTGTCGGTTAAGGGTACTTCTAACGTGGCCCATTTTCAAAATATCGCCAATTTGGTCGATAAACTTTTTCCTAGGGCGTCCCTTCCCGACTCGGCCATTCACATCTGCCATATAAATTTGCTTTGTCACTCTTTCCTCATTCATTCTTTCTACGTGACCAAACCACCGAAGCATTCCTTTCTTAATCCTGGTCATCTTGCATACCACATTTATCTCTTATCACGCAATTTCTCACCCTGTCATTCAGATTACACCCTAGCATATTCCTTAAAGACCGCATTTCTACAGCATTTATTTTACTTTCGTGCTTCTTCTGCCACACCCAGCTTTCACTACCATACATTAAAGTAGGGACTAACACAGCATTATGAATTTTATATATATTGGCATCATTTGAACAGATTATTAAAAGTGAGTGTATCCGTTCATGGGTTAACTTAATTTTACGTGGGCAGAGTCGAAAATTGTCTGAGTAGTTTTTTACGTGGTAAAGCCACGCTGCAGCTACATTAGTTGTAGCATGAATGGGTCGGGTCAACCGGGATAGGACCACGCTCTCACAGAATACCAGCGTAAAATTGCAGCTTAATGGTGCAGTGTTTTGTATGGTGAGAGTAGAGAACCGGATACCCTTTTAACTATAAACGACGCATTCTATCTAAGTCCTCAGGGCTGGCAACGCGTCTGCATTTTGATTTTTGATTGAAGATAAATGTAGATGTCTATGGGTCACAGCAACCACTTAACATCAGGTGGACTGTATGCTTGTTGTCACCATTATATCATAGAAAAAAAAGTTGTACATTTATGACCACCAAGTTTTTAATTCAGAGAAAAGACTGTATATCATTTTTATGAGCAATAGTTTTATGTGTAACTATAATAAATGATTATAATCAAAGGACTTCAACATAACTTCAGTAAAATCACAAGTCTAATGTAACTAATAAATCAACTCTAGTGCTGTATGATGTGAAGATGCTGTATGTATTATAGACTAAACACAGCACTGAGCTGCTATTTTATCTTTAGCTATAAAATTCAAATGTGCAGGGAATAAGAAAAACGTTTTAATACATTAATACATTTTTTTATAGACTAAGTCTGACAAAAGAACACACAGTCTACCTGATGGCAAGTGTATGCTATAGACATCTACATTTATACTCGATTAAGAATCATAATACAGATGCGTTGCCACCCCTGAGGACTAAAATAGAATGCGTCGTTTTCAGTAAAAAGGGTATCCGGATCTCTACTTTCATCATACGAAATATAGCAGTATTAATCTGCTATTTTACCCTAGTATTCTGCGTGAGCATGGACCTACCTCGGTCGAGCCAACGCATTTGTGCTAACACTATAATATACCTGCATCTTAGCTCTACCACGTAAATTCTAAATCAAATCAATATAAATATTTTGCCCTAAGTAGTATATTATTTTACAATATTAGAGTATCAAGCAAGTTATTAATACGGAAGCACGCAACAGGAATGATGGCACCTGCTTGTAAGTATTTTCTTGGTATTAAGCATTATTAGCTAAGCAGTAGCAATAAGCAGTAATCGATGCAGTGCTTTGCGACAGAAATAGGTAAATTGATATGGATGTGTGTCACTTTACCTATTTATATGGCAGATTCTTAGGTAGAAAAGTAGCCATTTAATCTAGTGAAAACATAATCACATCATTTAATTATTCAAGAATATTTTTTATACAAGTAACAATAGGGAAAAAACACATAATCCATCTGATGGTACCAAGCTACTGTGTGGATTATAATATTTTTAAAGAATATTAAAAATGCTGTAAACATTACTAATATTCCCCTTCACCACTCGTGGTAAGCTTATATAGCTTGTGTTACGAGTGGTTCACACCAGTAGTCGAATGGTGGATTCGAACCCACGACCTTTTTGAGTTCGCGGTGCGTGCCCTGCCATTAGCGTGGTTACTGTCGCTTTAATAAATGTATATGCAGATAAGTTTTTATTCCTATAGGCTAAGATAGATTGCCTGATTACTTTTTACTGATTAAGATTTAGTTGTCCCCCGTACAAAACACAGCAGCATTAGTCTGCTATTTCATGTTGGCATTGAGCGTAGTCCTTTCCCGTTTGAGCTGACCCATTAATGCTGTAATCAAAATATTTTGCAGCGTAACTTTATTAGTAAACAAAATTATTTAAATGACTTGTTACTATAATGTATATTAAACATCAACTTTTTCAGCACTTTTAATGCAAATAAATAGCTTATAAAGCAACATTTTTCACTACTACTAACACTAGGTAATGTCGATAACATGTTAATAGTTAACGTCATAATGTGTAAGTAACTATAAACTCTAAAGTTTGGTTAGTAACGATTGCCTTTGACTCAATGATCGATTGAATGCTAACTAACTGCGACAACAATAAATACATTAGTCACGCTATAACACACTGTTATTGAATGGGAGGGTTTTACAATTTAATGTCTGTTTTATTGTATGGAAAAGACTACGTTTCGAATAATTCTACGTGATTAAATCTGTAAGTGAGAAATACGCTGAAGGACGTAGTGGAGCCATGCTTCAGTTATATTATCGTTGAAGCACGAATGAGTCGGCTCGACCGGGGAAGGACCACGCTCTCGATGAATACCAGCTTAAAATAGCAGCTCAATGCGGCTGTGCTTCGTATGTTGAGTGAAGAGATCCGGAGACCCTTTTTACTGGAAGCGAGGCATTCCATCTCAGTTCTCAGTGGTGACAACGTATCTGCATTTTGATTCCTAATCGACGATAGGTATAAATGTCTACGGTTCACAGCATCCATTTTTCATCACGTGAGCTGTGTGCTCGCTTATCACTCTTATTCTATAAAAGGGATGAGAGTAACTAACACAGCTTAATCGATCAGTAAGCTAATGTACTGACAACTATTGTGGAAGGAAGGTTTTAAAAAGTAATTTTACACTGGTACGCGAAATGTAGAGCAGCTCAACTAAATGGAGTCTGGTTGCAGTGTTTATCGTTAGTGTCTGGAACAGCGACAATAGTCTAATGGCAGAATGCGGAACGTGAATTTAAAGGTCGTGGATTCGAATTCACCATTCGACTACTGGTAGACCACTCATAACACAAGCATTTAAAGCTTTCCAGATTTGGTTAAAGGTAATATTAATAATGTTCATAGCTTTGCTAGAATTTAAAAAAGTGTCTTCTATTGTGACGATTATTATTATAATGTTTTAAACAAATTATTGTGATAAATGAAATATTTTAATCTTGTAAATAGGATCTAGTATTAATTATATTTATTTGAATAGGTAAGAAAAATATGTTAATTTAATTTTACAAATAGTCATATAAATATAACATAAAAATAAATAGGCAAGTTAAAAATATTTACGGTCCTTTTTAATTTTACGTCATAAATTTAGGTTTTTCTATGTTTGAACATTCGTATAGTGTATTATTATCTTATCAATTTGATAAAATTATTACTTCAATTATAAATATAGGGGTCACAAATAACGTATTAAGTAAGTTGAATTTTGATATTCTGTCCCAAAAATTCGAAAACAAATAAAAATATTTGTTTTAATAACAATAAAAAAAATTATCGTATAATTATTGCTTTCTTTTTGTTCTTTGTTATACCATTATTTCAGCATTGTGCATATATAATATTATAATTAACAGTTTATTCTTATATCCCGATTTAAAGATTTTAAAGCCCTTTAAGATTACCCCTACTTCGTGGTTAGAATAATTTAAATCAAAGGCAATTTAGTAATAGTACAAATATGATAGAGTTATAGAGTTGTACGATACATGAAAAAGAAATATGTCTTATCTCTTAATAGGAACGTAGGAAAGCTTTATTGCCGACAGAAATATATTTCCTCGTATCGCATGATCGTGTTGATAATTATGCCTACAACATTGGTAGATGCTTTTTGTACATAAAAATAAGTATTTATTTTTACAAGATTATGTAAATAACTACAGTGATATTGAAAACACAAGTTCTTACATCGAAACAATTAAAATTGTTAACTTTTAAAATAATATCAATAAATTGTAAATTGTGCACTTTATCCTTATACGTGTAGGCAAATTCAATTCATACTTTGAATTCATCTCTCAATTCTCTAGAATCATAAAAGTTTTGAAAATAACTACGATAAGTACTGCTGAACTTGTGAACAATGCCTATTCAGGTAACCTAGTATCGTTCTGTTCGCATCGAATGGAAGCGAAACTTTCTTACTTTGAAGAATGAGTTTTGCAGTAATCTATACCAGGAACAGTTTTAACAATTCGATGAAATTTATTTACTAAAATTACTGTTGTAAAAATTATTATAAACATTTACAATTTAATTATACTTAGATTATGAGAAAGTTACGCGAGACAATGCAACTCTCTTACAATGAAACTGTAAATAAAAACAAGAAATTATTTTAATTTTAAAAAACACGTTGAATATTAACTGCGTAAATGACGTCACCTTTTAATAAAGAAAGAATAGCGTACGAATTTGTATTGTGGGGCGACAAACTGACCCGCGATCGGGACGATCGTTGCCAAACCCATAATCCCTTAACATGCCACAACACGTTTACCATTTAATGATAATTAATAAAACACACGCGTCGCTTTTAACACGGAGCTTTTCGCGCGGTTCTTCAAATATGGTATTTGAAAATTCGAGTTTTCGTTACGAGCTCTGCACGGGCTGCGAGGCGCGCGCGGGCGCTTTTTGCGCGATGCTGCCGCCGCGCCGCCTCTGCCTCGACTGACGGCATGGAAATTCGATTTTTCTGACGTTTCCTCCGCGCCTTGCTTCGCTACGATCGAACTACACGCCATGTGAACCCGCCCGCCACTGATTTTGCACGTCCATTTACATTAATAAGCAACGTTATTTTATGGCACCTTTGAAGAAAATCGACAGAAGAACGCTAAGGGTCCAAGCACGCAACATTCTATTATTGCACAACACAAATCATTCAGGTATTTTCATTGTTCCCGTAAGTCAACTACGAGTGCGTTTCTCGAAAACAAAAAAGTATGAACGCAAATTATGAAAATGGTTGCAGTTTTTACTTATTTTGTTTAAATTACAATTTTCGGTACCTAAAAACGTTTTATTTACCGAAATGTTATATACATACATAAGCCTATAGATGCCTTTAAAATTGAAATTATTCAAACGTCTAAGACTCAGTTGTTTAGTCAAGAATAAAAAATACCCAAGAGAATTTGAAGATATTTAATTAAATTAGTTATTGCCGGTTTCGATAAAATTGGAATCGATTCGAGAATAATTGGAAATTTTAATAGCCAAAATTGTAAAAAGGATTTATATGACCGAGAAATAATCACCCTATAGCGCTATATAGTATTTAATTATAACCTATTTGTGTGAGATGTATGCATAATGAGGACTCGAGAATCTGTATCACGGCTGCGTTTAAAATGCGAAAACTTCTCATGGAAAAACATTCATGCTGACAGAGAGAATATTTATAGGCCACAAAAAACTTGTTCCGTACGGGATTTGAACTCGCGGCTCCGCAGCACTACAATAGCCACTGTGCTACCTGAACGTAAATCGTACCTTAATCATGATCACAGTCCACCTGATGGTAAGTGTTTACTATGGCCCATTGACATCTACATTAGACCTCGATTAAGAATCAAAACGCACCGTTGTCACCCCTGAGGACTAAGATGGAATGCCTCGTTGCCACTAAAACAGGGTCTCCGGATCTCTACACTTACCATACGAGGGACATTATTACGTTACAGCACTATTACGCTGCTGTTTTACGCTGGTATTCTGTGAGAGCGTGGTCCTGTTCCGGTCGAGCCGTCCCATTCGTGCTATAACCATAATACATATATGCAGCGTAGCTCTACCACGTAAAACGTGGCACGTTTGCATGGTTAACTAGTTAATTGATTAGAGCATTGCTAGCTAGGTATCCCGAGTAAAGATGAATCAATGCTTCCGAATTAAAAATCCCCATATCGTTTATGTACATACTTAAATATATTACAGCATTTCGTAAGTTTACTCCTGAACATGGGCCTCCCTCATTGAATGCCACAAAGCACGGTCCTAAGCCACCTGTATCCGTCGACTTCCTGCATGTCTTACCAGGTCATCACTCTAGTAGAGGGCCGCTCTACACTTCGCCTAATGGTACGAGGCTGCCACTCAAGAACTTTTCTTCCCCATTGGTTGTCGGTTTTTCGAGACATATGGCCGGCCTATTGCCACTTAAGTTTACTTATTTGTTGGGTTACGTCAGTTATTCTGGTTCTACTGCAGATATCCTCATTTTAAGTCTATTACGCAGAGAAATCCCGAGCATAGCCCTCTCCATTGCTTGCCGAGCGACCTTAAATTTCCTCATACGCCTAGCAGTGAAGGACCACGACTCAGATTCATAAGTCATCACTGGCAACACGCACGGGTTGTATTATCTTGTTTATGTACTTAACTGTTAATAAATGAAAGTAACAATTTCCCTACGTAACCAAAAGAAAGTAAGTCAAAAGATATTTTTTTAGTTCACATGTTGCTCTCAGATTGTTTGGCAGGCGTTCAGAAAACTAGCGTATCTCGAGAAAAGTTGCATAGTACGCGAGAAACCCAAGTTAGATTCCCGCCAACGCTACTCAAATTGATAACCGCAGTTTTAAATACTCGTTTGAACAGAGGAGAGGAATGTATTGCGAGGACACTATACGTGATAGAGTCACGCTACAGCTGTATATGGCTGCAGCACAAATGTGGTGACTCGGCTGGGGACCTAATCATGCTGCATACTTATTACGACAAGAAAGGGTCAGGCTTTCACAGAATACCAGCGTAGTAGTATGGTGAATTATTCTTTCCATTAGTATCGAGGCGGTCCATCATAGATATCAGGGCTGACAAGGCATTTCTATTTTGATTCTTAAGTGTTAATTGATTTATGTGTATACGGGCCACTGCATCCATTTAAGATCAAGTGAACTTTGTTCACTTGTCATTCCTCGTTCATCACCTTTACTCTTATAAAAATTTAGCATGTATAGGAAACTATTGCGTTTTATTTTTAAATATATGTTCTTTAAAACACAACGATAAAAAGTATTTATGTATATGGTCAGTTGTGACTCTACTACATAAAACTCCTTTCTTCTACTATTTCAATTTACCAAGGTGTGCATACTCCGCTAAATAATTACAGGTATATATTACAGGCTTTGAGATATTTAATCTTAGTCCTTAAAAAGTCGGCTGCAGGTGTTTATGGCCTGCAATAAACTAATAAATATCACCTGGTGCACTATAAGTTTGTCGGTTTAGTTTAAAAAAAAAGTCTTTTGGTATTTAATTGTAATATTATTAGTTTTAAGGAAAATATATTCTGGTATTTAATTGTAATATTAATAATTTACATAATTTTTCGCTTTCTCTATTTGTAATATTTATGTACGTAAAATGTCTACGCTTTACAAGATTGTCCTAATAATAATAATATCTTTATTTCAACCAACAAGGATACTTATAACATAATCAGTATAATTATATGATAACATAGCCTATTTATAGTGATTAATTCAAATAATAAAGAAAAGTTGAACAAAAATAAATAAACAAATAAGAGAATAAATAAAAATCTTTCAATCCGAAATCAACAATTGTTAGAATTATTTATTTGCCAGTACACGAACCGTATAACAATGGTTCAGGTACTGACAGTCAACTCTATTCGAGAATATCACTAGGATGCGGTTGGAGCTGGCCCGAATCCTACATACCAGGGATGTACACCGTTTACGTATGATTCCGTAGAAGCAATCCACTCGCGCTTCAGCGAACATCCCCGATGCGCTTCAGAACCGAGACAGCCCCATTAGCACCCGAAATGCATTATTGTATTGTATTGTCTTAACGCTTTTACAGAATAAATAATGTAAAAATATTTTTAGCGAAATTAATTAGATAAAAACAGCTTTAATCTGACCGCATTCAAGCAGTAATACTGCCTAAAGCGAAAAATCCGGAAACAATGAAGAAACTTCACAATAGACTATGAAGTGCTCTAAAAATAGTAAAGTGGAGGCCTCTTACAAGTGTTGAAAACTGTTTATTGAAATATGAAGTCACTATTGTGTTGAAATAAATATAGCTGACGGCATTCAAACTTTAAATTGATATTTATTTATACATATATCAAATAATTTATATAAGTATGACTATTAGTGGAATAAAGAGGGATATTCGGAACGTGGTAGCTACGCAGCAACCTATTATATATAGTTCAAGTTCGAATGGGTCGGCTCTGCCGGGGAAAGACTACTCTTGCACATAATATCAGCGTGTAATAGCAGCGTAACGTTGACGAAAAACGGAGACCGTTTCTACTGGTAATGAGGTATTATTGTCCCTCTGGTAACAAGGTATTTTTCGTTCTTAAAGATGACAACGCATCTGCATATACATAGTTTCATAAACGAGAAAAAATGTAGGTGTGTATGAGACACAAAACCCAATACCAAATTAACTATAGGACTAGCCCGTGTTTATTACCCTTGCTTTTATTTCAATTCAAATAGTATACACTTTGGATAGAACACACGATGGTTCGGTATCAGTTGAATGTTGTATTGGGTAACATCGATGATACTCTGATACGAGTATATTCTACATATAGATATAGATAGAAGAGTAGGAGTATGAGTAGGTATATCAGTTTTCTCAAATGTAATATCCCGTATCCTTTCGCGTGCTTATGGTTCGTTCGAATTTCGAATCAGTGTGTCATACGACAGATATTTTACTTTATTATTATTTCTTCGAGTACGATGGTAGATGTACTGTAAGGTGACGCTGTACTGCAGCGGTATCTAATAAATAGTTAATATGCTGCCCGATGTAATGATTTTGTATATATATCTATCTATAGTTATTGTATCTATATACGATTTGTATCACCCACTACTAGTTAAGTCGAGAAAGTGCCTCTAAGTTTGATTTTATATTTGCGACTGACTTCTACTTCGGTATGAACTTCCGTTAATACCGAGAATAGTAACTGTGTAACCGAATCCTCGATCATGCATTTATCATGAATGACATGTTTGCTGTGATATCTAGTTCATAGATTACAGAGTATTGTTAACTAGGCATCTCAGTGTGAGATTTGATCAATGATTACGAATTTAATAATATTTATAACGTTTATGTGCTATATCTTTTAAATTAATAGAAAGTAATAATTACCCTACGCAAATAAGAGAAAACAATTCAAGTTATTTTTTTAGCACACATGTTGCTATTACCTATTTGGAATCGCTTGGCACGCGTTCAAGAACTTGTTTACCAAGAATCCATATTGCTTTCGCCACCCTGATCCATTCACTCGTGTATCTTATTCTATCAGCCTTTCAGAACCAGTTCTGGATATATAGAGAAGTCTGTTCTAGATTACGCCTAAAACTTTTTTAAACAATTTAAACTACATATACGCCAATAACGTTACGATAAATACAGTCACGGAGTTAAAAGCACAAACTGCGGCCAAACAACTGGGTATTGTAAACAAGGTGTAGTGATAATTCACGCCTGTACAGCTTCTAACTTTATACAAAGCTCAAGTCCGATCATGTATGAAACATAGTTGTCACCTTTGAGATGGCTCAGCAAGATATCAAAATGCCGCATTCGACTCAGTGGAACGCAGAGCCAAGAGGCTTATCGATGAAAAAAGCTGGTGAAAACTAAGCTTAACAGCTTAGCTCACCGCCGCCAAGTCGCTTGTTTGGCAGTCTTCTATAGATTGGACGTCAGAGAGTGTACCTATGAGCTTTATAAGCTCATACCGTTATCTTCATTTTCCTCCATACTCCGATATTATGTGCCTTGTTTCTACAATATAGTATTCAATATTATTGTGGCCTTTTGCCTTAAATCAAAATATAATTTTAAATACTTTTTTAGGTTATTATAAAATAAAAAAATATTTTGCAGACAGTGACGTTGCACATGCACCGTAGCAGTGCACCGCCTGGAAACGCACCATGTAATGTTGAAGTGTGCTCATAAGAAACGTGTTGCTGGAACAATGAATTTAATTATTGGACTAATCTTAAAATACTAAAACAATGTGACGTTTTGTGCTACACTATAACAGTGAATGGGTGCGTTTGGCAGAAAAAAGCGCTAGCAAGCGCTTGTAAGCAAAATGGCGATCGTAAGCGGTAAGCGCTGTCAAATCGTAAGTAGCTATTTTCCTCCAGGACACGATGTTAGTTTTACCCGGGGAATCTAACCTAATTTAAATATATGTTTGTAAAGTATTCATATTAAAAACTTACCAATCATGAGTTTTTAATAGCATGTATATGTTTATTCATGTCATTATATTACTTAAAACTAATATTGCACAAAACAACTTATAAACTCTACTTCAAAACAAACAAATTAAATAAGCAAAATGGCGGATTGTGTCAGCGCTACTGAAGTAGCAATCGTGTCCTGGCCGAAAACTATTTTAGCGCTTATAAGCGATTGCTAGCGCTTTTTTCTGCCAAACGCACCCAATATGCTACAAATAGTATCAAGAACTTTGAATCAAACCCTTTGAATTTTAATGCTATAGAAAAACATGGCGTACAAACATGCACTCCATGAAAATCTTTTCATTAATTAGTATATGTAAGTCGTTTCATAGGTATAAGTAATGCTCGCACACAGTAGAGAGTTCTAGTGCTAGAGGACTGGAGACCCCTTTTACTGGAAACAAGACATTCTGTCTTAGTCCTCAGTAGTGAAAACGCATCTGCATTTTGATTCTTAATTGAGGTTAGACGTAGATGTGTATGGGCTTCAGCATACACTTATCATAAGGGGACTGTACGTTCGTTTTTCACCCTGTTCTTCAAAAAAATGCCATAGTGAAATATTAGCGTAAAGCTGTTGTGTTTCATGCGAAACGGGTCTCTGTTTCTATTCTTCGTCCTTGAGTTTGACAACGCATTACAAACGCATATAGATTATGAATAGAAGATATATATATATATATGAGACACAGCACCCATTTAACTATTGAACGTACGCTCGCTTATTACCCTTGCTTTAAAAAGAACCCTTTTGGATCCTTTCAATAGAGCACAATGAAGGTAAGGTAGTGAATTTGCTTCTTCATTTCCTCGGACACTTCCGTGAATATTTGGAATCGAAAGCATTTCTATAATAATTGAAATACGAACAACTTGAATTAAAATCTCGTGACTGACTAAAAATTTAACTTTGATTTATCCCTAGTATTATTTATCACCAGGCCTATTAACCCTTAAATCCCCATAAAATTCACATGCAGTCGCATGCGCCCGGCAAATCCCGAGCGGTCGCATCCGACCGCACCCACCCACAGCACTTACAACCATTAAAACTTATATTTAGAGACCACTTTTCTAGTTAGCAGCTAGAAGTTTAGCATTATAAAATCTATATATAATTCTCTATCTTGTAGTTTAAACAAATGTCAGGTTTTACTTCATTACAAAAAGATTTTATTGTATTTTGATAACAAAAAAAAATATACCAAGCGGATGTCGGCAGCGTGAAAATCACAATTATTTCTATATACTCGAATATTACTCGAATCGTATATTACTCGAAATTATTTACGTAAAAAGATAAATTATACTCACACAATAACTTTTATAACAATTTTACAATAAAACACTATAATAAACACTAATAAAACACTAGAAAAATCAAAAAATCAATACAACAACATCCAAATGAAAATGGCGTACGTAATGAACGTAGAACATAAATTAATATCCGTCTATTTGTTTTTTATTCCATTAGAAGATTGAAAATTTCATATTGATTCTATAATGCCAAACTTCTTCATAGAAAAGTAGTCTCTAAATATAAGATTTTATGGTTTAAAGTGCTGTGGGTGGGTGCGGTCATATTTGACCGCTTGAATTTTGACGGAATATCGTAGCGGTCAAATTTGGCCGCTTGGTGTTTGAGAGGTTATTGTCCACTGTTGAACATAGGCCTCTACATAAATTGCTTTATAGGGGGGATTTTTCCATAATTGCCACGTTTGGCAGACGGATTGCCAACAGCTGTTTTTTATCATTTTGCGTTGTTATCAGGAAGACAACTACCCATCTTCTGTTTCAGTTTCCCTTTGTCAACCCTTACATCAGCCACGGGATGCTATAGGATAGTGGATATTCTTACACCGCAGCTACACGGTCTTTTTTATACTTTTCAAAAGTCTTTTTACAAAATACTAATTAATAAGGCTGCGATGGAACGGTCAGTTACCAGTTAAGAATTCTCAACGGATCTCTTCTTACTACATTCAAAACACATCAGACAGACATACTTAAACACACAAACACATACTTCGAGAGCATGGCCCTTCCAGATCGAGTTGAATCGTGTTGCAGTTAATGCGCTACAGTGTGATTATCTTAAAGTAGTATACGATATGCATGATGTTTTCCTTTGGAATAAAACATTTTTTGGCGTCGTCTGTGGACAAAAAAAAAAATCTAAATAGGTGACAAATGTTTTGTATTACCGGTATAAACATTTGGCACAGAATCTGCATTCAGTATCATATTTCCTTAAATGTTTCAACATGCACTTGGATAAAATATTTTCTTGTTTGTTTTTATTTTCATTTTCATCTTCATGATTGACCAAGTCCAATATTGTAAGAAAATTACAAAAATTACATAAGCCTCTAATAAAAATTTACACACAATGTGCTTCTCAACAAAAACAACGATATTTCTTTGACGGAACAAATGGTAATTTTGTTTGTACCTACAACTTTGTGCAAACGTCTTTTTGTTACAATGGTTATGTCTGCTTCATGAATCATTAAAAATACAAATAAATAAATTTTAAGCCAACTTTAAAAGCAACTCAACTCACTGTTAAAAGACTTTCCCGTTGTAGAAATAGAATAGATTCTGTTACCGCTTGGCAATCGCAGTTTTTATATTTAGTCGTTATAGGGAAGATGCTGCTGCCCATCTCCTGATCTGTTTCCCTCTGTCGCCTCTTACGACACCCACGGGATGACTGGGGTAGTGGACATTATGTTGCATTTTGTCACATTTGCTCCTAAAATTGGAAATACATACTTTTACACAAAACATCGCTTCTTAATTTTAAGTAATTTAACATTTTTCACATTTGAAAACCATAGGTTTCTAAAATATTGATAGTGAATTAGTTAAAATAATATGGTAATGTATATCTAGCCGAAACAATCCATGGACAGTTTTTTCAATATTATAAGCCAGTGTTTGACCTATCCTAACAAATGTTAATCAGTGATGCAGCTGAAGATGACAATATGTGGCTTAGTTTAACAAAAGCTATTCACTCTTGCCTTAGAGGCCCACACTGTGAATCACAGTGTGAGAGGAAGGCAAATGCTAACAAATTATTCTACTCCTTTACAAACGCATTACAAATAACGAAGCAAAAGTTGGTTTCGAATTCGTGGTGTATAGAAACCAAACGGGATGAGACCAGCCGAGATTCTGGTTGTCCGATGATGAAATGTAAAGAGAGGAATTTAGTCATGCATTACTACGCCGACTTTAAGAAATTGATCCTGTACAACACCGAAAGCGTCTATGTTCGACAATGGTAAGATTTATTTTAACCATAGAGGTCACCAATAAGCCTCTTAGCGCGCCTTTCTATTGAATTCAAAGCCGCAAGGTGACATCTTCATTTCTATGTCAAACAATGAATACTATTGAAAACAAAAAATACTTTTTTATGAATGAGATTTACCTTAAATAGGTAGAAAAGTTGCGGCCTAGATTTTGCATCTAAGCTTTTCATTGTTTGAAAAGAATCAACCTCACTAGTGAGGCATGTAGAGCTCGTGAGGTAGTGAAATTAAAACTGTTGGTTTACAAAAACTTTAAATTATTTTTGTGACATTTAATGAACGTAACTCTCTCACTTTCTCTTTAAAAATATAATATATTATGGTTGTAGCACGAATGGGTCAGCTCGATCTTGGTAGGAATTTCTCATATAATACCAAAGTAAAATAGCATCGTAATGCTGCTGTGTTTCGTATGGTGAGTGCAAAGACCGGTTTTTTACTGTAAATGAGGCATTCTATGTTAATCCTCAGGGGTGACAACGCGTATGCATTTTGATTCTTAATCGATGGTTAATGTAGAGTCTATGGGCCACAGCATGTACTTACCATCAGGTGAACTGTGTGCTCGTTTGTTAATCTCATTCTATAGAAAAATACGGTTGGTCCTACGGGCCATCCCTGGAACTTCCCATTCATTTCAAATGTAAAGCGCTCCAAACCTATTATGACGTGTTTCTTTTAATAATTTTAAAACCCACGTTTTTTATTTTTTCAGTAACTGAATATTTCACGAACAAATCAACCGATTTTGAATAACTTGATCGAATTCGATGCAGTTTTTTAAGCACTCATAGTTAATTTATTACATCGAAAACGATTCAAGAAAAATTTTCGAAGTTATTTGAGAAAAAAATCTTTTTATTAAATTTTTTGTTAACGATTTCTCTTCAACTCAACAACTGATTTTGATGCGGTTTTCAGAACTCGAAGGCGTTTTTTTAAGTTTAAGAGCTGCTTTTGGAACTCGATCGTTACATCTATATTTCGAAAACAATTTTTTTTGAAAATGTTTATTTTGAGATTTCTCAAAATCTACTGGTCAGAATCAATTCAAATAGTATAGAAAATCTAAGTTTAGTGAAGCCCTTTCGAATGTCGCCAAGACCGAAATAATGTTCTTGACTAGTAAACTATACCTGGAAAGCATGTAGGACAACCCTTTTCTAAACGATGCAGTACGGTTAGGTATATTAATCTTTAATCTATAGAATTAAGAAGCGCTTTTATGATATTGAAAAACGTGTTAGCCCAGCCACCTTCACATTTTAAGAGAGAAGCTACAATATCGCAGTGATTAACGGTTGCGGACTGAAAACCCGGAAGGTCGTGGGTTCCAATCCGATAAATTCTACTATCCTGAACAACTTCTAACACATGCTTTTTAAGCTTACATTGGAAGTACTAATAATTTTAATAGTGTTATTAAAAAATCACAGTACGCGAGTAGTTCTGTTCTTCAATTCCTTCGAATTTTGTGCAAGTTTAAATTCAATTACAGTGCTTATACCTCGTGCAGTGCTTATATCTTAGCGGTGAAGGAAAACATCATCATGAGCAATAGTCACTGACAATATTAACAGATATTTCGAGGATATGTGTAGTCCGGCTACATGTATTGGTACAGGACAGCGGTCTTTTCTTTGTCCCAAAACTCCTTTCTGAAATAAGAGGAAGCCTATTAGAGTAAATACTGTTACACTCCTACTTTATACATAAAATGATATGATTTTTATTATGAATGTTATACGTAAGCAGAAATTATAAATGATACCAAATGAAAATCGTTCAACTAAACTTACTTATTACTACTTCATCATCATCATCATCATTACAGCCCTTCACAAGTCCACTGCTGAACATAGGCCTCCCCAAATAATGCCACAAAGCACGGTCCTGAGCCACCTGCATCCATCGACTTCCTGCATGTCTTACCAGGTTTTTACTCCATCTAGTGGGGGCGGAACCTTTCTTCCCCATCGGTTATCGGTTCTTCGAGCTATATGGCCGGCCCATTGCCACTTCAGCTTACTAATCCGTGGGCTATGTCGGTCACTCTGTTTTTACTGCGGATATCCTCATTTCTGAGTCTATCACGCAGAGAAACTCCGGGCATAGCCCTCTCCATAGCTCGCTGAGCGACCTTGAGCGACTTGAGCGTCCTCATACGGCCAGCAGTGAAGGACCACGTCTCAGATCCGTAAGTCATCACTGGCAACACGCACTGGTTATACACTTTAGTTTTCAGAGATTGAGGTATACCTGACAAGAAGATGTGTCTTAATTTCCCGAACGCTGCCCAGCCGAGTTGAATCCGTCGATTGACCTCTCGGTCGAAGTTGGACTTACCTAGTCGGACTATTTGTCCCAGGTAAACGTACTCGTCAACAACTTCGAGCATAGTGCTCCCAACAACTACCGGCATAGGTGTGACATGGACGTTAAACATGATCTTTGTTTTGTCCATGTTCATCTTAAGACCTATCCGTTGGGAGACACCATTGAGGTCATTGAGCATAGTGCTAAGGTCCTCCAGCGATTCTGCCATAAGGACTATACCGTCGGCAAATCGAAGGTAGGTGATGTACTCGCCATTGATGTTAATACCGTATCCTTTCCAGTCCAGTAGCTTGAAAACGTCTTCCAACGCAGCGGTGAAGAGTTTCGGGGATATAACATCACCCTGTCTTACACCTCTCTGCAGTTGGATGGGTTTCGAACTCCGGTTCTGTACTCCGATAGCCATCGTAGCCCTACTGTACAAACACTTACACTATTTACACTTAATACTACTTACTCATATTTTTTTGTTTTGATAATAATATTGTATTTTATTAACATAATAAAAAAGTCAATAATTGATTCCCAGAGCGGAGTATAAAAACTCTGCAAGTCTTAAATCCCACTAGCTTTATTTAATTAAAACTGATTTGATTGATTTTGTGTTATTATGAAGCCATTCACCATTGAATCAGATGATTTTCACATCTTTATAACTTATAAGATAAATTTTTAATTTTAAAATATTTGAGTTTCATTGTAGCCATGTTATGATCTCCTTCTCCGTTATCGGCCGGTAAAAGTGCTAGCATCTGGATCATGGATAGTGCAACTGCAATATCAATTGACTTTTCATACGTCTGAACTGTATTAGTTGTACTTTATACGTTCGTGTGAACAATCGCAAACGCTAGTACATTGTGCAACAAAACTATGCCGTAGCCGAACAAATAATAGCGACGAAATAGCCACGCTACAAAAGCTGGGTCGGCTTCGTCAACACGGCTTTATAGAGTGCTGTTTCGTAAATTAAATTGAAAATCTGCGCTTTGCGTCCGAGGAATTGTTTATTAAGCTTTTGGATGTTCCGTCTACTGGATAGGTAAATAACTTTTCACTTAATGCTTTAGTTTGAATCGTGTCTAATAGTTTTTGGTAGAAGAATATATTTTTGTTTCATATTATTGTATACAATACGTCTTCAAGTAATATTTCTTTTATTTAACTTGCGTTTGTTAAGTTCAAATCTAGCAACTAAATTTTAAAGCAGTAATCCTCAACACATTGAGTTTTAATTATGCATACATGTTTAATTTGGATGACAATGCATGGTTAGCTAAGTAACGTAATACTAAATTTAATATGGCGGGCGGCTCAAGATGGCGATCTAGTTATTTTTAATAGACTCCCAAGATATGAGTTTCAATTTTTTTTGAGGTTTTTTGTGAAATGACGTCACTCTAAATCCAATATGGTGGACTCGCAAAGATAGCAGACTATGTTTTTTATGCATCCCCATGATATGGATATCAAATCAAATGGGTTTAATAAGAACAATAAAAAAAATAATGACGTCACTCTAAATTCAATATAGTGGACTCCCAAGAATGGCGGACTATGTTTTTTTTATTCACTCTCATGATATGGATGTCAAATGCCCTTTCATTTGATATCATATCATTAGCTGAGAAAAATACGAACAAAATGACGTTCGCGTTCATCTCTTCGAGGAGATTGTGTACTGCTACCCGACCAAACGGTATGGCTAATCGGGGTCGCGTCTTTAGTAAGTCGGCTTTAGTTTAGTCGGCCTACATCCTAGGCAAATTCTAGCGGCGATAGACTTATTACTCGAAAAAGTTAGGGGTAGTATGGTGGTGCTCGAACAAATGTTGTAGGTACCAACAAAATTCAACTGCTGGCACTGAAAGAATTGAAGAGGAAGATATAAGTTGGCCATTAAAAAGCAACTCATTAAATTAAATTAACAGATTTAAAAACGTGTCCAGCAATAACCAAAAAAAAATCCCACTCAAAATAAAACCCATCAATTTATTACATTACACAATTTATAGATATGATAAAAAAACTTGTCGCGAGAATTATCTGTACATATAACAAAAATACAACATGTAACTTGATATTTACATAAGTGGGTAATTCTAAGAAAAAATAATGCTTTTATAAAACAGATAAATCTCGCGACAAACTTTTATATCATATAAATTGTACGGTGTAATAAATTGATGGATTTGATTTAACTTAAAGTTTATTTTCTACTTTTGTTAGAGCATTTCTATAAAAGCTTGTTATTAAAAATGTTTTTTATTATTAATTTATTGAAATTTTGCTTATTCTTTATATAGGTGTAACGGCATAATATGTATAACCTTTTAATCGACCTTTAAAAAGGTTTGCAAGCCCAGATAAACCAAGGTTTATTAATACTTCTGACATTACTCGTACCATGAATAAAAAGAATACACCTAAGTTCCATCATATCCAGCTTCTTTCGCCTGTTCACAGTTTGACGTAAGTCTCTCCCAAAGCGCGCCACTTAGTCCATCCAACGTTCGGCTTCACTCATCCAGTTATTCCCAGCTGCCTTGCGCAGATTAGTTAAATTACACGCAAGCTTAACCAACCGCAATCGGTTTCTCCTAGTAATAGCTGGCTAAGCTAAGTTTATATTTTTAATTTAAACATACAAATGGCTGCGTGAATAAAATAAAATATTTGTCCGGTTAATAGCCTTTAAACAACAGGTAATGAAGAACATGCTTGTTGAATATGTTTTTTTAAATATTAGTAATCTTATTAATTAACATTACTAATATTCCTTTTAACCACGCCTCGTAAACTTGAAACGCTTGTGTTAGGAGTGGTTCACGAAAGTAGTCAAGTGGCGGATTCGAACCCACGACCTTTTGAGTTCGCGATCCGTGCCCTGCCATTAGGCTATTGTCGCTTATTGTACATACATGTACGTTTAATTATTAAAATTTAATGTAGAAAAAACAAATTTATAATTAATGTAAAAAAAAATAAAAGCATTAAATGAGTTAGGACAAATTAAAAAAAAAAACAATTTCGTTAACAAAGTTAAATTTGTTGCTTTTGTCACCAACATGGGATTACTGAAATTGGTAAATACCTCGCCGCTAAAGTTGTTGGACATTTTTGAGTACGGACGAAATAGTTGTCAATTAAAGTTTGGGATTAGGCTATTTTGCTTTTGGAAAATGTTTTGAAGGTATTAAAAAGTCCTAGAGAAATGTAAAAAATGTAAAATTAAATTTTAATATTATTTTTAATTTTCTAAAACCGAAGTGACTAACTTAATTATAGTCCACTTGGTGGTAAAGGGCTGCAGCAAACTGCAAACAAAGAAGTCAATAACAACGTTGTCGTCTCCGAGGACAAAGATGGAATGCTATTTTACGCTGGTATTCCGTGAGTGCGTGGTTCTTCCACGGTCGAGCCGACCCATACGTGATACAATTATACAATTAACACAAAAATAAGGTTGGCTGAACCAAGGATCACTGTTGGCTATATGTCTTTTAAAAAACGCGTCTAGTGATATATACTACCGTTTAAAGAAGATGTGCCCACTTTCATTAACGCTGGGCAGACGGGTTGGCGGACGCAGTATCAACACTTTACCCTGGTAAAACTGCTACCTATTATGTCAAATCTATGATATGACCCTATTATCTAAGAATCCAACTTGAACGAATTAACCACTGGACCCGACATATAAGCAGACTTACCTATACCGGCCTTGTCAGTAACCAGGAAATTCTAGCCTTGGTCGTTTGTTTTTGCGTCAGTCTCAAGCACTTACTTGTCAACAAAACATCTCCCAAAAATGACTAAATGTTCAGTTAAATGATGTAAAAACTATAGCGGCGGAAGGAGCACTATTTTTTCACTTGTAAGTACATTATTTTATTACATTTATTGTTATTTATCATAAAATTTAATCAAATGTAAAATAAAATTTTGTATTATCCAACTATGTTAAATATAGTCGATATTTCTATGTATTGTTGACATCTGACAACCATCACAAAATGTGTGGATTATACCGTTCAGAACAAATGACTAAAACTGTGGAGTGAGTCAATTTGACATCGACTAGTGCTTGACCATGTCGAAAAATGTATCGATATTTGACGATATGACCTAATGAATGATGATGTTATTTGTAATTCGCAATAACACTTAAAAATACTTATAGTATCCTACAACAGTATCCTACAATCTGATGTCATTAAATTTATAATAGTAATTTTTATAATTAAATAAAATATTATAAATGCAAAAATTATAATTAGTATCTGTACTTAAAATATTTAAACACATAAATTACACAAATTTTCAGATTTCCCAGTGACCCTTCTCGGAAAAGAAAGTGGGTAGAAGCAGTTCGTAGAGATGAAACCTGGATTCCGATGAAACACAGCGCCATATGCAGTGTACATTTCGATACTGCGTTTTAATACTAATGCAAAGAAACACAAAATGACACCAATGAAGGCAGTCTCAATGCCCATAAAGACAAGGGAAAACTGATACTTCCCTCAAGTGATTCCATAGCTATTTGTCAGCACTGCGAACTCGTACTTACGAAGGGTGTTCAGAATAAAAGACTGAAAAAAGATTACACAACAGACTTTCTCCTGCTGAAAGAAACATTGCTGCAACTTCCGTTGTACGAAGACATTCATTTCCATCAATTTTAAAACTACGACGTGAATCACGTCGAATAATTAACGAAAGCCGTTGCTGAAAAGTATATAAATATTAGAATTGCTTATATAAGAAAACAAGCGAACAAAACAAATTCTAAGAAACACATTTTAAAAAGATGATACGTAATAGAACTCAGTAAACCTATTTAAATAATTTAAACTTAACAAAAAATTTGACGTTTATCGTAACTAATTGAATAAGAAGTCCATAACAATGTCCTGCTTCTTTTATTTTAATTAAATTTTAAATACCGGAAGCTTACTTCACCTTCATTATCCCTTTTTTTCCTTTGTCTTACAGCTTATTTACGAAACGTCTTTTCTTTCTTAGTCGTTCATCGATATATTTTATCGACTACGTTCAAGCACTGGATAGATAGAGTAAACTTCTACGAATTTCGTATCTGTGTTTATATTAACGTAATAAAATCTTTGTGTGCGTTATTCTCCACTTGGTTGAACAAGTTTTCATACATTTGTGTTTTATGTCGGGTCCAGTGGTTAATTCGTTCAAGGAATCCAACTACACTCATCTCTCTCTTTCTCTTGCAATGCATGTAGTAAAGAGCACAAATATTAGTATCAGTTCAGGTGTTGCAATTCATCATAAAAATTTATCACAGTGAATTTCTAAACGAACTGTACTGGTCACGGATGCACCCCATATGCTGGTGAGAAAAGGACACTTTTCCCTCCCATAGGCTTAGTATTTAATCGCGAAATATTAGCGAGGATACACAGCCAGCGATCTTGGCAATATACCCGAGGAGTGAGTTATTATGTTAAAATCTGTTTATTTGTTTTGTAAAATATTACATAGTTCTCTAAGTATGTATAAAGTTAAAAATTCTGATATTTTTCTAGATAAAATATCATATTTAAATTATATCGTTACAAAAAAACGTTAAAAGTTTTGTTCATACGATTCTCTTTCACACAGTTCAATATTTTCTTAAACGTCTGCAGAACCAGAAGTATTACTGTTGTCTTGTCAACCTTTTAGAAAAGAGTAAGCCTTTTATTGAAGATTCCTAAATCGTATCGGTCTGGAAAAACCGCTGGGATTCGAGATCATTCAGATGGAATTAATAGTACTATCGCGGTGTACGATAACAAATATTAATTTTCTTCTTTATCATCAACATTGGATGCACCCAAAATATAATTCCATCTGTTTTCGGGAACATACATAGGCTTCAACAGCTTCATCGTATCCATCATCCGACAATTGGAAACGGAAAAATTATATTATTATATAAAAAATGTATGATTATTATAATGTTATACAAGCATTAAAAATAGTACCTGTATGACCGAGCTTTGCTCGGTATTTTTTTAAATCGTGTGTTTTGGAAATTATATTTAGATACAAATTACACACTGATGAAATATGAATAATATTTTTTGATCTTACCTATCTTATCTATTTGAATAAAAAATTATGAGAGCAATTAGTTTAATTAAAATTTTCGTGTTTTTCAAAAATACTAACTAAAAAGGGCTCGAAATAATAGATTTTCTCAAAAAAGAAGGGAACTCGAAAAAAGGGCCGAAGACAGGACGCGAACCAGGGTACTACGACGTCGGGACCGCTCGATATCCCTTTTGAGCTGTTATAATCACTAACACGCTGTCAAAATTTACCTTCTTATTCTAACCATATTGTAGCAATTTTTCATTGCCTGAAAACAGATTAAACGTATATATTTTATGCTATTTATGTTGACAATAGTTTGTGATTTAATAGGATAATTTTTTTTTGCTTTGGTATTTAATATCTCAAATATTCTCGATTTATTTTAATTTTATTTTTAGACTTCTATACTCACATTTCAAACGGCTTTAGAATACTGGCTATAAAATAGTAAAAAAAAATATTTCACAGACAACAAAAATCCTAAATTAAAAAACTTAGTAACTAATGTCAGTACCCAATAACTAAAAGTGATTCAGTGAGTCTGCATAGGTTGCTCGACAAGTGAAAAGTCCACACTGTCGGCGATAGTCTTCAGTTCGCGGCAGCCGCATTAATGTTATTGCGTCTGCCGCGAACTCGCCGTAAAAGTGAGCTGGCTTTCTTTCGCCGGGAAACTCGACCTCTGCATGTGCGAACATGCTAGAGAAACTACAGTATCGTGGAAGCCCCAATAATGCACTGAATGCATTTCTATATTATATATTGTATATATACGCAGGGCATTATACGACTTTTGAGTATAGTTGATACACAGACTACTCCGGTAAAATGAAGTACAGTAAGCTTTAAAAACGTTACATGTTCGCTCTGACCGACAACGCCCTATGCTCTCATTCTATTTCAATAATCCTTTTGATTTTCTGTGCCAATGTGACCTAGGTACTTGAATTTGTGTAGCCTAACAAGTGGCGACCCATAAAGCTTCATCAGGAGAACATAATCAGGTATTATGTTGCCACCCTGAAAGACTAGGTATTCACCCTTCTTGTTATTGTACACCACCCCATGAGCATCGGCATATGCCCCAAAAAGCTAGCATCCAACACACCAGAACTATGTCGTCATATGTCACCAATGTGACATCCAACCCTCATTCTGCTGAGCCCCTCAATCAGCGCATTGACAAATGAGTAGAAAAGATATACATTTTTTATATATTTTTCTTTAGTGTATAAAATCAATGCCTGAAAGTTTTTTTATTTCATTTTCGATCACTACACGAGTCCGTATACGATTTCACGCATTTCAAATAAATAAACCATGACTACGTAATGTGAAAACGTATCAATATTCATGAATTTTAAAATTTATAGTCCATTATTTTAAAGATCTATAAAATCCGTAATCGAATCCGAAATATGTATCAAGCCGCAAGCAATTTCAAGAAGCAATTTCAATTTCAATCAAGCTACAAATCAAAGTTGGATGTACCGTCTGTGGAGAATCGTGAAACGTCTCAGAACACCTCCTATGTTCATAGTGTAGATGAAGTTTCGTTATCTTTTTCGTGAGATAGTGAATCTCTTCAATAATAGTTATCACAGTTAATACTCACAGTAAAATAAAATTACTAGTAAATAAAAACCTTTAAACGAGCAATTCTTGTATATATATATATATATATATATATATATATATATATATATATATATATATATATATATATATATATATATAAAGGTTAAAGGTATAGGATATATTATATTTTTCCCATTATACTTTGAAAGAACGATGTCTACGTTACCTTGCAGAACCACTCCATTTTAACATTATATGAGCAAGGAAATTGCCTGTAATGAGCTTTTGTCACTAGTCAAATAACCAATCTCAAAATACATATTTTATAAAATAATCTACTTAGAGCTAAATATGTTATGTAATAGAGAAATATGGTCTATAATGACTACTTAAGTCGCTGGCTATAAAGGATTTTTTTATAAAAAGGATGTTAATGAAGTGATCAAAGTGTTTGTCAAAAATGTCAGCCATTATTTCAAGATGTGTTCTGACTCGAAAAAAGCATCGTTCAATGTTTTTCATCGGAGGATGCGTTTTTTTCGCATCGACGGCACTGTGTGTGATCTGTGACACAACGTTAAGTGCCGCATGTTCAAACCCCGCACTCAACAAGTATTTATATGCCCTATTAGGTACATAATTATATACCTAATAATTGTTACTGGTCTGGATGTTTATCCTTGTGAATGTCAACTGAACACGATACAGGAGAAAATCCTAGAGTGGATGTAACGTTTGTTAAACAAAATAAGATGAAAAAAGAAAGAAAATCTAAGTAAGGTGTAATGAAAACCGTAGACTATCTACAAAAACACGGTGTTAATGATATTTTATTAAACGATATTCGGAAATGCAAGAACCTAAAACTTGGAGAAATCCCCTTGCATTTCTAAAACTTTTCTTTATCAGTCTAGCTCCAATTTTGGTGACTATTCAGTACAAAAATATAGGCATAATATGGCTCCCTATAAATTGGCTCAAAATGTGTAGATACGCTTGTGGCCATTCTTGGCAAGCGGGTTGATTGTACCTTCGTAAATAAAAAAAAAACTGCAGTTTTTTGTTGGTACAATCAACAAGGTACAGGAACAGTATACAGCATTACAGTGTGTATTTGCTTAAATATCTTCCAGTAGACATTACTACTACTAACAAATAAATAATATACAAAACGTTTCGTAAATCATATTAAATAATACTATAAATAAGAATAAAACGATACAATAAATAAAAATAAGACATACGATAATTACATATAACATATGTATAGGAGGTGTAAGCAGAGCCGTGGTAGCTCAGTGGTTAACGCTCGCTGTAAATATAACAGAACGCGAGTAACCCGGGTTCGATCCCCGCCGGCACCAATGAAATTGTTAATTGCAATTTTAAGTGCTGATTTACCACGTGCTCGGTGGTGAAGGAAAACATCGTGAGGAAACCTGCATGTCTGAGGAATAAGAAAAAAAATATTTCGAAGACATGTGAAGTTCGTCAACACGCATTTGGGCAGCGCGGCGGACACTCCTTGCCCTAAACCCTCTCAGAAATGAGGGGAGGCCTGAGCCCAGCAGTGGGACGTATATAGGCTGTAACTTTACTTTACTTTACTTATATGTAAGCTAATAATACTAATATGATACAAATCAATCTCCAATTTTATTTCCTGCTGTCGCCTCTAACGATACCTACTGGATTATTTGGGAGAAGTTGATTTCCTTACGCAGTCTAGTGACCAGTGACTAGACTATCGATGTAGTAGTGTAGTCACTACTACCTTCTATCAGTACTTTAGTTACAAAAGACGGTGTTAATGATATTTCTTTAAATGATATCTGGAAGCCTTAGAAGTGTCAAAGTAAAATAAAATTAAAATGTAAAAAACTATAATGTTTTATTAGTCTAAATTCCAGTCGCGGAGCAGGAAGAATTTCGTACAATGACCTCTTTGCCTACTGACAGTGGTCACAAACATTTTAAACATTTTTGTATTTAGTGCGGTTTATATGAAATATATTTGAAGGAGAAAAAATAAATTCACTAACTTATTAAATCAATTATTGTTACTATATGAATTATTTATTTTGATTTTAGTATAAAAACAGATATACGGCCGATTTCAAAATGCCCATGATATCGGCTGTTTTGTTCTTCATTTTTTTAAAGGATATTTATGAGCAGTCCAGAATTATTTAAACGTTTTATTATTTTTTATCGTTTTTTTATTTTTTATTTTAAAAAAATTATTGCGTCCTCTTAGAAATAAAGGATACAAAGAGCGGACTTAATGCCTAAAGGCATTCTCTAGCAGTCAACCCATGGAGTGGTTTGAGTTTGAGTTTGAGAGTTCCTCACCTTCTCAGATACACTAAATAGTGAAATTTTTCTTTTCTTCCGAGGAGAAACAAACTTCTTAGCTATAACTTAATTGCATATAAACCTAAATTCTTATCACCTCGTCGCACTACTTTTCTACGATTTTCAACAAACTTCACGATTCTGAGCGTTTTACTAGCAATAGGTAACCAATTGCTTAAAAATAATTTGTTTGTGTTACAGTAATACAACTAAAATCTTACAATTAAAAAAAATTGAAATGAAAATCAAAGTTGAACTCCAAACTGTATGATATTTATTTAATGATTTACTAGTAATTTTATTTTACTGTGAGTATTAACTGTGATAACTATTATTGAAGAGATTCACTATTTCACGAAAAAGATAACGAAACTTCATCTACACTATTGAACATAGGAGGTGTTCTAAGACGTTTCACGATTCTCCACAGACGGTACATACAACTTTGATTTGTAGCTTGATTGAAATTGAAATTGCTTCATATTGTATATAGTTATTATGTACATATTCGTCAACAACTTTGAACTTAGTGTTTTCATCATCTGAAAATCTTGGTCTTCTACGTATTTAACTTAAAATGGGCACGTAAACTAATTTATTTATTTAGTTACACAAAATAGAACAACATCAAAACATGAACTACGTAAATATAATCAGCACAAAAATACGATTTAGACGGTATTCCAAATCATAAATACGTACACAACATGATTATTAAAATATTTGATAACAGTTACCAGGAAACAGCTTAAATACATAACGAAATATATTCTTATTACGAAAATTAAGGGGTATTAAAAGTAGTCCTACCTGTAAGAATACTTAAAATTTCTTGTAAGAGTACTGATACTGATTACCTGCATTGCGTGGTGACTACTCAAAATAAACTAGAAATTAGGTACTGATGATTACTTCCATATACTTTATAGAACATTTATTTTATTTAACAAGTACACTTAGAATACACATATAAGACAATCAAAACATACACATTTCTATACTTTCTGATAATATGTATATCAATAACAAGTGTACATATCGTTCACAGATTGAGTCGTGAAATTTTGGGTTAATTTGGAGTACAAATATCATCCAATCAATACAATGTAAATAAGAACTATTCAAATAAATTATGTACTTAAATAAGAAATATCTAAAGATAAAAAACAGGTTTAATTATTAAAAGGGAATATGGTAGATATTATACTCTCTTCAGGAGTATGCATATTTTTAATTTAAGTATAGAATATATTATATTGAAAATGTAATTTATATCAGGAACTCGACGATAAATGATTTGTTAGTTTAATTTTGAATGCAATATAAGAGTCTAGAATAAAACTGCTGACAATTTTCTTATCTAGTACTTTTACCACTAAGGCCTACTTGGTAAGAAAATTCCTAGTAATCTCTTACTTGTAGTATAGTACGTGAGTGTAATATTGTCATCCGGTTAATATGTTCACTTTCTTTTTACGCAAAAACTACGGCCTTGTTTGCATAGATGGCTTTGTGATACGATAGCTCTCCAACAGTGAATTAAATAATAAAAGTTCAAAAAGGCGCTGCTTTATCGTTTTATGCTTATCATTGTCACATTTGACATTATAGTAATTGATTTAGTCGATTTTATTATTTATTTATAATTATTTATTAATCCTTTTGTGTACACCACTATACAGAAACATCAATATAGTTAAAACTAATTAAAGTATGTACAATAGGCGGTCTTATCACTCTTAAAGTGATTTCTTCCAGACAACCTTTGCGTAGAGGAATGATGCAAACAAAAGTTACAAATAGAGGGGGCATACAAAATAATAATAAAAAATAAAATAATACAATAACACATACAAATAAAAATAAATGAAAGTTGTATATAAAATATCATATAATAGATTAAATAAAAAGGGTACGAAAAACATAAACTAATTTATCTAATAGCGTTCTAAATAATACGATTTAACAAGACTTTTGAAAGAGTGAAGAGATTTAGCACGACGAATATGGAGAGGTAAGGAGTTCCACAATCGCATAGCGGTTACAGTGAAGGATTTCTTGAAAAAGGAAGAGGAGTGCAAAGGTGTAGAGAGAGAAAGATTGACGGAGGATCGAAGGAACCGGTTATGGGTAAGAGAAAGATACTGGAAACGGTTTTTTAAATAAAGAGGAGTGGAAGGATTAAACAGCACACTATACAACGCGGAGAGAATGTGGGTATTTCTGGGAAGGCGGTCGATTTTATTACTGTGTAATGTGCTTACTTTTTTAAGTTGATTATCCGAAGTGCTCCGAATTAGTACCAAAGCTTGTTTGCCATTATTTTCTTAATATATTAGTTATAGTATACGAATTTATATTTTTGTCTCTGTCATTCTCCTAGAACACAGTGAGAAGCGACAGAGCAAATTTATGAACAGCCGTTCACATCTGTGATATAAATTTGCTTTGTCGCTCTTTCATTCGTTCTACATTCAATGTATTATTAACAAGGTATATCTTGGATTTTGGGAACTGCTTTTTTTCTTATTAAATGTGCCAAAATTTTTGCTATTATTAATTAATAAAACGTTATGGCTTGTACGTTTAATCAAAAAGAATAAAAAGGAAAACGATCACTAAAATTGGTACTAATGGCTTCCAATGATCCAGCCCTTTATAATTATCTCGTCTGAAACAATTTATAACCCGGCTTGATACATATTTCGGATTTGATTACGGATTTTACAGATCTTTAAAATAATGGACTATAAATTTTAAAATTCATGAATATTGATACGTTTTCACATTACGTAGTCATGGTTTATTTATTTGAAACACGTGAAATCGTATACGGACTCGTGTAGTGATCGAAAATGAAATGAGAGCGCTTTTTCATTTATGAGATGCACTCAGTTCTATTTAAAGAAATAAAAGCTTGTAAAACATTCACAAAACTTTCAGGCATTGATTTTATACACTAAAGAAAATTCAGCGCTATGTATATCTTTTCTACTCATTTGTCAATGCGCTGATTGAGGGGCTCAGCAGAATGAGGGTTGGATGTCACATTGGTGACATATGACGACATAGTTCTGCTGTTTTCCTCTTTAAGTACCATCAGGGGATGCTGGCTTTTTTGGGGCATATGCCGATGCTCATGGGGTGGTGTACAATAACAAGAAGAGTGAATACCTAGTCTTTAAGGGTGGCAACATAATACCTGATTATGTTCCCCTGATGAAGCTTTATGAGTCACCACTTGTTAGGCTACGCAAATTCAAGTACCTAGGTCACATTGGCACAGAAAATCAAAAGGATTATTGAAATAGAATGAGAGCATAGGGCGTTGTCGGTCAGAGCGAACGTGTAACGTTTTTTAAAGTTTACTGTACTTCATTTTACCGTAGTAGTCTGTGGATCAACTATACTCAAAAGTCGTATAACGCACTGCGTATATATATAATATATAATATAGAAATGCATTCAGTGCATTATTGGGGCTTCCACGATACTGTAGTTTCTCTAGCATGTTTGCACATACAGAGGTCGAGTTTCCCGGCGAAAGAAAGTCAGCTCACTTTTACGGCGAGTTCGCGGCAGACGCAATAACATTATTGCGGCTGCCGTGAACTGAAGACTATCGCCGACAGTGGGGACTTTTCACTTGTCGAGCAACCAAGTTACTAAGTTTTGTAATTTAGGATTTTTGTTGTCTGTGAAATATTTTTTTACTTTTTTATAGCCAGTATTTTAAAGCCGTTTGAAATGTGAGTATAGAAGTCTAAAAATGAAATTAAAAGAAATCGAGAATATTTGAGATATCACATGCCTAAGGTGTATGGAGCACATAAAAACTTATCCTATTAAATCACAAACTAATGTAAACATAAATAGCATAAAATATATACATAGAATAATATATAAAATAAAATAAAATCAATAAATAAAACCAAACGGCCGTGGGTAACGGACCGGACCGGAGTGGGTCGTCACCGAATCCCGGTCGTTTACGCCTTGGTTAAGAACAGAATACAGATTGTAGTATTTATGAAAATATAACAAATAATTATTTAGTTTAGTAAATAGTGTTTGAGTGGCGTAGATAGAACTATTTGCTTGCGAAAAATCTTATTGTGGTTCAAACTCCGGTTTGATATGCCCGGATGTGTGTAACGTGCAAAGCCGGCTTAAAAGAATCCACTGTCCACTGTCACCAACTAACAACCGTGGCAACTCAGGCATAAACATAAATCCAAATAAATAATAATGTCCTCCAGCCCGATTTTCGGTTATGGCGGCCAGTCTCGAAAAAGACCAGCCATCTACGCAGGACTGTATTTAGATTCCGAGTGTATGCGCAAACACAACTGCACTCTCTATTCCCTCACTCATAGTCTTAACCGGTTTTCCGACATGATCGGATAGAGATCAGGCACAGGATCAACGACTTAACGTGCTTTCCGAGACACGGGGGTGAAACACCGCCAACTTACTGACTTGGGCCTGCTACTGAGAATTTCTTGACAGAAAACCCAATAACTGATTTTAGCCTGATCCGAGATTCGAACGCGGGACTTCATGATCATAAACCGCGTTAACGATTACTATACCAAAGAATTAGTAAATTTGGCAAATTATATTGGTAAATTAGTCAATCTTTGAGGGTGGACTATGTTCAGTAGGAGACTATTGAATACGTGATAATGAATAAATAAATGAATGAATCGAGCCCGATTACCAGTTAAAGTTAAAAAGTTTAAGTTACAGCCTATATAGATCCCACAGCTGGGCACAGGCCTTCTCACATTACTGAGAGGGTTTTAGGGCAAAGAAATGTCTGCCGCACTGCCACAATGCGTGTTGGCAAACGTGAAGTTTGCCAACACGCATGTGTCTTCGAAATATTTTTTTTCTTTTTCCTCAGACATGCAGGTTTCCTCACGATGTTTTCCTTCATCGCCGAGCACGTGGTAAATCAGCACTTAAAATTGCAATTAACAATTACATTGGTGCCGGCGGGGATCGAACCCGGGTTACTCGCGTTCTGTTATATTTACAGCGAGCGTTAACCACTGAGCAACCACGGCTCTGCTTACACCTCCTATACATATGTTATATGTAATTATCGTATATCTTATTTTTATTTAAATCAGCACTTAAAACTGCGGTTAATAATTTCATTAATCCCGGCGGGGACTGTACCCGGGTTCCTTGCGTACTGTGAAATTTACAGCGAGCACATAGCCCCTGAGCTACCACGGCTAACCATTATACCTATACTATTAAGTGTTAGTAGTAAGCCGAAATACACACAGTTATCTCTTCTTACTATTACTTACTTCTATATTTATTTACATAAGTCAAATTATCGACTCATCTATTAAGTGTCTACTCGTATTAAGTGTCGTAGCTACGGGTTGACTATGGAAAACACAACAAAAATCTGTGAATTGCATTAAGTTTATTAATTTTTGCATAATTTACACCTCAGAAAGCCGTGTAATTTGATTACTTCCGCTTATTAATAAACAAATTCGATATGCATCGAAGCTGCACTTCAGTTCTCTGTCGAGTTATAGTGGCCCGCAGAGAGCAGTTGTTTCCAATTTCAGGTTATTTTATCAATTTAATTTTTCAGTGTTATTCGTTAATAGTAAAATTGTTCTCTTGCAAATACAAATAACTAAAATAGCAGTTAGAAAACAATAACAACATCTCAAGTCATTCTAACATCATTGAAACAAATATACAATTAATTTTAACTCAGTTGGTGGGATGGTTTATGAACATTTATTAGGAAGGGAATCCTAGAAATGATTTCTTTATATAATTAGGGTAACAAAAGCGTAAACTGTCAAACTGATAGTTAGCTATATTTAACCTAAATTAAGAATTAAAATGCAGATGCATTTTCACCCTAGAGGACTCATCGCATACCTAGTTTATATTAGAAAGGGTCTCCAGTTCTCTGCACTCACCATATGAAACACAACAGCTATAAGTTACTATTTTAAGATGGTATTCTTTGTGAGCGTTGTCCTTCCTTTTCGTTCCATTCATTCGTGCTATAACCATACGCATGCAAGCCAGCTGCAGCGTGGCTCTACTACTTGTAGTTGTAAAAAAGCCTTTAAATATTTGGTAAAGCTACCTTTAATGTTTTGGAAGAAAGCAGAACCTTAAGCCGAACAGTAAGACTTACGTGGTCGACTTTTTTAGAACAGCAACAACTTATTCACTAATCACTTTTTTATAGTCAGTACCTGGTTGACCGAGCTTTGCTCGTTATTTTTCGCTCGGTTTTTTTTTAATTCGTGTGTTTTGGAAATTATATTTAGATACAAATTACATACTGATGAAATACGAATAATATTTTTTAATCTTAGCGACATAATAGAAAAAACTGAACTGGTTACTTGAATAAAAAAATCATGAGTGCAATTAAACTAATTTAAATTTTCGTGTTTTAAAAAAGTACTAAAAAAAGGGCTCGAAAAAATAAATTTTCTCCAAAAAGAAAGGAACTTTTTTGTGGCCGCCCAATATACCAATTAAGCTATTTATAATCATTAATAAACTGTCAAAATTTACCTTCTTATTCTAACGGTATTGTAGCAGTTTTTCATTGCCTAAAAACACGGACAAAAAGACATTTTCTAAAAATAAATCCTAGCTAGATCGATTTATTGCCCCCCGAAACTCCCTGGACACAAAATTTTATGAAAATCGTTGAGCCGTTTCAATGATATATATATATATATATATATATATATATATATACAAGAATTGCTCGTTTAAAGGTATAGGATACTTAAATTCGACCGTATTCGCACGGACACAGTTTTAGCTTATTTAAAGTAAAATATTCAGTTGAGGTTGGTCAGTGCAATCAAGCTAAGTAGCCTACTCGAACAGCGCATTAATAAAATACCTTCTAACCGTACTTACTTTATTTATTGAACTTTTGGAAGTTTAAGCAAATTCTCGTTTATAAAATATTCTATCTAAATTGCCGTCATTAAGAGTTTTATGTTTTGCGTTCATTTAAAATTCTTCGTCTACTGGTGCTTACGAAAAAAATATCATTGTAATTCACTTAATGCATTGAAGATATTAATTTACTCGAAATGTGTAATTTCATTTGGTCCCACAGTTATATTTTTAATATTATAATAAAATATTAAAATAGCAAAAATTTTCTTGTCGCATTAGTAGAAACAGTGATGCCGGGATTAGTGGTGTTGTGAGTAGTGGTGCTGGGATTAGTGGTGACGGGATTGGTGCATGCAATTGAGGGAGGGCGGGAGGTGCTCTTCAATCCAGGTAAGACACATCATTATATTTAGTTAGCGGATGGTTGCGAGTTAATTAATATTTTTATTATAATGGATTTCCGCAAAGCAACGCCTGATTCTATCAATTACAATATATTTGGTTAAAGAAGATGTCGATTCATAGCTATGTTAGAATCAGACAGGTGGCTCTGGAGTCAAGTTAGTAGCGAATCCTTTATTTATGAACTAATAAGACTTTTTTCTATATTTGTTAGTTTATTGCTAAAGTCGAAACCTACCGTGTCCAGATGTCAAATCTGGACACGGTAGGTCGCTCTATGTCTGTTATTAATAAATTTTGTTACATACTCGAAAAAAACGTTATGGTTACACTGTTACTGATATAAAATTTATTTATAATCATTTTCACTCACTCACTCAATGAATTAATAAAAAATTCCGCTGCCCCCCTTGTAGATTGTTTCATAGGGGGATATTTGGCATAGTTGCCACGTTTGGCAGATGGATTGGCAACCGCAACTTTTATTATTTGTAGTTATTTTCTGGGAGATGCTGCTGCTGTTTAATATCTCTCGGTCACCTCTTACATCACCCATGGGGCCTTATGTGTTGAAGCAGCTAGATTAGTTTATTTAAGTTGTTTCTATAGCATAATATCATATGGAATCTTGCTATGGGCTAATGTCACTGACATTGAAACTATCTTTGTTTTGCATAAGTGAGCTATAAAAGCAATTTATAACCTACGCGCATCTGTGTTTGGATTCTTAATCGAAGATAGATGTAGATGTCTATGGGCCACAGCATCCACTTACCATCAGGTGGGCTGTGTGCATATGATAGCACCAGCTTGGGATCCTATAATTAATAAAATTAAATCCAAACCCAAGCATACCACTGCAAGACTTCCAGATACTGTAAGCTCCAAAAGTTCATATTTTAAAACTGCCGGGCTAACTATGACGTCGAGACGTCAAACAACTCAGTCCCCCGTGACCATGGGTCAAGTATGAATATTTGTAAAGCACCCGAAACATCGGGAATTAAAATATTCCCGATGTATGGCGTTCGCGTAAATATAAGAAGATTGAATATATTTAATTTAAAATTTTAAAACCCCCGAAACAAAAAGAGTTGATAACAAGTCAAGATTCAAACAAAAAAAAATCTAAATCATTTAATCCGTTTGGGAGCTAAAATACGCCACTTCTTGCGTCGGGGGCTAAAACTGATTCTATTCTATCGTATGTTATTCCTGCATCAATCCTTGTATTGTTTTTCTGTACCACCTGATGTTATATCTCAAATCTTAAATCATGGATAAATTCTTAAAACCAGTGAAATATTCTAATAGCTGCAATGTGTTTTCTAGGCAGGACAATCTTCGGCCGATGTTTCAGGTTTTATAACAGCTGTCATGAAACCACTTAAGGCTTTGTTGAGTTGGCGACCTGCCAGCCACGACTATGTTCTACAAGGCACTAACATCATGATTCAAGTTGCTGTATCGAAAATATAATAATGTGATTTTATCGAACTGTTTAAGTTTTGGTTAGATTACAAGTAGACTATGTTTTACTACTGTGTCTTTAATCATTTTTAATAATTTGTGATGTGATACCTTAAACTAGAACTAGGAGATATGATAAGATATGATAAGGACGGCGAGTGAACGCAGGAAATAGATTAAATGGGGCTCTACACTCTATTGTGGAAAGTCAGAATGTGTTAAAAAAGGCACATATGGCAATTCATAATGCAGTCCCTACTTAACGTATGGTAGTGAAAGTTGTGTGTGGCAGAAGAAGCACGAGAGTAGAATAAACGCAGTAGAAATGCTGTCGTTAAGGAGTAGGTTAGGGCTGAATCTGAGTAAGGTGGAAAAATTGTGTGATAAGAGAAGAGTGTGGTATGCAAGATGATCTTGTGACGAGGATTAAGAAAGGGATGCTTCGATGGTTTGGTCATGTAGAAAGAAGGAATGAGGAAAGAGTGACAAAGCAAATTTATGTTGCAGAAGTGAACGGCAGAGTCGGTAAGGGACGTCCTAGGCGAATGTTTGTCGACCAAATACGCGATATATTGAATATGGGCCAAATTAAGAGTACCTTTAACCGACGAGCATGTATACGTAGGATGTGGAGGAAGCGAGAGAGGTGTGTCAGGATCGTGCCAAATGGAAGTCTTTAGTCTCTGCCTACCTCTCTAGGTGACAGGTGAGTGCTTATGTATGTATGTGTACTTTAAACTAATTATTTACGTTGTTGCATCGGGTACGAGTAAGTTGGTACGAGTGCGTGTCTCTGCGTTTCTACCTATACCGTTACCGTTACAGCCTATTAAAGTCCACTGCTAAACAAATACCTACCTCATAAATTACTCATAGGGGGGATGTTTGCCATAGCTGAACGCTTGACAAGCACTGCTGCCCATCACCTGATTTGTTTCTCGCTGTGGCCTCTTACGACACCTACGGGTATATTATGGGGTAGTGGAAATTCTTACACCGCCAGCAGACGGTAGTGTACCTATATTTAAAGTAAAATTACAGCTTATTTACGTCGGAAATAATTGACACAGACTTCCTCTCATTTCTGTCAGCTTTCTCACAGCTGGTGGATTAGTGACCACAGCAGCAAATATCTCGCATCTTTGACGCGGCCGCCCATCGAATGTCTAGTTATTTTAAAACTAGCGTGAGTGATCTGGTTATAATAAGCATATAACACCACGAGATCCTTCTTGCATTTCCCATATTCACCTCATAAGACAACCACGGGATAAAATGGAGTGATTGGATAATTTGGAATGTTATCTTATGTAGCAACTACACTACACACCCACAGTAATTAAAATTATTTACACTGTCGTCAGGATAATATTTTTTATTACGTAGTTTTAACAGCCAGTTTTAAACCAACGCCATGCATAAACTAATGCAGGCAAGAAACTTGTCTAAACAATATCGTTTGCACAATGTTGTACGTCAAGATTGACGATGCTCCATGTGATGCAATAATATTAATCATACTATTGTATAGCATGATTATTATTGCTATTAATATATGTTATTACCTAGTCAGGTCATAAATTCTGTCACATGTTTAATATAAAATAATTGAAACAAGTTTATTCATTATGTAACCGTTTATATACCAAAATGATCTTAACAAAACATAGATTCTTATGACGCTAAAATTTATTCAAAATGACCTCCGTGATTTTGAATACAGGCCTTCAATCTGCGCGGCCAGTCGTCTATCGCAGCACGAACGAGGTCCATGTCAATATCGGCGGCTGCCTCAATCAAGGATGTCTTGAGTAACTCCATATTGGGATGCGGCTTTGAGCATGCCTTTTCCTCCAAGTGTTGCCAAATCTTGTAATCTAACGGATTCAAATCTGGACTGGACGAGGGCCAGTCTTCGTGCCGGGTGAAGTCGATTTCACGCGCCGCCAGCCAGTCTTGTGTGCTCTTCGCTCTATGAGCTGGCGCCGAATCTTGTTGGAATACCCAGTGCCTGTTATTGAACATGGTATGTGAAACAGGTTCCACAAGGTTCGTCAGGACTGTATTTTGATACACAACTGCATTCGTTTTTACACCTTTCTCACAAAAGTGTACCTCTGTTAAGCCCCAATAAGAAACTCCCAACCATACCATGAGCGAGGATGGAAAATGACCTCGTTGGACACGCGGAATACGGTTGCTCGCTTCTTCACTACTGTGTGCGTGCACCTTATCATTTTGTTTGTTGTAGCTCTCTTCTACGGTAAAAATTTTTTCATCCGAAAAAAGAATTTCCCGATATTTTTATCCCGCGTACCGCTTCAAGAAAGCGCGGCATCTCTTCAGTCTCAGGTCCATTAGACGAGCATTCAAACGATCATCATCAGGTCATGTTTTTCTTCGATATGCCCGAAGCCCTAAGTCTTCATTTAACACCCTTTTCACCGTGGTTCTGCTTAACCCCATCTGAAGGGCCAACAGTTTCTGCTTATGTTTGGGATTTCTTTGAATTCGCGCCTTCACAGCTTTTATCACTGCTGGAGTCCTAACAGACCGAGGAAGACCACTTCTTGACCTGTCATCTACACTAGAGTCTTCATTGTATCGTTTGATGGTACGATAAACGAATCTTTTGGTTATATTAAAATTTTTCAGTATGTCAAAAATTTGAATTGGCGCGTAACCGCAACGATGCTACGCAATAACTGCAACACGGTCTTCTTTAAGCGTCCACTCCATATTTAAAAATGAGTAAAATTCTAAAAAGTGTACAGTTTTATTTTTATGAACAATTCGAAATTCGAATTCAATAAACTTTTTTGTGGTCAGCATTTTAAAAGAAAAGTTTTTACTTTGTGACAATACTTATGACCTGACTAGGTATTATACATGATTGCTATTAATCCGTCTAATAAATGTAAATAGGTTGTTATTTTTAGAGCCGTGGTAGCTCAGATGGTTAACGCTTGCAGTAAATATAACAGAACGCGAGTAACACGCGTTCGATGCCCGCTGGCACCAATGAAATTGTTAATTGCAATTTTAAGTGCTGATTTACCACGTGCTCGGCGGTGAAGGAAAACATCGTGATAAAACCTGCATGTCTGAAGAACAAGAAAAAAAAATATTTCGAAAACATGTGAAGTTCGCCAACACGCAGTGGCAGGGCTGCGCGGCGGACACTTCCTTGCCCTAAAACCCTCTCAGAAATGAGGGGAGGCCTGTGCCCAGCAGCGGGACGTATATAGGCTGTAACTTTACTTTACTTTTTTACTTTAGGTTGTTATTTGTAGCTTTCTGAAGCTTTTTACGTGGTAGAGCTACGCTGCAGCTATATTAAGGTTGTAGCACGAATGGGCTGGCTCGACCGGGGAAGGACCACGCTCCCACAGAATACCAGCGTAAAATAGCAGCTTAATACTACTACTGTGTTTTTTATAGTGGGTGTAGAGATCCGGAGACCCTTTTTTACTGAAAACGAGGCATTACATCTTAGTCCTCAGGGATGACAACGCGTTTTGATACTTTAGCGGGGATAAATGTAGATGTCTATGGGTCACAGCATCCACTTACCATCAGGTGGACTGTGTGCTTTTTTGTTACCCTTACTCCATAAAAAGTACTGTTGCAGCCGTACTATACGTAGGTACAATAAGTATAAGTATTAAAAATATGAATTAAATTGTAGATGTACACTTCGTTGAAAAGTCTAAATTAGTTTTGCAAACGCGGCAGTAACAGCGTTTGCCGTTTCGCAAATTGAATTAAAAATGTACACTTAAGCCAGTAGCGAATAGTTGCCGAGTTGCATTAAATTACGTTCAAAATAGGCTAAAGAATTATTAATATATAACTATTAGTTAACTTGTTTAAATTGACTTTATTTGTATCCAAGTTTATTTTAATTTCATTCAAAAGAGTTCACAGCCGGGCTTTCACTTTTTACTTATTTATTATTGATTACTTGGTAATCACAGGACCTGATGTCTATAACCTTCGAAACAGCTTCTAATGTCAATATAAATTTTAAAAAAAAGTTAACAACGTCTTTAAAAGTAAACAACAACTTATAATTCATACACATTTTAGCTATCAAGTATATCTCATGCAAAACAAATCTAGACGTAAACTGTTATTCCTAGAAAAATAATGGATTCAACAAGACCTAGTTTCTCCACATTTAACATCATTGTTGTTTTATTTTTGTGCTAGCGGCTATGCAATTCTAATAAGATCAATATCACTGAAGAAATTATAAATAGTAGTCCATAGTCAGGCTTTTAACAGTGTTTCACCACGTGCCTCGGAAAACATGTAAAACAACTGCTTCTGCATCTAATCTCTCTCGGGTCTTGTCGTATTGCCGTCCCATCAGACTATAAGAGTGGACCTTTGGGCTTGCATAATATAATGCTATTCAGCTTATCTGAGAGAGACTGGCTACCGTAATCGGAATTCGATCTAGAGGATATTACTAAAAATAATAAAACGGATGATTTTCATTTAAATTAAGCAAATTTGTTATATTAATATTTATACTACAAGGATTTGGGTGAATATGTATCTCACTATAGGACGTAGAATATATAAGTTATCATGTCAAACTATAGTAGAGGCTTGTAAAACATGAACATATGTTTGGCGATTTGCCAATACTAATGCACCCACTTCAATAGTTACTTTCAACTACTCTTGAACTAAACTAAGAACTAGAATAAAGGTATTCAATGTACTATTGTACAACTTGCATTGTATGTGGTACTTTTAGTGTAGGGGGTGAACGAGCATATCGCTCACCTTATGTAAGTGACTATCGCCACTTATGAACAACTACAATACCAGGGAATTACAGATGTGTTTCCAGCTTTTAAACGGCTTACACATTTGCGCTGATATTCTGTGAGAGTGTGATTATTTCTCGGTTAAGCCAACCGATTTATTCTAGTGTCATAATGTAGCTGCAACGTGGCAAAACCAGACACCAATACTTACATAAAACAAATTTTAAAAAGCCTAAACTTGTGACAAATAAGAACAAAATAGAACTAGTCGTACGCTTGTACGATGTTTGGCAAATACCTTACGAGGGAGTTTATTTCCGCATACTACGTTCAAGTACTCCAATATATTTTGAAATTCCGTCCTGAGAAATATCTGTGTCTTTCGTTTCCTGTACCTATATTTTTAGTTGTAAGTTATAAAGATCCGCAACCGCATATCACCCCGTGCTTTTGAAACTAAAACAGGAGTATCAGCTACATAATTTTCCTGATAAAAACTCAAAAAAAAAACTGCGGTTGTCAACCACTCTGTCAAGCGTGGCAACTAAGATGCAATTTTTTTTTATAGGATAGGGTAACAAACGAGCACACAGTCCACCTGATGGTAAGTAGTTGCTGCAGCCCATAGACATCTTCATCTATCCTTGATTACAAATCAAAATGCAGGTGCGTTGTCACCCGTGAGGACTACGATGGAATGCCTCGTTTCCAGTAAAAAGGGAATTCGATTCTCTACAATCACCATATGAAACACAACAGTAGCTTAATGCTGCAAGTTACTATTTTACACTGGTATTCTGTGAGAGCGTGGTCCTTGCCTGGTCGAGCCGACCCACTCTTGCTACAACTATACTACTAATATAACTGCAGCATGGCTCTACCAGGTATATAATCTATGTAAAAGGCCTATGTTTGGTTGTAGGCGTTTGATTGGCTGTATGGATAATATAATTCTAAAGGGTAATGGTAAATGTATTTCAACTGTTTTATTTAATAGAATAAGGGTGACAAACGAGCATACAGCCCACCTGATGGTAAGTGGATGCTGTGGACCATAGACATCTACATCTATCCTCGATTAAGAATCAAAATGCAGATGCTTTGGCACCGAAATACACATTAAGGAATACACACTAATATGGAATGACTCATTGCCAGTAAAGAGGGTTTCCGGTTCCCTATACTCGCCATACGAAACACAGCAGCTTTGAGCTGCTATTTTACGCTGGTATTCTGTGAGAGCGTGTTCCTTCCCCGGTCGAGCTGACTCATTCGTGTTACAACCATAATATAGCTGCAGCGTGGCTCTACCACAACACACAGTAAGGCTTTTCATTAAATTACAATCAGGCATAAAATATATATTTCAAAAAGCGGTAATCGTTCTACTAATTACAAAGTTCTCGCGAATAATTAACATAGAGACGTGTAGAACAGAAATGACTTCCGGTTCCACGAGAAATTGCATAATAAGCGTTGAATATTAGAACAATTCACGTACAAAGCCGTATCTAATAGACTACGAAAACGGTTTTTAAGTTAATTACATTATTAATTTGCTAATTCTGTTACACAATCGTGATAGCGTTAGGGTCAGTGTTTATATGAGTAACCCAAGTTCACACTTAAAATATTTATACTAAAAATTGCAACCTTTATTGCACATTCAGTGTTTTTGTTTAAACAAAACATCATCAGGAAACCTGCATGTCAGCGAAATTCAAAATATTTCGAGTATATGTGAATGTGAAGTCTGACTGAGACCGCACGGTGAACTCTTTCTTGTTTCATAATCCCCGCAAAACCGAAAAGTGGGCTTTCCCTAGTTGCATGTACGGTTGTAAGCTTGCTTTACTTTTTATTTTGATTAAAATATTTTTTACTTATTTTTTGCGCTGCTTGACTTCAATATCACTTGATGATACGTGTTGACGTAAGCCTTGAAGAAATCTATATCAAAGACTACTGCTATATATAGCCCTCTTTATAGGTTGACTTATAGAGGGGATACTTGTCGTAGTTACCATCCTTGGCAGGCAGGTTGGCAAACGCATTTTTATCACACTCTAGACCAGGAAGATGCTCCTATCGATCTTCTGGTTTCTTACGACAATTGCGGGACTGGAGTATGGAAAGACTGATGTTGGCAAATTATTATACGCTAATTACCTCTCAAACACCAAGCGTCCAAATTTGACCGCTTCGATATTCCGTCAAAATTCAAGAGGTCCAATTGGACCGCACCCACCCACAGCACTTTAACCCATAAATACTTTGCTATGAAGAAATTTGACATGAAATTTTCTATACTCTAGTGAGTCTACTAGTCTATGGATATTTATTTATAATCTACGTTCATTTCGTACGCCATGTTCGTGTGGAATTTTCTAGTATTTTATTAGTGTTTTAGTATAGTGTTTTATTATCAAATTGTAATGAAAGTTTTTGTGTCAATATAATTTATCATTTTACGCAAATAATTTCGAGTAGTATATAGAAATAATGGTGATTTTCACGTTGCCTACATCCGCTTGGTATGCTTTTTTTTGTTATCAAAATACAATAAAATCCTTTTGTAATGAAGCAAAACCTAATTTTTGTTTAGACGACAGGATATAAAATCTTGTACAGATTTTATAAAGCCAAACTTCTTCATAGAAAAGTAGTCTCTAAATATAAGTTTTAATGGTTTTAAGTGCTGTGGGTGGGTGCGGTCGCATGCGACCGCTCGGGATTTGTCAGGCGCATGTGACTGCATGGGAATTTTATGGGAATTGAAGGGTTAAGTTATTGTTTTCGACAAATTTCATATTGTTTATATAGGTGGGATGCGGTAGTTTTTATAATAAGTTTTCGCCTTAGTGTCATGGTAGAAAGTAAACTGAGTTCGATTTCAGCCGACACCTATGAAAATTTTGTTGACGATTAAGGAAAACCAAGAAAAAACCTATAAAAGACCATTTTGAGGAATTCCACCAGTAAACGTTGTAGCTGCGTTCACCCCTCCCTACTATAAAACTTTCTCAGATATGAGAGAAGAGTGCTCAACAGTGTGTATGCTGGTCGATTCTTTGTTGTGTACTTTCTTTAATAAAAAAGCAGTAAGTAAGTAAGTATTACCTTTTTAAAGCATTTATTTTTATACAAAATGCTCCACTTTACGGTACAGCTACATTAAATAAATAATTAACCTTTCCATATAAAGCAACTGCAGATTTTTTGCCTTAACATTTCTCTAAGAACTCTACTCTTCGCTAGAGTTATCAAGCGTGCTACTTCCTTTCGATAAAATTAAAGTTTTCTTGTAAAGAATTAAATGAAAATTCTTAAAACATTAGAAGATAAGCACTCGGCTTCTAAATTTATAGTGCACCAGCAAATCCTCCAGAAATCAAAATACCAATTTTTTTTAAACGCGGCAGCTTTTGCTGTTGCACGTGTGGGCCAGCTCGAGGCCACGTTTCATCTGGTGAGAGCAGATGGTCGGAGGCCCGATTCCCCCCCCCCCTCCCTATTAACATGGTAGCAGAATTAAATGTAAGATTACTGATTTTGTCCCTGATGTGATACTTCAGGGTATGGAACTTTTTATTCCTTCCTCTGTGGTACCCATCGGAGGCAGATCTCAGCCATAGTTTAGTCGCTCCTGTAAAATAGCATCATGCTATAAGCAGGAGTGCTATCGGGCATGGGTTGACGCATCAACGTCCCGTGATGTAAGCACCAGCGCTCTAAAAACGAAGTATAGTTCAAATCCAGGTCCTTCAAAAGAGTCTCGCCAAGGCAAAGTCAGAGCACATAGGCATAATTAGCGATTTTTCTGGACCGTTAAGACTTAGGGACCTTCAAGAAAAGAGCCTACTCCTTTCTAAAAGGCCGGCAAACAAGCACTTTATGGCGTGGCGGACCCTTCCTGCCCTCACCCTTTCCAAAGTTAGAGGAGTCTTGTGCATAACAGGGAAACGAAGGCTTTTCCTTTTAAACTAAAAAATCTGTCAGCGATTGTTTTTAAAACTCCACGTATACTTTAATCCAGTGATAAATCAAATTCGTATACAATACATTTTTAAAGAAGTTACACACAGTCCATCTGATGGTAAATGACTAACTGCAACTAATTGAATACCTGCAACCAACTCTAAATTAATCCAAATAAAGAAGAATTTTAAAAACTAAATGGTGTTTGTAATGAAACTCCAATTACTTCTGTTTTATTATTTACAGATCGTTAGCAAGCAAGCAACGTTAGCACTAAAAATTTCATTTATGCTTTCGAATACTACTAAAGTAAATTTTCAAAAGTGCCCTATTTTATTAAAAAATCTTACTGCGAAATGGTGAAAGGCAAAGCTAATGGAATTGAAGTTCTAACGTCACCGTTCCTTCCTTATGAATAAGTAATGTAGTTTCAAAGAGGCTTACCTTTTTTGGTTTTAATTGTTAATTTACGTAGTGCTTTTGTTAGACAAAAAAAATGTTTTACTGATTAACTAAAGTAAACCATAAATATATATTTTAATAGATATGTATGTGAACATTAAGAAATTCTAAACCACTTGTCCTTTAATAATAATGTCCTTCAGACCGAATTTCGGTCACGGCGGCCTCCCTCAACGGAAACTAGCCATCGGCGGATCAGCCATCATCGAACAGGAATATAGTGTCCAAGTGTGCGCGCAAGCACATGTGCACTCTCTATTCCCTCACTCTCATAATCAGATTGAACGGTAAACCAACACGACCGGAGAGAGATCAGGTGCTGGACCAACGGCTTTACGTGATTTCCGAGGCACGGGGTTGAGACACCGCCGACTTCTTGACTGCGAGCAGCTACTAAGAATTTCTTATAGGAAAAGTTCAATAATTGATTTATTGGCCTGACCAACCCGGGATTCGAACCCTCATGATCATTAGTTGCACTACTACAACCACTAGACCAATTATGCAGTCACTACACTTGTTCTTTATACATAGTTTACACCTGTAATCCTCGAGAGAGTAGGCAGAGTCAAAAGAGCAGTGAACGACTCGGACCATATTGGGCCGAAAAATATACGATTAGATTAAAAAGTTGTGAACGAAGTGATCGATTGGTGGTTAACCTTTTGGATACAAACACATCCAGTTAGTTTCATTTCGCCACATGCTTTATTTATATATTAAATTCCACTTAAACTTGAAACTTATAAATCCCAGAACAACATTGAACCTATTTACCTGTATGATGTAATTTTCAATATTGATCATAAGATCTGACTCAGATTTTGATTCGAAGTCGGAGAAACGTTACCACAACAATTACACGTACCTACTACTACAAAGACGTAACCGCGACGCAGTAATCAGGTCTATTTAGGAGTGTAAGGCCTAGTGATAAGAGTTCAGTACTAATAATAAGAAAATTGAAACGCTTTCTAAAACGCTAATTAAGATATTTCACAGTAATCTGACTTATTTAATGTTTATTGTGATAATAACGGCATAATAATGATTCATGTTTATTTACACACATATACAATTACAATTTTATCTAGTCATTTTACCACCGTTAATTACGAGTATAACTCAAAAATGAGCCATTTATATTTTACAGTTACCGTTATAGCTTATTAAAGTCCACTGCTTAAAGTTAAAGTTAGTTAAAGTTACAGCCTATATACGTCCCACTGCTGGGCACAGGCCTCCTCTCATTTCTGAGAGGGTTTTAGGGCAAGGAATAGTCCGCCGCGCTGCCCCAAAGCGTGTTGGCGAACTTCACATGTCTTCGAAATATTTTTTTTCTTAATTCTCAGACATGCAAGTTTCCTCACGATGTATTCCTTCACCGCCGAGCACGTGGTAAATCAGCACTTAAAATTGCAATTAACAATTTCAATGGTGCCGGCGGGGATCGAGCCCGGTTTGCTCGCGTATTGTGAAATTTACAGCGAGCGCTAACCATCTGAACTACCACGGCTCTTGCCACAGTTCCACTTGACACACTGTCACACAGTTCCACTTCCACAGTCCCTTTCCACAGTTCCACTTGCCACAGTTGGTCCACTGCTTAATATAGGTTAAATCCCCCGTTAGATTTCCTCATAGGGGGATATTCGCCGTGGTTGCTACTTGGTACGTTGGTACTGGTTTTTTTACTGTTAGGAAGATGCTGCTGCCCATCTCCTGATTTGTTTCACCTTGTCGCCTCTTACGACACCCACGGGATAGTATATGGGGTAGTGGATATTCTGACACATACTTTAGATACTGTCTTTTTTTAAACTAATTGAATTATTTATAGTATCCTGTTTAACATTTACTTTGGTATAACAGTACTTAAAACGTGTTGAGTGGTTTAGAAATATTTATTTCTCAAAAAAATGTTTACAGAATTCATACGTGAGAAACTATTCCAACTAATTTATAGAATGTATAATGTGTAATGATCAGAGACGTGGTCCTTCACTGCTGGCCGTATGAGGACGGTCAAGGTCGCTCAGCGAGCTATGGAGAGGGCTATGCTCGGAGTTTCTCTGCGTGATAGACTCAGAAATGAGGATATCCGCAGTAAAACTAGAGTGACCGACATAGCCCTACAGATTAGTAAGCTGAAGAGGCAATGGGCCGGCCATATAGCTCGAAGAACCGATATCCGATGGGGAAGAAAGTTTCTCGAGTGGCAGCCTCGTACCGGTAGGCGTAGTGTAGGGCGACCCCCCACTAGATGGAGTGACGACCTGGTAAGATATGCAGGAAGTCGATGGATGCAGGTGGCTCAGGACCGTGCTTTGTGGCATTACTTGGGGGAGGCCTATGTTCAGCAGTGGACTTGTGAAGGGCTGTGATGATGATGATGATGATGATGATAATGTCACCATGATATTGTGGGTTTTTTCTTTATTACACTGTAGTCAGAAACAAACTTACAGTCCACCTAAAATGACTACTGCAGCTAATGAACTTCTTTGTTTTGCCTATAGATATGTTGTCACTTGTGAGCACTAGAATGCCTTACAGTCTGTAAATATACTCTATGTTAAATAACAATAATATTTTACTTAAAGCATGTATTTTTATATTTAGTCCTGTCGTGGAAAATTTAGAATTTTCGCTTTCTGATATTGTGTTGGGTGTTTATTCATTGTTAAAATGCTTAGTCATCTTGCTTTCAATTGACAATTTTTATTTTTGCTTTTGTTGAAAATACTTCTTTGTGATATATCTGTTGCCATGCAAAATACTATATTATTTGAGTAGTGAAAGGCTTAGTGATATCCATCCTGTAACTCCCACTGGAAAGCCACATACTCGCATTATGTACCCTAGCACTGATTCAACATACGTAAACTGCTCTTTGACTTGATTTGACTTCCAAAGATTTTTTTAATTTAATTTTACCTCTCTTAAATCTCTTAAATTTCACAGGGACGAAAAAAGGCATATCGAAAAACTTTAGTTTCTGACTCGCTTAAAACTAGATCCGCATCTGATTAACACTAAAACTTACTCTATTTAATTTGGGTAAAACATTTTTATCTGGTAGTTTCTATTTAGTCCTTCGTCAAAAATAAATGGTTGTCTCTAATATAAAAACTTAACTTAAATACCGTGACAAAAGAATATCGATGACACAGTTAAACTACACCCAGTTCCCGCTTCCTCATACGTTCAGTTCAGTAAGCGGTAAGTACGTTTTAAGCTACCATAATTTAATGCAGCACAAGAATTACAATTTTAACCGGTTTAGTAGTATTGCCCAAATGCAAGAACAAGACGAGACTTAGCCAGTCTTAGGCCTAGTCTTGCGCTAATACACTTGGTCTTGGTATTGGTCTTACTTAACACTAAAATTTTTGTATATGAACGGAAGCTTTTTATTAAAAGAACAAACAAGAACCGGAGAACGAAACATATTCAACTTGGTTTTGTTCTTGCAGCAAGAGTCTCGCAATTACCCATTTAGCCTATTGCTATTTATTAACCGTTACTTTAGATCTTATAACAAGTTAATAGAATATATACATTTTGACCTTGAATTAACATAGCCATAGTAAAGACCAAATAAACTAATACTCGTAAATGTCTAAACATTTAATGAGAAATTCGAAAAATCAACTGACACCGGGAGGGGTTTGAACCCACGACCTAAGCGATCCGTGCCGATGCTCTAACCCACTGACTGACCTCGTCATCTATCGTGTCCCACGGCCACGGGAGTCGGTCTGTTTCTTAATAAACTTTTACATTTAATAAGCTTACATTTACTAAAACATGGTTAAAACATATAAAAAACAAATTAATGACATTAACTTGACTGTATTTCAAAGAACACTATCGGTCTAGCCTCTCAACCCCCTAGCGGTCTCATGAGACCGCGGCCATATTCCGTCAAATCCCTAGCGGTCTCATGGGGTCGCACCCACCCACAGCACTTTAACTCATAAAAACTTATTTAAAGAGGCTACTATTTTCTATGAAGAAGTTTGGCATTACATAATCAGTATGAAATACTCTATCCTCTAGTGCAATAAAAATATAATAATAAAATCTATATTTTGTGTTAATAAAATTTATCTTTTAAATAATTTCGAGTAATACATATTGAAATAATTGTGGTTTTCACGCTACCGACATTCGCTTGGTATGTTTTTTTTTGTTATCAAAATACAATAAATTATTTTTGTAATGAAGTAAAACCTGACTGTTGTTTAGACCACAAGATAGAGAATTTTGTATAGATTTTATAATGCTAAACTTCTTTATAGAAAAGTAGTCTATAAATATAAGTTTTAATGGTTTAAAGTGAATGTAAATGTACTGTTGGTCGGTGGCACTAATAGGTAAGGGAGCGATTCCAATACAGATGGACCAGATTATATAAGGAATTACAAGCTAGTAAATTGTCTTTTTCTTTCACTAATCTGCGTTTTCACCAACACTGCAGCACTGGATATATGCCTTGTCAAGAATGATACACGAAGAATAAAATCCGTGTGCAAGGTGAGGTTATAAAATGAACACAAACACTACTATGAAAAAAGAAAAACCCTTTAAGAAAAATACAAATAAACCTGTGGTGACAAAGGGGCTAATCAAAATTAATTGTATGCGAGACACTTAAGTAAGACCCTTCCGGCACCAATGAAATTGTTAATTTCAATTTTAAATGCAGTAAATATGCTCTGCGCAGAGAAAAATATCGTGACGGAGAATCCTGCAAGTACTCGAAATAAGTATTTCAAAGTCGTGTGATTTCCAGCAACAGCAGTGTTGACAAACTTTTCACCGCTGCATTGGAAGAATTTTTAAAGCTGCTGGACTGGAAAGAATACAATACTAATGTCAGTGGAGAGTACATCACTCACCTTCGATTTTCCGACGGTATAGTCCTTATGGGTGAATCGCTGGAGGACCTAACCAATAACCTCAATAGTGCCTCCCAATGATTATGATTAAATTTTCGCCACTCTCTAAGTGATGCTTGACATTTGCCGTCAATTTCTAATTTAAACCGTAGACTAACTACTAATAAACTAGTTTTTGTAAGGCTGATAAAGTTATGTAATGAAATTTGCTTAATGTAAGTATATTTTTTCAGACTGACTGCCTCGTTGGTCTTGTGGTCGCAAACGCGTGCGTCATCTTATCATGTGATCCCGGGTTTGAAACACGGGTCGAGCCAAATTCAGTTATTTGGTTTTACTTTCAAAAATTCTCAGTAGCAGTCCGGTGTCAGAATGTTTCACACGCGTGTCTCGAAAAGCACGTAAAGTTGTTGGTCCTGCGCTTGCTCTCTCCGTTCCTGGCGGATAACCGTCCCATCGGACTATGGTAGTGAAGGAATTGAGAGTGCACTTGTGCTTACGTGCTTGTACACACGAGCACTATGATTCTATCCTGCGCAGATGGCTAATCTACATTAGGTATCTCCACACTATTCCCTTTCGTCTTCAACTTTCGTCGTCATCTTTCTAACAAACTTTCGTTTGGCCCATTAAATAATTGAATGCGTCAACGAACGCAACGCCAACGTAGTCATTTGAATTTCTGTCAACTTGTGTGATGTGTATGACGATAATATTTTACTTCTTGGAATATATGCGGCTTACTTGGTCATAAGAAATTTCAGAAAAAAAAGAACCGTGCAAAAGTTTTGGATACGAGGCCTTGGATATAATTACGAGTAGGATTAGCTAAGCTAAGGACTCGTGCCATGAGTGCTGTATAAACTTAATTATGTTTGTAGACAGTCCAATATCCTGGGAATCTAAAATCGACATAGTATCAATTTTTGACATTTTACCGAGCTTATTTTTATTTATTTCACCTAAATATTTATTTTCTGAAATCCACTAGTCCATATCATCCTATGAGAGTCGTAATAGGCGTCAGAGTGGAACAAAACCAGGAGTTGGGCAGCAGCATATTCTTGGTAAGAACTCAAAATAATCAAACTGTGGCTGCCAACAAAATGTCTGCCAGGCGTGGCTGCTGTAGCTAATAATTTTTCGATCTTCTCTATAACGCAATATTTGAGGGAGGGTAAAATTCAGCTACGGATTTAATAGGTTGTAATGATGAAAATGTTAATTCCAGAATAACCATCATTTTTTCGTCGTAGAGCCATAATATAGTTGTAGCATGTATTGGTCAGCTCGATCGGGGCAGGACCACGCTCTCACAGAATACAATCGTAAAATAGCAGTGTAATGATGCTGTATTTCGTGTGGTGAGTGTAGAGATCCGGAGAGTTCATTGCATCTTAATTCTCAGGAATGACAACGCATTTGCATTTTGATTCTTAAATGAGGATAAATGTGGATATCTATGGGCCACAGCACCCACTTACCATCAGGTAGACTGTGTGCTCGTTTGTCACCCAATGATATAAAAAAATAACATCTGTAATATTGAGAATATCTATTATTTCATTTTACATTATATTCATAAAGTACCTACTTCAATAAGCGATAGAATCAACAGTTGATCGCGTTCAGTGCCTCCCGAGTCTATCAATCATGGAGCTCTGCACAAGCGCCAATCGCTTGTCGAGTGATGGTTTATCAACTCACTCGCTCTTGAGCCAAATATTGTTATTTAATGTTAAAAACCATCTTCGTATTGAATGAATTCTACCGTAAAATTATCTTTAAGCATTAAAATATTTATTTGTACATTTTTGAATAAAAATATTATACTTTATTCATAATAGAGTCTTCAAACCTGCTGACATAAAAAGTTTATTGGGAGTACCTCATTTAGCAGGGCTCATAGGCAGCTGAACTGAACTGGAAAGAGTCTCTGAGATAACTATATTTGTGATGCTATAGTCATATGATCCGTGAGGTCTATTTGTGGTAGAAAAAAGAAATAAAGTTCCTAAAGAAACTGTATCCGCGACTGGTAATCGCGGGTGATGGGTCTTTTCCCGGTCAAAGGCTAAGTATATAGCCATTGAGCGTAAAAACGCCAGCGTTCTTGACACCATACCACGAGGAGTAGGATTGTACGATAATTTAACTTTTTCATTTTAGTTTTCTTTACATAGTTATTCCATATTATATATTATATATTACTGTGTGTTTGGACACTATAATCCTGTCCTGCGCCCATGGCTAGTCACCGTTGTCATGCCGCCGTAAACGAAATTCGGTCTGGAGGACATTATTATTATCATATACATTACAGCCTATAAAGTCAAGGGTTAAAATTAAAAGTAATAAAATCTGCAAAATTAGTTTAATTTTGTAGTTGTATGAGGTTTATTTAAGGTTTTGAAGCTTAAAGTATTGTTTGACTCTTTACATATTGGTTACTTACTACCAATGCTGTCACGTTTGAGAAAGACTTACTTCAGTTCAGACATTCAGTACTTCATATTTATGAGAAAATACTTTATTTCTGCGCCACAATCTTCTTTCCTTGCAAAAAATCTAAGATAGAACTCATTTCACTCGCTTATTAAAACAACTAATTATAACTTTTAAAGTGTCCAACCCTAAGCTACTTAAAATTCATGTAACATATTATAATCATGACTATGATTTTATTTATACAAAAGCAAATCGTCTGTAACAAGTTTAGTTGTTTAAACAAGATGTCGGAACTTATTAAAAGAGCTGAAAGCTCCATTATGTTATAACTGCGCGGAAAATTAAATATCGATAAAACAAGAACAAGATCGTTTTGTATTAATTAACTTTAATTTGATTATGTGCCATGTGGTCATGTTGACATATCGCAACATAGTCAACATGACGAAATAGACATATAAGAAATTGTTTAGTATTGAGTGAGTTAATGTCTTAGATAGTATATTTTTCAAATAAATTATCAAAATCTATCTAGCAATCATGATTGAATTATTTAAAAAGAGACAATTTCAAGTAGAAAAGATCCTCTTTAATTGTATATTCTAAATAATCAAATAACTCCGTTAACTAAATTTAGAAATATTGTATTATATTTTTTTATAGTATAGGTTGACAAACGAGCACACAGTCCAGGTACAGGTAAGTGGTTATTGCGGCTCATAGACATCTACATCTATCATCGATTACGAATCAAAATGCGGATGCGTTGTTCCCATGAGGACTAAGATGGAATGCCTCGTTTCCAGTAAAAAGGGTCTCCAGTTCTCTCCACTCACCATACGAAACACAGCTACAGCATTAAGCTGCTATTTTACGCTGATATTCTGTGAGAGCGTGGTCCTTCCCCAGTCGAGCCGACCCATTCGCTACAACTATACTACTATTATAACTGCAGCAACCTACATTCGAATTAGTAAGGTCTTCCTTTAAAAAGCGGTCAAAACGAATATTAATCTAATATTTTACTCAGAAGAATATTAATTTAACTAACAGATTATTATAGAATATTTTTAAAAGAATTAATGGTGAGCGCACAGTTTATCTGATGGTAAATAAATGCTGTAGCCCATTTACATGTACATCTATGTATTAATGATTAAGCATCAAAATTCAGACGCGTTGTCATTATAGAAGACTGAGTTGAAATACCATTTTTCCAGTAAATAGGATATCTGCAAACATATCATAGTAAACATAGCAGCATTATCCTGCTCTTTCACGCTGATATTCTGAGCCGACCCATTAGCGCAGTACCCATAATATGTTACTATATTTATAGTTGTTTAGCAGGATACCATTAGAATAATTTACTTTGTTTATTAAAATTATGGTATTTAATGGTCTCCATGAATAGCGTGAGTTTTCAACATTAAAAGAGAAGCTTAACATGTTACACACTACAGTCACACTAGTGTAGCCCGGGTTCGAAGACCAGCCTAATAGTCAAATGATAATAATTTATCACATTTATTTATACTTGGTACATACTTAAAATGCTTAATATTTAATTTTTCAACAACCCGCATTACGGTATAGAAAGTACACGAAAAACCGCTTTTAAAACGGAATAATGGTTAAAAATGTTACGATGCTTTTTTGTTCGATCAAATTCTAAAAAGCAGTATTACTTTATGGAATTTCTTATATCAGTGTTTTTCTAATGTAGTCAGCGTATTCGTGGACGCCGGTGATTACTTACACACGTACCAGGCGAGCCACACGTTCGTTTGTCCGCAACTTCCATAGAAATAAAAAAGAACCGGACATCAGCTTTAGAGAGAGTTTTCAACATGGCTACCAAATCTTACGGAAAGGCGTTACGTAAAGCCAGTTTCAAGTTCAATAAATATATCGGTGCAAAACTATGTGCCAGACCTCTGGTAGTCGAAGTTTTTGTTTCTCGCCAATGTGGTCGAGACAAACTTTCGTCAGCCTACAATGCCTCCGCTTAGGCCTAAGAAGAACACGTACAACTTGTTACTCTCTGACAGAGAAACAAACGAATCAACTTGCTTCTTAGTTTTTTATACCCACAGCAAAGTTGTGTTTGCTAGTCCGTCTTTTCATCCCATATATTGTACATATAATATAGGAGTGGTCAAGGAAACAGCGAATAAACTTTTCTTTAGCTAAGACAGACTCTTTCCAATCTTCTTATACCATTCTCTGGATAGAATTTCATCCGAAGAACCTCAGTATATAATATGTTGAACCCAGATCCTAAAGACGTGGGAAGTATACGATAAGTAACTACGCGATCATAAACACAGCTTTTATCAATACGCCCGCCCAACTAGTTCAGTAGCAGCATATTTTATTTACACTTTACACTTTACTGCACTAAAGGTACAAACGGCGGACTTAATGCCATATGGCATTTTCTACCAGCCAACCGGAAAGTTAGTGGGAGAGGCGTGTACTGCAGTGGGCTAGAATGAAACCTAAAATTGATAAATTTCACATACACATACAACTTCACCCCCCTCCCACACACACATCACACACATACATACTCATAGCTCAAACCTAATTAAATATATATAAGGATCTAACAGATTAAATGTTATAGATTATTTATATATTTTTGTGTCAGATGAACCCAAATAATGTTCCTTTACCTTTGTTTTAAAAATCCATTTGTTGGGGGATTTTCTTATTGCTAGGGGAAGCGCATTCCAGAGTCTTACAGCTGTAACAGCGAAAGAGTTTGAGAGGAAACCAGTACGGTGAGAGAGCGTATAGAGCACGAGATTGTTACGAGAGCGAAGATTGCAATCATGGGAAGAACCCAAGTATTGAAACTTACATTTCAAACACTCTGGGCCCAATCGATCGTTAAGAATAGTGAACAGAGTGCTAAGAATTCTAAGGCTCCTGCGTTGTGGGATATTTAACCATTTAAGTTGAGAGCGATAGAAAGAGATGTGGTCATACTTTCGAAGACCGTAAATGAAACGGATACAGTTGTTGAGAAGCCGATCCAATTTATTGACCAAGTATTTGTCTGCATCTAAGTAACACACATCAGCATAATCAAACATAGGAAGAATTAGCGATTGAATTAGAATTTTTTTCGTACAAGGCGGTAAGATATTTTTATATCCGTACAATTGTCTCAAAGTAGTACAAACTTTACGGCTAACTTCCTCAACATGATTGCGCCAAGTAAGTGAACAATCCAAGGTTAATCCCAAGTCCCTAACATGAGAGCTGTAAGGAATTACCTCGCCATTATAGATCAGAGGATCGAACGATGTATGATTAAGTTTACCAAATTGACGTGCACTGCCTAAGACTATAGCTTGGCATTTACTTGGATTAACAGCGACCCCATACCTTCTTGACCAATTAAGAATCCAGTTAAGATCGGAGTTAATCACGGTTACGGCATTATTTATGGAAGTAGCATCGGCATGAGCATAGAGCTGCAAGTCGTCGGCATACCGTACGTACATATGGTAGGAAGCACGAAAATTACAAGTAATCATGTTAATAAATATAGAGAAAAGTAAAGGAGAGAGAATTCCACCTTGCGGAACACCAGTGGTTAATTCACCCCAATCGGACACCATACCATCGACCCGAATCGCCTGCTGGCGACCGCGAAGATAGGAGGAGACCCAATTCAGTTCTGACAATGAAAAACCTATGTAAGACAAGATGGCGATGAGAATATCATGGTCAACGCTATTAAAGGCATTAGAAAAATCTATTAAAACTAACACCGTCAACTTTCCAAACTCCATGCCATCATATTTTCAAGAAAAGCGTTATTTTGTTCACTCTTGAATATAATATTATATTAAGGTATATTACTAATATATATCTAGAAGAAGATTGAAAAGAGTGATAACAGAGAACTAACAACTTAAAGTTTATTCATGTTCTTTATTTCAAAATCAATTAATTTTAGTTGCTTAAAGTAATTACTCACGTTCAGGATAAAAATACATACTTACTCTAACAATTCTTTAAATTCAAGCAAAAATCGTTTATTCCAAGCAAAATTACAAGCTAGTCAAAATCTATCCATTCACTATTACTTATTAATCTGCGCATTAAGTGTCACTATCTAAAAATTTTTTAGTAGTTTAGATCTTTATGCGTATCTTATTACTTTCAATTTTTCTTTAATAGTTCGAATGTTATATTCCTAGAGGTTCTTGAATAATTATAGCAAATTCACCAATTTACTTAACTGGTAGTTTATTGTTCCTTTAATTAAATAGTCAATCATTATTATAAGTCGGGGAAAAGCTTTGTTTGTATAAAATTGAAGAAAAATATCTTTAAAGAAAAATATCTGGCTGGTCTTAATATCAATACATATAGAAAATTAAGAAAAAAGACAGTAGTAGAGTAGGCTTCGCCATCACCTAACCCTAGGCTCACCCGGGTGGTGCTAAACAAGTGACTAAGCCGCAAGTATAGACTCGGCTCCTCGCCGTATGGTAGCAGCGTAAAATCTACAACCCTCCCCCCCCTAATTCGCAACACGAGGCATAAAATAAAAAATGGCTCCGAGTTCCCGGCGCACCTTTAATGGGTTAGGGGTGCGAAGAATCTCCGGGAATAAAACCGGTGACGAGATTTGCCACCCGTAATGTTCGGTCTCCCAGAGGGGCAAAAAGTGGATTGCAGAAGCCCGTCTTGCTACGCTGAATGATATAGAGCAACGAATGGTAAGATGGATGAAGTATGTGAAATGATGAATGATAGAGGAGTAGATGTGTTATGTGTAAATGAGACAAAACGAAAGGAAAGGTTGCCACTGCACATGGCATATATACCGCATACTGTTCTTGTGTAGACGAGACCGAACGGGCATACCAGGTTGTCGGTATCATCCTTTCAGAATTAATGGGCCAATTCCTACAAAATAAGTTGCCAGCCATTCTATTGTGTATTATAGTATTTTATGGTCCCAGACATGTCTAAGTCCACTTATATCCGAGAGCAGTTTTGGGACAAGTTAAAGACGGTGTCGATGAAATTTAAGGAAAATTAAAATATTATTATGTTAGGAGGCTTTAATGGAAGGGTTAGGGTGAAGAGCACTGGTTAGTATTGGGAACGTTTGGTGATGAAAGTATAAATAAGACCGGGGAAGCCTTCTCACGGCTCGGAAAGAGGTAGGGAAGTAAGTGTAGATAAAGTAATGAGAGCAATGAAAAGCATGAAAGTAGATAAGGCAGCTTGTAACTCGATATTCTAATACACCTTGTTTATTTTATGTTGGGAATTGAAGCGGGTACCGGGTAAGACTGGGGTAAAGCAGGTATAGTGAATGCAGGAAATAGAGTGAATGGGGCTCTGTTATCGAAAGTCAGAATGTGACTAAAAAGGCACCTGTGGTAATTCATAATGCTGAGTTAATCCCTACTTTAATGAATGTTAGTGTAAGTTGGGTATGGCAGAAGAAGCACGAATGTAAAATAAATGTTGTAGAAATGCGGTCTTAAAGGAGTATGCTGGGACTGAATCTGAATGACAGGGTGAGAAATTGTGTGATAAGAGAAAAATGTGGTGTGCAAAATGATGTTGTGACCAGGATTAAGAAATGAATGTTTCGGTGGTTTGGCATATAAAAATAATGAACGAGGAAAGAGTAACAAAGCAAATTTATATTGCAGATGTAAATGGCAGAGTCGGGAATGAACGCCCAAGGCGAACATTTATCGACCGAATTCGCGATATATTGAAAATGGGTAGTTATACGTTTTATACGTGGTAAAGCCACGTTGCAGCTAAATTATGGATGTAGTACGAATGGGTCGGCTCGACCCTGGAAGGACCACGTTCTCTAAGAATACCAGCGTAAATTAGCAGCTTAATACCGCTGTGTTTCGTATGGTGAGTATAGAGATCTGCAGAACCCGTTTTACTCAAAACAAGGCATTCCATCTTAGTCCTCAGGGGTTATAACGCATCTGCGTTTTAATTTTTAATCGTGGATAAATGTAGATGTCTATGTATCCGCTTATCGTCAGGTGGACTGTGTGCTCGTTTGTCATCTTTATTCTTTAAAAATACACTTTATTGATGAGCGTATATGTGTAGATGTGTGGATGTAAAGGAAGCGAGAGAGGTGTGACGGGATCGTGCCAAATGGAAGTCCGTAGTATTTGCATACCCCTTTGGGTGACAGGCGTGAGTGTTTAAGCAAAAAGTAAAAAACACTTTTCCGCCATTTTTCAATTGTTTTTCTATCCGCCAAAATGAGTTATTCTAATGAATAAATTCGATACATTCTGAAGTTTTATCCCTTCAAGCCCTAAGCAGTCGAATTCAACCGCGCACAACCACGGCACTTTAAACCATTAAAACTTATATTTGGAGACTACTTTTCTGTGAAGAAGTTTGGCATTCTAGAATTAATATGAAATTTTCTATACTTTATAGTAAGTAATAATAATAGTTATGCTATGGATATTTATTTATAATCTACATTAATTTCGAACGCCATTTTCGCGTGAATGTTATTGTGTTGATTTTTGGAGTTTTCTAGTATTTTATAAGAGTTTTAATATAGTGTTTTATTATATAATTGTAATGAAAGATTTTTTGTGAATATAATTTATCTTTTTAGGTAAATAATTTCGAGTAATATATATTGAAATCATTGTGATTTTCACGCTACCGACATTCGCTTGGTATGTTTTGTTTTTGTTATCAAAATACAATAGTCTTATTGTAATGAAGTAAAACCTGACTTTTATATAGAGAATTTTGTATAGATTTTATAATGGCAAACTTCTTAATAGAAAAGAAGTCTCTAAATATAAGTTTTAATGGTTTAAAGCGCTGTGGGCTGGTGCGGTAGCATGCGGCCGCTCGGGATTTGCCGGGCGCATGCGACTGCATGGGAATTTGAAGGGGACTAAGGGGTTATTACAAAAAAGGTAAAAATGCGACTCAAGCTGCGAAAAAAAATTATGATGTTTGTAGAGAAAGAGAGAATAGCACAACGTTGGTTCTAGCGTTTTCAGTCCGGGAAATTTGAAGTCAAAGATACAGCTCGCTCTGGTGGCCCTCATACGGTTAAAGTCGATACCATTTACGATAGAGTAGAGCAAGATCGGCATATCATTAGTTAAGTCATAGCCAAGGAGTTGACGATTGACCAAAAGATAGTTTTGACCCATTTGAAAAAGTCTGGCTATACAAAAAAGCTTGTTATTTGGGTACCACACTTCACTGGAAGAAACCTAATGAATCGTGTAATCTTTTTCGATTTTCTATTGAAACGTAATGAAACTGAAATTTTTTGGAAAAGATTGATCACTGGTGATGAAAAGCGGATCACTTACGACAAGAACGTGCAAAAAAGATCATAAATAGAACACGCAATAAGTTGATGCTGTGTGTATGGTGGGATTCGAAGGGCATTGTTTATTATAAGATTTTACCGCCAGGCAAAACCATCGACTCTGATCTCTACTGCCCACAACTAATGAGATTTAAGCAAGAAATTGAGAAAAAGCGGCCGGAGTTGATCAACAGAAAAGGAGTGGGATTTCATCATGATAACGCCAGACCACACATATTTTCGACCACTCAGCAAAAATGGAGAGAGCTTGGTTGGGAAGTGTTAATGCACCCACCATATAGTCCTGAACATGCACCCTCAGATTTTCATCTGTTTCGATTTCTTCAGAATTCTTTGGTTAGTGTTAGGTTAACATCAAAAGACTGTCAAAACTACTTGTCGCAATTTTTTGATCAAATATTCCAATATTTCTACAGCAACGGGATTACGTCACTACATACAAGATAGCAACAAAATATCGAACTTAATGACATATATACCTATATTATAATTAAATGTAATTAAACTTTGAAAGAAATTTTTATATAAAAAACGAACGAACTTGTTCGCTGACCTAGTACTTTCCGCATTCTAAAAGACAGAGCTCTTTATTTTTCCAGCAGACACAGACACCCTGAATCTCTTAGCTGGCACAACAACTATACCTATTTTAGTTAACTGTATATAATTATATAGAAATTATTTAAAACTGCCTTTAAACAATATATAATTCATCAACCATTGATATGGTATAAATACAGTGTAACTTATACTGCTGTTATGGAAATGGACGCCCGAGCGGCATAATTCAATTGCCTTCGTTCGAACCGTTTCCGTGAGTCTGCGGCTGAATGAGCGCCGTCAGAAAATTCTATTAAAATCCACGCTTGAGCGGTTTAAATCTAATCTTTTCATAATAGAGTTTTATAGTCGTAAATAATCCTCTTAAAACAATTCTTAAAAGCATAATGGTAATTATTAACATAAATGTTAATATTGATAAATTTCTTAAATAGCCTAAAAACATTTTTAAGACGAGAAATATTATTTAAGACAAAGTATCGTGATTAAAACTACTTTTACGGATTTTTATCGCGTTTATTTTTTTACTTTTTTTTTTTATTTTTTTTTTAATTCCCGACGTTTTCGGGCGCTTTCCAGCACCCATGGTCACGGGGGACTGGATGCTGGATGGGATGGGTGCTGGAAAGCGCCCGAAACGTCGGGAATTAAAAAAAAATAAATAAATAAAAAGTAAAAAATTAAACGCGATAAAATCCGTAAAAGTAGTTTTAATCATGTGCAATGTTCGCGTAAATATAAGAAATCATTACAAAGTATAGTAATAAATTTGGAAATTTCAACAAAAGCTAAAGGTAAAGTTAGCCTACATACGACTCACTACTGGGCACAGACCTCTCATGTTTGGGATGGTCACAAAACAACAAAATAAGCTGTTGATTTAATGATAATTTTTTGATAATTTTCATACTTTTCTCTGATTATTATGTTAACGAAAATTGCGATTGAGGACTTTTAGTCCTTAAAATAAATATAATTTATTAAACAACCTGTGAGTCCAAAAAAAGTGTAAATCGTGCGCGGAATTATTGTGTATTATGAACAAGAAGTGCCACTTTACAGTTATTTATTTATTTATTACAGTTGTTACTATTCAACTACAATTTCCGAACGTCAACTTCAAAAATTTTCCGAGAGACGAATCTGATGAATATCAAACAATTATACATTTATATCACATGTATCTTTATTCGCAAATCCATGAACAAGAAGGGCCGCACGGATCTGCAATTCATCAAGCGAAAAAAAGTTGGACGCATCTGCACTCGACGCTTGTTTGCTTAAAACTCGAACAAAGTACGGCCAGACCACAATTACATGCGAAGGTGCGCGACTTTTTAATAAGATACCCTCGGAAATAAAAATGTAGACTCGTTTAATGTATTCAAAAAACGACTAGCAAATCATATAATCACAAACATATCTATCTGAGTGCGTTGGACTGGTTTGTTCCTGGTCTTAGTATTGAGGTGCTAAGGTGATAGTAGCTGGCCGTATGAGGACGCTCAAAGTTACTCAGCGAGCTATGAGAGGTCTATGCTTGGAGTTTCTCTGCGTGATAAACTTAGAAATGAGGATATCCGCAGTAGAACCAGAGTGACCGACATAGCCCAACGGATTAGTAAGCTGAAGTGGCAATGGGCCGGCCATATAGCTCGAAGAACCGACAACCGTTGGGGAAAAAGGTTCTCGAGTGGCAGCCTCGTACCGTACCTAAGTGTAGGGCGACCCCCACTAGATGGAGTGACGACCTGGTAAGACATGCAGGAAGTCGATGGATGCAGGTGGCTCAGGACCGTGCTTTGTGGCATACCTTGAGGGAGGCCTATGTTCAGCAGTGGACTTGTAAAGAGCTGTAATGATGATGATGATGATGAAGGTGATAGTGAATACTAGAATTTAACTTTTCTTTTATTTGTATAGATTTTTCCCGTCGATAGCTTTTCTTGATGTTGTTTATTTTTCAACAACATAGGTACGACAATGAATTTTGTTACTTAGATTTACTTTTATTTATGTTCTCATGTAAGTGGCGTATAAAATATCTTTATGAGAATAAATATCTTTAAACATGAACATATTACTGGTTACTTATTACAAGAAAGCTCAAAATCATCAGCAGCATATGGAGAGAGCACAATGATTCTCTACGTGGCAGAGTCCAAAACAAAGGCATCCAAAAAACAACAAAGTAAACGGCATAAAAGTACTTAAACCACAAATCTTAACCGATCAACAAAATGAAGAGCATTATAGGGGCAATCACGTAATGTAAGGAATCGAGAAAAGCAGGTGACTCAGAACTAAGTCTTATATATATATATATATATATATATATATATATATATATATATATATATATATATATATATATATATATATATATATATATATATATATATATATATATATATATATATATATATATATATTGTTGCTATATTTTTTAAGCACAAAGATATTAAATTATGTGTAAAAGTAGAATGCCTATCACTACAAATTCCTGGTCAGTAAACTGTCCAACAGACGAACTAATTACTTTATAGTTTCTCTTTGTTTTGTTTGCTTAATGTATGTTTTAAGAGAAACAATGTTATGTTTTAGGCGGGGTTTTCTTTTCGGAGTTTTGGCTTTTTTTTTTTTTTTTTTTTTTTTTTTATTTTTTTAAAACAAATATTTTTCCTCTAATTAATAAAAAAAAAAAAAGGTGTATTGCGAAATTTGTTTTGAAGCACAATAGATAATTTTTTGTAATTTATTGTGACATCTGTTGGTGGAGTAGAAGGTTTGTTCTTTTTGCACTATTAGTACAGTTTCACTATCTGCCAACAGATGGCGGCAAAAAAAGGACAACGAATTATATATTAATAAGTTTTTCTATAACCGCTCTATTTCCTGTAAATTTACATCCTAAATATAGTGATTATAAATATTCTCTTTGCTAGATCCTTTGAGCTTATTTTTTCTGAAGTCTTGTACGGACTTGGTTTCCCAACGTACGCCTAATCTAGGTAATTTGAATATGCGTGATTACGTACGGGTCACTTTTATGCATTGCGGGATTATGAAAGCGTGGTGACAAGTTGCAAGTCGGCCAGCCACCAAGACTGTGGCACTTCTCATTGTGCAACCAAAAACCGACTGGCGACAACTCGCCACGGGTCTAAACGCGTGCTCAAATTGTAAACGCGTTGCTGCAGGTATGGACTAGCTTTCCTGAATACTCGTAACCAACTATGCGTACATTGTAAAAATTTTATTCAAGTCAACAGAGTCTCAAACAGAGGTGATTGCGGAGTGGAGCGGTGAGCGTCCCCCGATTCGTCGATCTTCCCGCATAGTCTGTATAAGACTTTATATTTTCTAAGTAGTAGGATTTCTTTTCTGGCTAGGAGTCTATTTAGGTAGGTACCATCCTCCTACCTATTATTACCATCAAATAGCAGCGCTTACGCTGTTGTGTTCCGGTCTGAAGGGTATAGAGAGCCGATACTTATATAATTACAGGCTGTGAGGTATTCCATCTGCTCAGGGTTGAAAACGCATGTAGAATTCACTGTATGAAGTTAGATATGCGTACATGGACTTGTATATCTAACCATGGACTACAGTAGCTGTTTACCTCACTTATAAAAAGTTCGTGCAACTTTTGGTGCCTAGTCCCCCTAATATTTTATACGTGGAGGGGCCACGCTGCAGCTATATTATGGTTGTAGCAAGAATGGGGCGGCTCGACTGGGGAAGGACCACGCTCTCACAGAATACCAGCGTAATACTGCCGTGTTTCGTATGGTGAGTGTAGAGATCCGGCGACCCTTTTTTACTAGAAACGAGGCATTCCGTCTTAGTCCTCCCGGGTGACAACGCATCTGTATTTTGAATTTTAATCAAGGATAAATGTAGATGTCTATGGGTCACAGCATCCACTTACCATCACGAGGTTATAAAAAACGAGGTGGTGCCCACTGCCTGGACGGCAATGCATGCGATTCATAAAATGATGAATAGTAAGGTAACTTAATATTGTGACATTATAAGTAGTTGAATTTTAATAATAATTGTTGTAGCTTAACAACACTGCGGTTAGCTTATGAATGCCGTTTCGGCAGCATTCGGAATCGCCAGCATTCGGAATGTCTCGAAAACCCTCGGAGTACTTCGGCAACCTTCAAGATGCAGAGGTATAACTCAATATGCATACCGAGGTACGGCTAAAGAGTATATAATCATTACGTTTTAGATACGGCCGCTTCCAATAAATATTAACTTCACATCTCTCTAGGGATAAAATAATTTGAAGAATTCATTTTTTGATAACGCTTTTTTTGTTTAACAAAATCTACCCACATGTATTTATGACTTGAGCTTATACGTCATAAATATATGTAGGTACCAAAAGTTATTGCAGTTTATTTCTATAAAAATATTAGCAAAATCCATATAAATAACGTTACACGAGAGAATCAACAGTTGAATGCGCTCGACAGCCCGTTACATCATCAATCACAACACGCTCTATATGCGCTAAACGCTTGTCGAGAGCTGCTTTAAAATCACTCTGAAGCTAAATGTTGATGTTTTAAATTTGTATTCATTTTAATAACACAGTATTTTTGTTTAAAACAACTGTTTCAGGTTAATTCTTCCTTCTTATTCATTGTTAGTTTATAAACCTGATACACTGTTTCCCTTATTATGGAGGATTGGCCTTAATCGCAATGTTTCGAAAATGTTGGTTCCGTTCTCCATTGCCTATTTGAATAAAAAAAAAATCTTGTATAAAAATACATTAACCGTGTAGTAGCGGTGTAAGAATATAAACTACCTATAAACTACGAGATGTGCAACACCATATACGTGGTAGAGTCATGCTGCAGCTATTTTGTAGTTGTATCACGAATGGATCACCTCGACAGACCACGCTCTCATAGAACACCAGCGTAAAATAGCAGCTTATTGCTGCTGTGTTTCGTATGGTGAAATTAGAGAAACGGAGACCCTTTTTTACTGGATACGAGGTATTCTATCTTAGTGCTCAGGGTTAACAACGCATCTGCATTTTGATTCTTAATTGAAAATAAATGTATGTAGATGTCTACGGGCCACGGCATCCACTTACCATCAGGTGGACTGTGTACCCGCTTATCACCATTCTATAAAACATCTTCCTGATAATAAATCAAAATTATAAAAAACTGCAGTTGCCGATCTGGCTGGCAACTGTAACAAAATCCCCCCCTGTGAGGTATTATATTGGGAACACCTTTGTTAGGCCACAATCTATCAAAAGGTAAGGCTCCATTGGCTCCTCTAAGCTGATCGTTGAAGTTAAGATTCCCTTGGTGAATAAGGAAACTTTTGAGCTGGACAAAGTTATTAGTCTTCCTCGGCAGCACTACATCGTGGAATTCATTACACCCCATATCGCATTCAATCTACAAAAAAAACATGCTCCTCACTCGAACAGAATCAGACATTCAAAATTGTATCCGTACAAACAAATTATTATGCTCTATAGATAAACCGACTTATGAGTTACAAATAACATCTGCGCACGCACACATTTGTCATTAAATTTAAAGGATAAAAAGTACCGAACGTTGGAGATTTTTTTCAAATTAATTTTTCTTAACCATTTTCCTATATTACTTATACTGAAAATTTTCTTCATATTTTTTTTTTTTTTTTTTTTTATAGAAGAGGGGGCAAACGAGCATGTGGCTCACCTGATGTTAAGTGACTACCGCCGCCCATGATCAACCGCAACACCAGGGGAATTGCAGGTGCGTTGCCGGCCCTTTAGAAAGGAGTAAGCTCTTTTCTTGAAGGTCCCCAGGTCGTATCGGTTATTGTCGTATTTGGCCGGTTATTGTAAAATAACCTTGTATAAGTTGTACCAATAAACAAAATGCATCTAGTCTGTTCTAGTGCACCGTAGTCACATCATTAAGTACATTTCGTCATTTAGGGTGGCAATGAATTTTGTTTCTTAATCGAGGATAGATCTAGATGCATGTGGGCCACAGCATCTACTTAGCAACAGTATAACTGTGTGGTCGTATATCCTATATACTTAAAAAAAAATATTTTTAGATAAATATATATGTGTAAGGTTTAGGTGTGTTAAGTTGTAACTTCTTATCTTTTAAAAATATAAAACGTTGTTTGCAAAATCCAGTTTTGTGAATTCGGTGATTTATGATTCACGCGCACTAAATGATAAACAACCATTAATAAAGTTCAAGGTGATGACGCATTACTTGAAAAATCTTTGTCGTACGTCGATTTATTTTTCTTTTACTTATACGAAGTCATGAAAATGGGTTTACAGAGTACTGCTTTTCGAGAACTTTGCAATTTACCGAATGTAATATGAAATAATTTAAAACGTGTATTCAGAAAGCAAAACACGTGTAAATTCACTCTAATGATCTTACTATTAAAATGACAAACCTTGAGGCAGCTAAAGGTAACGGAAGCGAAGGTTAACATCGTAACGATCTAGAAATACGCATTTATATTTGCTATCATGAAACATCATTATTTATTTGGAAAATACAAACAACAGCCTAAAGTCTAGTAACATTTGATAGAATCGCTGGAGACCCTAAGCATAGTGCTCAATGACCTCAGTACTGTCTCCCAACAGATCTTAAGATTAACATGAACAAAATAAAAGTCATGTGTAACGTTCATGTCACACATAAGCCTGTAGTTATTGGGAGCACTTCGAAGTTGTTGACGAGTATGTTTACCTGGGACAAATAGTGTGGCTGGGTAAGTCCAACTTCGACCAAGAGGTCAATCGACTTATTCAACTCGGCTGGGCAGAGTTCGTTAGATTACGACACAGCTTCTTGCCAGGCATACCTCAAAACTTTAAAACACAATCAATGCGTGTTGCCAGTAGTGACCTATGGATCTGAGACGTGGTGGTCCTTCACTCCTGGTCGTATGAGGAAGCTCAAGGTCGCTCAGCAAGCTATGAAGATCATGTTATGCTCGGGGTATCTCTGCGAGATAGACTTTAAAATTAGGATATCCGCAGTTGAACCAGAGTAACCGACATATCCGAAAGAAATAGTAAGCTGGAGTGGCAAAGGGCCAGCAATATAGCTCGAAGAACTGGGGATGCCTATGGTTAGGAGTGGACTTGTGAAGAAATAAAAAAGAAAGACAATTATTCCCTAAAACTATTCAAATCACATAAACAAAAAAGACAGTTAAACGTATGACAGTTAAGACTATAAGTGATGGGGTGTGTATCGAGCCATTGAAAATTTTGTTCCTCAGCGTAGTGCCGCAGGTTAACCTACAGCGCAAATGATTCTGCCATCATCGAAGATACGCGCACGATCCGCCTGGTTGTGTTTATGAATAAACTAAAATATTTCTATGCCTCATAAACTACATACATATATATATATATATATATATATATATATATATATATATATATTGTTGCTATATTTTTTAAGCACAAAGATATTAAATTATATGTAAAAGTAGAATGCCTATCACTACAAATTCCTGGTCAGTAAACTGTCCAACAGACGAACTAATTACTTTATAGTTTCTCTTTGTTTTGTTTGCTTAATGTATGTTTTAAGAGAAACAATGTAGATAATTTTTTGTAATTTATTGTGACATCTGTTGGTGGAGTAGAAGGTTTGTTCTTTTTGCACTATTAGTACAGTTTCACTATCTGCCAACAGATGGCGGCAAAAAAGGACAACGAATAAGTTTTTCTATAACCGGTCTAATTCCTGTAAATTTACATCCTAAATATAGTGATTATGAATATTCTCTTTGCTAGATCCTTTGAGCTTATTTTTTCTTAAGTCTTGTACGGACTTGGTTTCCCAACGTACGCCTAATCTAGGTAATTTGAATATGCGTGATTACGTACGGGTCACTTTTATGCATTGCGGGATTATGAAAGCGTGGTGACAAGTTGCAAGTCGGCCAGCCACTAAGACTGTGGCACTTCTCATTGTGCAACCAAAAACCGACTGGCGACAACTCGCCACGGGTCTAAACGCGTGCTCAAATTGTATACGCGTTGCTGCAGGTATGGACTAGCTTTCCTGAATACGCGTAACCAACTACGCGTACATTGTAAAAATTTTATTCAAGTCAACAGAGTCTCAAACAGAGGTGATTGCGGAGTGGAGCGGTGAGCGTCCCCGATTCGGCCCGATCTTCCCGCATAGTCTGTATAAGACTTTATATTTTCTAAGTAGTAGGATTTCTTTTCTGGCTAGGAGTCTATTTAGGTAGGTACCATCCTCCTACCTATTATTACCATCAAATAGCGGCGCTTGCGCTGTTGTGTTCCGGTCTGAAGGGTATAGAGAGCCGATACTTATATAATTACAGGCTGTGAGGTATTCCATCTGCTCAGGGTTGAAAACGCATGTAGAATTCACTGTATGAAATTAGATATGCGTACATGGACTTGTATATCTAACCATGGACTACAGTAGCTGTTTACCTCACTTATAAAAAGTTCGTGCAACTTTTGGTGCCTAGTCCCCCTAATATTTTATACGTGGAAGGGCCACGCTGCAGCTATATTATGGTTGTAGCAAGTATGGGGCGGCTCGACTGGGGAAGCACCACGCTCTCACAGAATACCAGCGTAATACTGCCGCGTTTCGTATGGTGAGTGTAGAGATCCGGAGACCCTTTTTTACTAGAAACGAGGCATTCCGTCGTAGTCCTCAGGGGTGCCAACGCATCTGTATTTTGAATTTTAATCAAGGATAAATGTAGATGTCTATGGGTCACAGCATCCACTTACCATCACGAGGACTGTGTGCTCGTTTTTCACCGTTATTCTATAAAAAAACGAGGTGGTGCCCACTGTCTGGACGGCAAAGCATGCGATTTATAAAATGATGAATAGTAAGGTAACTTAATATTGTGACATTATAAGTAGTTGAATTTTAATAATAATTGTTGTAGCTTAACAACACTGCGGTTAGCTTATGAATGCCGTTTCGGCAGCATTCGGAATCGCCAGCATTCGGAATGTCTCGAAAACCCTCGGAGTACTTCGGCAACCTTCAAGATGCAGAGGTATAACTCAATATGCATACCGAGGTACGGCTAAAGAGTATATAATCATTACGTTTTAGATACGGCCGCTTCCAATAAATATTAACTTCACATCTCTCTAGGGATAAAATAATTTGAAGAATTCATTTTTTGATAACGCTTTTTTTGTTTAACAAAATCTACCCACATGTATTTATGACTTGAGCTTATACGTCATAAATATATGTAGGTACCAAAAGTTATTGCAGTTTATTTCTATAAAAATATTAGCAAAATCCATATAAATAACGTTACACGAGAGAATCAACAGTTGAATGCGCTCGACAGCCCGTTACATCATCAATCACAACACGCTCTATATGCGCTAAACGCTTGTCGAGAGCTGCTTTAAAATCACTCTGAAGCTAAATGTTGATGTTTTAAATTTGTATTCATTTTAATAACACAGTATTTTTGTTTAAAACAACTGTTTTAGGTTAATTCTTCCTTCTTATTCATTGTTAGTTTATAAACCTGATACACTGTTTCCCTTATTATGGAGGATTGGCCTTAATCGCAATGTTTCGAAAATGTTGGTTCCGTTCTCCATTGCCTATTTGAATAAAAAAAAAATTGTATAAAAATACATTAACCGTGTAGTAGCGGTGTAAGAATATAAACTACCTATAAACTACGAGATGTGCAACACCATATACGTGGTAGAGCCATGCTGCAGCTATTTTGTAGTTGTATCACGAATGGATCACCTCGACAGACCACGCTCTCATAGAACACCAGCGTAAAATAGCAGCTTATTGCTGCTGTGTTTCGTATGGTGAAATTAGAGAAACGGAGACCCTTTTTACTGGATACGAGGTATTCTATCTTAGTGCTCAGGGTTAACAACGCATCTGCATTTTGATTCTTAATTGAAAATAAATGTATGTAGATGTCTACGGGCCACGGCATCCACTTACCATCAGGTGGACTGTGTACCCGCTTGTCACCATTCTATAAAACATCTTCCTGATAATAAATCAAAATTATAAAAAACTGCAGTTGCCGATCTGGCTGGCAACTGTGACAAAATCCCCCTCTGTGAGGTATTATATTGAAAACACCTATGTTAGGCCACAATCTATCAAAAGTTAAGGCTCCATTGGCTCCTCTAAGCTGATCGTTGAAGTTAAGATTCCCTTGGTGAATAAGGAAACTTTTGAGCTGGACAAAGTTATTAGTCTTCCTCGGCAGCACTACATCGTGGAATTCATTACACCCCATATCGCATTCAATCTACAAAGAAAACGTTCTCCTCACTCTGAACAGAATCAGACATTCAAAATTGTATCTGTACAAACAAATTATTATGCTCTATAGATAAACCGACTTATGAGTTACAAATAACATAAGCAATTTGTAATTTCGCAGTAAAATCTGCGCACGCACACATTTGTCATTAAATTTAAAGGATAAAAAGTTGAACGAACGTTGGAGATTTTTTTTCAAATTAATTTTTCTTAACCACTTGCCTATAGTACTTATACTGAAAATTCTCTTCATATTTTTTTTTTTTTTTTATAGAAGAGGGGGCAAAGGCAGGGGGCCCTTTAGAGGGTTTTTTTTGATTTTTTGGGCGGTTATTGTAAAATAACCTCGTATAAGTTGTACCAATAAACAAAATGTGCCGGTTGAACAAAATGCATCTGGTCTGTTCTAGTGCACCGTAGTCACATCATTAAGTACATTTCGTCATTTAGGGTGGCAATGAATTTTGTTTCTTAATCGAGGATAGATCTAGATGCATGTGGGCCACAGCATCTACTTAGCAACAGTATAACTGTGTGGTCGTATATCCTATATACTTTAAAAAAATATTTTTAGATAAATATATATGTGTAAGGTTTAGGTGTGTTAGTTGTAACTTCTTATCTTTTAAAAATATAAAACGTTGTTTGCAAAATCCAGTTTTGTGAATTCGGTGATTTATGATTCACGCGCACTAAATGATAAACAACCATTAATAAAGTTCAAGGTGATGACGCATTACTTGAAAAATCTTTGTCGTACGTCGATTTATTTTTCTTTTACTTATACGAAGTCATGAAAATGGGTTCACAGAGTACTGCTTTTCAAGAACTTTGTAATTTACCGAATGTAATGTGAAATAATTTAAAACGTATATTCAGAAAGCAAAACACGTGTAAATTCACTCTAATGATCTTACTATTAAAATGACAAACCTTGAGGCAGCTAAAGGTAACGGAAGCGAAGGTTAACATCGTAACGATCTAGAAATACGCATTTATATTTGCTATCATGAAACATCATTATTTATTTGGAAAATACAAACAACAGCCTAAAGTCTAGTAACATTTGATAGAATCGCTGGATACCCTAAGCATAGTGCTCAATGACCTCAGTACTGTCTCCCAACAGATCTTAAGATTAACATGAACAAAATAAAAGTCATGTGTAACGTTCATGTCACACATAAGCCTGTAGTTATTGGGAGCACTTCGAAGTTGTTGACGAGTATGTTTACCTGGGACAAATAGTGTGGCTGGGCAAGTCCAACTTCGACCGAGAGGTCAATCGACTTATTCAACTCGGCTGGGCAGAGTTCGTTAGATTACGACACAGCTTCTTGCCAGGCATACCTCAAAACTTTAAAACACAATCAATGCGTGTTGCCAGTAGTGACCTATGGATCTGAGACGTGGTGGTCCTTCACTCCTGGTCGTATGAGGAAGCTCAAGGTCACTCAGCAAGCTATGAAGATCATGTTATGCTCGGGGTATCTCTGCGAGATAGACTTTAAAATTAGGATATCCGCAGTTGAACCAGAGTAACCGACATATCCGAAAGAAATAGTAAGCTGGAGTGGCAAAGGGCCAGCAATATAGCTCGAAGAACTGGGGATGCCTATGGTTAGGAGTGGACTTGTGAAGAAAGAAAAAAGAAAGACAATTATTCCCTAAAACTATTGAAATCACATAAATAAAAAAGACAGTTAAACGTATGACAGTTAAGACTATAAGTGAGGGGGTGTGTAGCGAGCCATTGAAAATTTTGTTCCTCAGCGTAGTGCTGCAGGTTAACCTACAGCGCAAATGATTCTGCCATCATCGAAGATACGCGCACGATCCGCCTGGTTGTGTTTATGAATAAACTAAAATATTTCTATGCCTCATAAACTACATACATATATATATATATATATATATATATATATATACATTTTTTTTTTATATATATATATATATATATATATATGTATTAAGACACATGCATACGAGACATATTATACGCATACACAAACTATGTAAAAATAAAGAATTTGATAAAAATAATAAAATTTCAAAAATATATAAATATAAACGCAAGGATAAGATTTGTAAATAAACAATAACAACAAACTTATAATGCTCAACGATGCTGGAATAAACATATCTGCTGGGGGCTCAAGGTTAAGCTTTTTGTAAATATAATGAATGATTTTTGTATTGTGATTCAAAATTAAACTTTGAATTACACTCACGCTAAGACGGTGGAATGTCATTTCATTTCATTTACCTCTGAAAACTGGAGCTGGAACAGTAAGTAGTATTGACAAGGAGGTTCGTACAACACCTTATCATGCTTTGTCGATTTCTCCATATAAGCTTTTGATATAAATATACGGGTGACTTAATTTTGAAAACATCAAATAGTAAAATAGCGTAGAAAAGTTTCTGTTGCGCTTCCATTTTTAAAATACTTTCTTCATTGAAAAAAGGTATTACAATTGACCGCTTTGTTATAAAGAACCAGCAGCAAGCACATGCATTTTGTATATGATAAATTAGACGTTGTGGCTTTTCAAAATACAGGGTTCATACATTGTAATGTAGTGGTTTGATTTTGTAAGAACAATAGATCCACATATTCCTAAGCCCAATCGAATATATTTGCGGATTATGTATAACACCTTTACCTTAGCCTATCGCTAGCGTCACATAATTTGATGACTTGATTATATATAACTTTTTCTAAAATTTGAATTATATATTTAATGGATCAAAGTGATGAAATAAACTTAATGATTACTTTCATTCAAACGCCACTGGAACATAAACCGAAATGTCTTAGTAATTATCATTCAAATTAAAGAACAGTGCTGCCCGTAAATATTTTATAATTATGCTAAGCAGGTTTGAAATTAAAAAAGTCACTAAGTAACAAGAAACAGATGCTATAAATTAAGTATTTATCTCCTCGCTTGAACGTACATATTATTATAAAAACCTAAAAAGTTTGGATTTTTATTGGTACTTAATGCTAAAGTTTTTGTGATTTGTTTTATATAAATTTTTGGTGAATTCTGGTATGGGTATGTATGTATGTATGGGTATGTAGTTAGAATAAATTTTCAATTTCTTTCATCATATAAAATCATATCATATTAAAAAGAAAAAGTTTCCTTTTATATTCCAATTATTAATGAGAATCTTGGATATATACTTATACGTGGTAGAGACACGTTGCAGCTATATTATGGTTGTAGTACGAATGGTTCGGCAACGGGACTTGTGTGACTTGTTTTCAAACGGGAAAGGACCACGCTCTCACAGAATACCAGCGTAAAATTGCAGCTTAATACTGCTGTGTTTCGTATGGTGAGTGTAGAGATCCGGAGACCCGTTTTTACTGGAAATGAGGCATTCCATCTTAGTCCTCAGGGGTGACAATGGATAAATGTAGATGTCTATGGTCCACAGCATCCACTTACCATCACGTGGACTATGTGCTCGTTTATCATCCTTGTTCTATACACAAAAGAACTCATATCCCCCATGAGACAATCTATAAGGGAGACCTATGCTCAGCAGTGAACTTTTATAGGCTGTAATGGATAGACGGACTCAAAAGTACAATCTAACAGCTCTGTTGAAAAAGAAGATTTAAAATATACATATATTTTGTCTATTGACTTCAACAGCTAAAAATAAAAAAGCAGTTATAAAAATTAAAGACATCTATTTCTTTAAAAAAAGGTTCATTTATGTATACCTTAATCAAGTTTTGTTTTTCTTCTTATCAGTTTAAAAACGTAATAAACATTATATTTTATTTGAATTTACAAATTTATAGAAACAATAATATCATTATAAAAGTTTATAAAAAGCTTAAAATTACAAAACCGACCACATTCGCCTCTCTATTACTGCCAATTACTCGGTAGCCGCTGTTGGCAGCTGTGCATAATAAGCACGTAGCACATAGAATAGCTGCGTAGCGAATAGCGGGCGAAAATTCCTCCAGTAGAATTGCATGATACTTTTTAATATAAATTACGACATTTACCTATGAAGATTAAATGGTTTCTTTATGGCAATAATATTTTACATGTTGACTGTCTTAGTTTCTTGATTTTTTTCACCTTCTTATAACATTATAATGCTAAACGAGTTAACTATTCACCTGATGATATGTGGTCTTCTGCAGTCCATAAACACCTGCAACCAATTTTAAGCTTTTAATAAAAGTTACAATTGTATTATAATACCTCAGTACTAAGAGTAAATGCCTTATAACCTCTAATTATACACATAATAGCTATTTTATGCAGATTTTCTGCTGCTTCACGGCAAAAATAGGTAAATGAATTGTATATATTACATTGTGTAGCAAGCAGACGTACTTCTAAGCAGAATAGAAATCATATAATCTAGAAAGATTATTTTCACTTTACATTACAGCTTATCAAAAGTCCATCTTCATACAGAAACCTCCGTCATGGATTGCCTATTTGCATAGTTTTTTTATACGTCACCAAGAAGATATAATCAACGGGATTATATAGGTTAATGGAATCTGTTACGTGCGCTCTACACGGCATGTTAGTAATTGATACTATTAGTCGATAAGATTAAGGGATAAAACCACTAATGCAATAACTGATCTGCAACAAACATATACTATTATTATATTATTGGTGAAATGGTAATTAATCTCCACCACACTAGTTCAGTGTATTGGTGAATTTCTCTCACTGAAAAATATTAATTATTTTAAAAACATGAAAATTTCCTCACAATTAACTTAAAATCTGTCGCGTACGAGATGTACATAAATACAGATCATTCTCACTATGAAGCTTAACGTCCTCTCTCCCTGGGACGGCCAAATCACTTTTTAATTACTAGTAATATCTGCATTTACATATGACTGACACTTTGGTTTAGTAGTCTGAAGCGCAACTTCTTTTCATGTGGTCTTGGTTTCTTGGCCCGGATCGGGCCAAAATCAGTTATAAGGTCTTATCGATTTCTTTGTTAGAATATAATATTTTCTTGTAAAGGAAAAGAGAGTGCATGTATGCAACACGACATCGTGCACTATAATTCTGTCCTCAGCAGTCATCGAAGTCGGTGTGGAGTGAATTAATATTATTATAATAATATGACGACTCCGTGGCGCAGTGGCTTAGCAATGAGTGGCTGCGCTTGGGGGTCGCGGGTTCGAATCCCGCACGGAACTAGTATTTGTATGGCCTACCAATAATTGTTCCGGGTCTGGATGTTTGTCCTTGTGCAATTTATGTTTGTAAACTGCCCCCACGATACAGGAGAAAATCCTAGAGTAGGGGTAACGTTTTTTTAAAAAATAAAAATAATAAATAATAAATAATCTGCAAATAATAACGATATATGTTTGTTGTTGTAATGCAAGATAATGATAAAATAAATATCCCAAATGATTGCAGCTCTTAATTTCTTTTCACGGTTATCAGGAAGATGCTGCTGCTCATCTCCCGTTGTATTTGCCTCTGAAAAAACCTACAGGACATTATTGGGTAGTGATTACTCTTTCGCCACCATTACCTATTATTGTTTTATGTAATTAAGTTATACCTTGGCTTCATAGAGATTAGTTCCGTTATAATGATTTCTTTAATTTACGCGAACACTACACATTGAATAAAACTATTTATACGGATTCTAGCGTGTTTAATTTACTTATTTTAACTTACATTTAATTCCGTTGGGAATTAAATATAAGTTAACATAAGTAAAATACGTAAGTTCCATTATCCTTTAAGATATCAAGTAATCATTTTTGAGAAAAAAAAATTCGGACATATGAAATCTACCCTCAAGCACTGCAGAAACGTAACAGACTGTATTTAAATAACCATCTTAGAAATGAAAGATCTGTGCCCAGCGGTGAGACAAATATATGGTGTAACTTTAATGACAAAATAAGGAAAATCATTATTTTGGGATAATTTAAGTGATCTGTATTAACTAATGTAACATAGTGATCCAGGCAATTTTAGAATATACTACATTATTATATAAACTAAACGATATTTAAATTTCTGGTTTTGTTATCTACGTTTTAATAAGTGAGACTAAATTAAACAAACACAATCATAACAAATACGCTACGCTTGCCTCTACGCCTGTTGATGTAGCATTTGTCTACGCGAGGTCTACAGCCGAGGTCGAGGCAAAGCGCTGCCAACACAACAGTCGAACGCTTACGGACAGACCATACTTTCACTGGCGCAAAAACTAAAATAACACACCCGGGAGAAAATTTTAATTGCTTCTACTTTATTCAGTGGACAAAAAAGATATGACTGCTTTGTAATATGAGATCTAAATGATTCATAGAATACAAAACTGCAGTTCAACAACCTCGTAGTAAAGTTAAAAAATTTGGGAAAATTTTAAGTACTTTTAATATAGGCCTTTTAAAAATGTTGTTGAGTATTAAAATGAAATTATATAATTATTTTTATTACTATTACTTCAGAAGCTGTTATTACATAACAGCTTCTGAAGTCACCGCTAAGACATAATGTATCAAAAAACTAAAGCTCTGACTCCAGAAGCTGTTATGTGGAAGTTATTTTATTCAGTTTTTTATAGGATAGGGTGACAAACGAGTACACAGTCCCCCGATGGTAAGTGGTTGCTGCGGCCCATACACATCTACATCTATCCTCGATTACGAATCAAAATGCAGATGCGTTGTCACCCGTGAGGACTAAGATGGAATGCCTTATTTCCAGTAAAAAGAGTCTCCGATTCTCTTCATTAACCATATGAAACACAGCAGCATTAAGCTATTTTACGCTGGTATTCTGTGAGAGTTTAGTCCTTCCCCGGTCGAGCCGACCCATTCATGTTACAACTATACTACTAATATAACTGCAGCATGGCTCTACCACGTATAATAGATTATTTGTTTTAAAGTCGGTTTTTAAGTTTACCCCCTTTAGAGTGGACTAATAAATATTACAAGTTCAAAGTAATAACTATAATGTGGTCTAAATAGATATATTACAAACTTCATACCCTATATTTGAGAATTTTTTAGTTATAATTTGTGTGGAACCACTATCGACGTGTAACGTATTTAATAAAACAAGAATCATTGAAATCGGTGCATCTGTTTCTGAGAAATCGGTAAACATCCTAAAAAAAACATGCACGTCAAATATAGAACCCTCCCGTTTTTGTAACTCGATTAAAAACTCTGAAACTTAGAAGTCTGAGCTATACCTCATCGAATTCATATGAAGTCTAAATCTTAATTGGTCTTTCAAAACATCTCCTTCGGTAAGTAATAAGTTAAATTATAAATTTTCTATAAAAATATTCTATCTCTATCTTTTACGTTTTCATTTATGTTAATTGCAAAAGTTTTATCTATAATCTTAAATTAGGAATACTTTTTACTATGATTGATATTTATGTTATATTCTTAAGTTACAACGATGTATCATCTCCTGTTGATGATCTTAAATAAATAAATGAAGCTTGACTTTTACAGTTATTGCACTAGTCACGACACTATAATGCTGCAAGTACATGCAAACCTGACTACAACTCTTAATTTTAAAACATTTCATACCTCACAATTAAGTTTTAAAATATACAATCAAGTGGAAAATCAATTGCGTAAGTCGATTGTACGACGTTTTTCGTTTGTGTTTTTATTTTTAATTTTTGGTATAAACACTGTTGCATTCAAAACTCTTATATTGCTAGAATGCTCTCATAAAAAACAAAGGCTTTGGAAACTGTGAAATATTTACTTGTTACTTGGCGGACTGGATCAGCGCGGCGGATTAATTGTTCCATTTGTCTCTTAGAAATGATAATAGGCCTGTGCTCAGCTGTGGGACGTAAATAGGCTATAACTTTTTAGTTTGGCGTACATTTAAATACTGTTTACGCTTATAAAATAAATAACGCAGAAATTACTGTTACACTTAAGCGAAAAAAATGCGAATTAACCCTTCAATCCCAATAAAAATCCCATGCAGTCGCATGCGCCCAGCAAATCCCGAACGGTCTCATGCGACCGCACCCACCCCCAGCACTTAAAACCATTAAAACTTATATTTAGAGACGACTTTTCTATGAAGAAGTTTGGCATTATAAAATCTATACAAAGTTTTCTATATAAAAGTCAGGTTTTACTGCTAGTAAAAACACAAACAAAACATACCAAGCGAATGTCGGCAGCGTGAAAATCACAATTATTTCAATATATATTACTTAAAATTATTTACGTAAAAAGATAAATTATATTCACACAAAAACTTTCATTGCAATTTCAAAATAAAACACTATACTAAAACACTAATAAAAAAACTATAAAATCCGAAAATCAACATAATAACATTCACACGAAAATGGCGTACGAAATGAACGTAGATTTTAAATAAATATATAGGATAACTTGACTTCTTATTGCACTAGAGGATAAAAAATTTTATATTGATTCTATATGCCAAATTTCTTCGTACAAAAGCAGTCTCCTAATGTAAGTTTTAATGATTTTAAGTGCTGTGAGTGTGCGCGGTCGGATTTGACCGCTTGGGGACTAAGAGGTATCATAGCAATCTGATTACAATTTTTTCTTGATAAAGCATCTTTTGATTTAGCGTATACTCAACTGAGTAAGCACACACTACGATACATGTGATTATAATTATTGTTGTTATAAATGAAATAATTTATCAATGATAAACAATAGAGGTACCTAAGCTTCGCCCTATACCGTTACTGCACCGCAACTCGGTACTCTATATCGTCCCCATAACACTTTGCCAAATAGGTCAATAGGTCAGTTTAGACAACAGTAACAGATATTTTCGCGAAATGTAAAACCAATTGTCGAAAACAACTTTAGAAAGATATTTTCAATTTAAAATGTGCCAAAGTTATACCATTATTTTTAAGGGCAAAGTCAATTTTAGTTTAATTTTTTTTTTAAATTCATCACACCTTTTTAATAAGTAAGTCGACTATGAGAGTACCAATGAAGGTTATGGTCAACGATAATTGATAGATCTCTTATAAGATATTTGTAAAATGTCCAGATCGTTTACTTTTCGTACGGTCAAAAATGCAAAGTGTAAGTTGGGCGTCTGTCTTGTAATCGTTAATAAACCAACGCTTCTTATACATACATAAACACTCACGCCTGTCACCCAGAGAGGTAGGCAGAGACTACAGACTTCCATTTGGCATGATCCTGACACACCTCTCTCGCCTCCTTCACATCCATACACCTACGCATACATGCTCGTCGGTTAAGGGTACTCCTAATTTGGCCCGTTTTCAATAAATCGCCAGTTTGGTCGATAAATTTTCGCCTAGGACGTCCCTTTCCGACTCTGCCATTCACTTCTGCAACATAAATTTTCTTTGTCACTCTTTCCTCATTCATTCTTTCCACATGACCAAACCACCGAAGCATTCCTTTCTTAATCCTGGTCACAACATCATCTTGCAAACCAAACTCTTCTCTTATCACACAATTTCTTACCCTGTCATTCAGATTCAGCCCTAACATACTCCTTAACGACCGCATTTCTACTTCGTTCATTCTACTCTCGTGCTTCTTCTGCCACACCCAACTTTCACTACCATACGTTAAAGTAGGGACCAACACAGCATTGTGAATTGCCTTACGTGCCTTTTTCGACACATTTTGACTCTTCACAATAGAGTGCAGGGCCCCATTTACTCTATTTCCCGCATTTACTCGTCGTTCTATATCCTTATCATATCTCCCATCCCTGCTAAATACGCAGCCATAATATATAAACTCATCTACTTGCTCAATTAACTCCCCTTCTATTCTTATTTCACAAATCGTTTTACTTTCTTCTTTTTCAAAAACCATAACCTTCGTCTTACTTGCGTTTAATTTCATACTCCTTTCTTTTAATGATCTGTTCATTAATGTAACCATCATTTGATACTCGGCTGCCGACGACGCAAGAATAACTTGATCATCGGCGTACAAAAGGCATTTGACGGTTAACTCACCCATTCTTAATCCGCATTCTTCAACTTTCAAATTTTGCAAACAACTGTCCATAAATAGGTTGAACAGCCACGGGGAAGCCACACAGCCCTGTCTGACACCTTTATGGATGTCAAACCAGTCCGAGTAGACCCCGTTGATCCTAACACAAGCACTAGAGTCCCTATAAAGAGACTCACATGCCTGTATCAAGCCAGCGCTCAACCCAAATGAGTTCAGTGTTTGCCATAGCACATCCCTATCCACTCTCACTCGTTTCTTATAGTTTTGGCTTATTTGCGATCAAGCTAAGTCTTCTATTACCTATGACTGAAAATAGACTATATATGGTCTGAAGATCATCATCATCATCATTACGGCCCTCCATAAGTCCACCGCTGAACATAGGCTACCTAAGGAATGTCACTAAGCTTGGCCCTGAGCCACCTGCATCCGACAACTTTCTGAATATCATACCAGGTCGTCACTTCATCTAATGTAGGACTGTCCTATACTTAACTTACCGTTATGATTTTTTTAGAGCAGGGGGCAAACGAGCATGCGGCTCACCTGATGTTAAGTGACCGCCGCCCATGATCAACACCAGGGGAATTGCAGGTGCGTTGCCGGCCCTTTAGAAAGGAGTACGCTCTTTTCTTGAAGGTCCCTATATCGTAACGGTTCGGAAAAATCGCCTGTGGTAAACTATTCCACAGAGAGGTCGTACGCGGAAGAAAACTCCATGCCACTCAAGGACCTTTCTTCACTATCAAAGATAATTAAAAGTATCCCTAGTAAAATTAAATATGAATAAATCCGTGAAATACTTAACATATTTTAAGTAAAATTATATTAATTAAGATGGTTATCTTTACAGCACGTGATTATAAATAAAATTAAATAAAATCCTGCGGCGATTGAACTCGGATTGCATGCATTATATGAAATTTACAGCGATGCTTATTGAACGTCACTTTTTACTTACTCCGGATCAGAAAAACTTCTTGGCAGGGACCAGCAATAAACGTTTCATCAAAATAGTATTTTATAATTAAATAAGTTGTACAACTATAAAAGTAATTTAGAAACAATTGGGTTAAGATATATAGTAGGTATTAGGTCTCATTTTCTATCGAAGAGTCGGCCTGGGTTTCTACCACCTTCATACCTAAATCTACCGCCTAATACTTGCACGGCTCTATTTCGTTCTTAATAGTAATTAGAGTCAGTGTAATTACATAGTCACTCATCTTTAGCTTTTTTTGTTTAATGTTGGTAGGTGTTCACGAACTTCAGACGCTTCTTATCACCAGGTGGACTGTAAATGCGTATGTCACTACAATTTAAAAAAAAAGATACATTAACATTTAGAAAACACAATAATAATAGACTCGTATAACAAATTATAGTTATTCAAAATTTCATTTTGAAAATCTATTTCTGGTAAATAAAAACTGAAGTATCGGATTGTTGATGCGTTATAGTTGGCTGCTGAATAAGTAATCACTGTCTGATATCAAAGTGCAAATGAGAGAACACTCGTGGCATGGACTCGTTAGTTGGAGAATGCAACTGGAGCAAACAATTCTGCAATTAGAGACGGGTCATTCAAGCTTACATTCCAAAAGCAATTTACTATCGATATGTATTGAATTTTGATTATTAATGGATTAGATATTACTTTTACGTGGTAGAGCCATGCTGCAGTTATATTAGTAGTAAGCGCAAGCTTCATTGTTTTGCCTAAAACTCGAACAAAGTACGGCCAGACCACAATTACATGCGAAGGTTCGCGCCTTTTTAATAAGATATCCTCGGAAATAAAAAATGTAGACTCGTTCAATGTATTCAAAAAGCGACTAGCAAATCATATAATCACAAACATATCTATCTGAGTGCGTTGGACTGGTTTGTTCCTGGTTATTATTGTGGTGATAAGGTGATAGTGTATAGTAGAATTTAACTTTTCTTTTATTTGTATAGATTTTTCCCGTCAATAGCTGTTTTTGATGTTATTTATTTTTCAACAACATAGGTACGACAATGAATTTTGTTAGTTAGATTTACTTTTATTTATGTTCTCATGTAAGTGGCGTATAAAATGTCTTTATGAGAATAAATGTCTTTAAACATAGTAGTATAGTTGTAGCACGATGGGTCGGCTCGACCGGGGAGGGACCACGCTCTCACAGCGTAAAATAGTAGCTCAATGCTGCTGTGTTCGTGTGGTAAGTGTAGAGAACCGGAGACCCTTTTTACTGGAAACGAGACATTCCATCGCAGTCCTCAAGTGTGACAACGCATCTGCATTTTGATTCGTAATCGAGGATAGATGTAGATGTCTGTGGGCCACAGAAACCACTTAACATCAGGTGGACTGTGTGCTCGTTTGTCACCCTATCCTATAAAAAACCTTTTAAAATAAGTGCAAAAATTAGATATAACATTTTTATTTGATTATTAATAATAGATCAATGATTTGATTACTAATAGTAGGTAGATTCCCAACGAAGAGACGACACAAAAAATCTGTAAGGTTAAAAAAAATTTAAGTGCAAAGAACAAGCGTTAGTAAATCAAAAATAAAAATTTATATCTTACATAGTTTAAATAACCTCCCTTAAACGCTTTACCTTATTCCGTGCACTATGCACACTATGTATATACAAAGATGTGAAAAATAAAACCCTATCCGCAAAACAACAATCTGTGTTTTAACTCTGCCTGTGCCTTCACTCTGAACCAGTTACTAAAATGGTGTCAAAATTTCAGTAGTTTCAATACACTGAAACTACTGATTTTTTTTAGGTTACAACCATAAGTTTGCTGTTGTACTGTAATCCTGGATAGATCATATAAATACGATGTAGCTCAATATGTTTCAAATATACGATCTAAAATACTTACATTGATAGATTACACTCGACCTGTCTCTAAATAAATAAAAATCTAAAGAAAAAGAGCTATTGAAAATACTGCAAAGTTAAGGAAGCGTGGACATTAGTTCAAGAATTATGTTTCTTTGTTTCTTTAAATTGCAGTATCATTATTAACAAGTTGAAGTAAAAATAGCTGGTGAGTCTGTAGTATTTATGTTTTATCCGTGATAGAATGCTATGGCTCGTGAGCAATGTTATTTCTCAGACTAACAAAGAAAGAAAGACGGAACCCTGCGTACACTCCAAATGATGCAAATACCAAGTCAAAACCATGCTCAATATTTTGTAAGAACACGCACTTCATGCACATATGAATCTAAAATAAATTTGCAAACAATATAGTTTTAGGTATAAATATGTGGGTAGGACAGTGAACTTTTACAGGCTCTTGAAATAAGAAAGATAAAATATGTGTGCGTGTCTTGAAACTACACACATGTCAAGAAGTTAAGCATAGTTTAAGCATCATACTTATAATGACCACAGCGGTCTATCAATGTTTATTTGTATGTATGAATCTAATTTTAATAAAATACTAGGCTGCACTTAAAGTATCGGGAATTGAATATTTCCACTGTTCCTGTCATATTAAAATCTTTTAAATTGAAAACTCCTTGGTTTTAAAAATCAAATACCATTTATTTATTTAAAAAAAGATTCTCGGTCTTGTCACAAGGTTTTGTCAAACTTGTTTAGTCGTTGAGAAAATGGAATTGAATCGAAAAAATTCAAGAGCGATGATTTATTATGACTTTCGAAGTGGTTTGACACAAAAACAGTGTATTTACCGGATGATTTCTGCATTTGGTGATGAAGCCCCATCCAAAACCACAATTTATCGCTGGTTTGCTGAATTTTAACGTGGACGTGTCAAGCTCAGTGATGATCCCCGTCAAGGTCGTCCAAAAACTGCAGTCACCCAAGAAAACGTTGATGCTGTGCGTAAACTGATTGAGGAAGATCGATATGTGACATACCGCGAAATTCAAGCAACTTTAGACATTGGCATGAGTCAAATACAAATAATCTTGCATGAACAATTAGGTGTAAAAAAGTTGTTTTCCCGATGGATACCGCATTCGCTCTGTGAAGAGCAAAAAGTGGGTCACGTTATTGGTGCGTCAGAACTCTCAAAAGATTCCACGCAGGATCCTCAAATGCTGTATACAACATTTCATTAGGTGACGAATCCTGGATATATACGTACGAACCCGAAACAAAACACCAGTCACGAGTTTAGGTGTTCGAAAATGAGTTAAAGCCAACAAAAATTGTTCGTTCACGGAGTGTTGCAAAAAAAAATGGTGGCCACGTTTATCTCCAAAACCAGCCATGTTACAACTATTCCTCTTGAGGGACAAAGAACGGTTAATGCAGAATGGTATGCTAACATTTGTTTGCCACAGGTCGTTTCTGAACTCCGTAATGAGAACTGCAACCGCCGCATTATCCTCCATCACGACAATGCGAGTTCTCACACCGCACATAGAACAAAAGAATTTTTAGAGCAAGAAAACATAGAATTATTAGACCATCCGCCGTACAGCCCCGACCTAAGCCCTAATGATTTCTATACTTTCCCTAAAATAAATAAAAATTGCGTGGACAGAGATTTTCATCACCTGAAGAAGCTGTGGACGCCTACAAAACGGCCATTTTGGAGACCCCAACTTCCGAATGGAATGGTTACTTTAATGATTGGTTCCATCGTATGGAAAAATGTGTCAAATTTCGCGGAGAATACTTCGAAAAGAAATAAATACATTTTTAAATAGTAATGTTGTGTCACTTCCAGTAAAATTTTCAGTACTAAATGTACTATGTTCTTAAACAGAATACCAATGTAAAATAACTGTATTCTGTGTAAATTATACAAATTAAGAGGGCTCTCAGAAATGAGGGGAGGCCTGTGCCCAGCAGTAGGACGTATATAGGCTGTAACTTTCCTTTTAACTTTATACAAATTAAGAAACTTTTTAAGCTATAGCGTCGCGCTGCAGTTTATTAAAACTACAGCACGGATGGGTCTATTTGACCGGGGATGGATCTCGCTCACGTTGGATACCATCGTGTAATAGCATCACAATGCTACTGTGTTTCCCAAAGTATATGACGTAAAGCGACAATCCTTTTAACTAGTAAAGACGTTTTACATCAGGGTTGACATCGCATTTTGAATTTTAATCGAGGATAGATTTAATTATCTGTGGGCCGAAGCATCCATTTACTATCGGGTGGACTGCGTGCTAGCTTTTTACTCTTCCTCTTCTCTATCTTTATCATCATCATAGTCATCAACCCGTGAAAGTCTACTGCTGTATATGAACCTTACCCACCATAGAGAGGATATGCCATAATCGTGCAGCTTGACTTTGAAAGTTTTTCTGTATTAGTCACCCCCACATCTTTAAAAGAAGCGACGCTGTGTTACATGGTAACTGAGGAAAACGTGAAGTATCATTAGTATCATCTGAAAACCATCTTTATAGATAAATTTTAAATTATAAAGTATGATTTGTATGGTTGAGTACAAGAACCTTCCTATTTCTAAAAGTGTTATGAAATAGTAAAGAATTGCTTTGGCTGAATCGAATTGGCTGAAGTGCTTTTGCATGAAATTCATTTATTTACTTAACCATTTTATTCAGTACTGAATACGTAAAGCATCAGAACGTAAAATAGCAGATGAGATCGTATTCAAGGTATTCGCATACCACAAAATTTAACATAGATTCTCGGCTACTACAATAATAATTTCAATATAACTTATACTTCATACTTCGACTGCCTCGTTAGTCTAGTAGTTGTAGTAGTGCGTAGTAGCGACTGCTGATCATGAGGTCCTGGGTTCAAATCCCGGGTCGGGCCAAAAATCAATTATTGAGTTTTTCCGTCAAAAATTCTCAGTAGCTTTCCGAAGTCAGAAAGTTGTCAGTTTCTCACCTCCATGTCTCGGAAAGCACGTAAATCCGTTGGTCCTGCGCCTGATCTCTCTCCGGTTAAATTCGGTTTACCGTCTCATCGGATTATGAGAGTGAGGGAATAGAGAGTGCACCTGTGCTTGCGCATGCACTTGGGTGCACTATAATCCTGTCCTGCAGCGATGGTTAGTCTCCGTTGAGGCTGGCCGCCGGGACCGAAATTCGGTCTGAAGGACATTATAAGTCATACTTCACACTATCGGATACCTAGCAATAAGCTTAGAATATACTAATATACTTACACCGTGTAATGGCGAGGTAAGAATATCCACTGACTCATATCGTGACGTGGGCGTCGTAAGACGCGACAAAAGTATCTTATCAGATCATGGGCAGCAGTGTGTTCTGAATAATAACTAAAAAATAAAATACTGGACTTGCCAACCTAAGCTTGGCTACTATGGCAAATATAACTCGCTATGAATCAATATATAAACGGTAGAGCCACGCTGCAGCTATATTATGGTTGTAGCACGAATGGGTCGGCTCAACCGGGGCAGGACCACGCTCTTACAGAATACCAGCGTAAAATAGCAGCTTAATACTGCTGTGTTTCGTATGGTGAGCGTAGAGAACCACACACCATTTTTACTGAAAACGAGACATTCCATCTTAATCCTCAAAGGCGACATCGCATCTGCGTTTTGATTCTTAATCGAGGACAAATGTAGATGTCTATGGGCCACAGCATTCACTTACTATCAGGTGGACTATGTGCTCGTTTGTCAGCCTTATACTATAAAAAAATATGAGGAAGGCCTATGTTCAGCAGTGGACTTTTAACAGTAACGGTGAGCTTACATTAAAAAAAATACTCCAACTTTTTTAAAAAAACGTATGTATATAAGAAATAAACAAGTCAAACATTCACAATACGATATACATAAACACAATTTAATTTTCATATCCTCAAAGTACTTTTTATGTGCCACGATCAACAAAGAGCGCAATCTAAAATGAATTTTATAACTGAAAAATTACATTTAACGTAACGGATGCGTTCAGAAACAATGGCACTAACGAAGCGTGGACGTAACTTAAAGGATAATGTTCTTTTGTTGTTTCGAGTTACACTACAAGACTATCACGTACTCTTTAACGTCACAATGGCGAAGGCGACACTCGGATCCTGAAGATTTATATGTCAAGATTAAGTACTAAATTGTCCCTTTTTGTTATATTTTTTTATTCGTTACAGCATATCAAAAATCCACTGCTGAACATGGGCCTCCACCATAGATTTCCTCATAGTTGCCACTAGTCTTTGGCATATTTGGCATGCTTGGCAGGCGAGTTGACAATCATACTTTTTTTTTTCTTTTAATCTCATCTCCTGTTTCAGTTTCGCTCTATTACTTTTTACAGCACCCACGGGATGCTAATATGGGATAGTGAATGCTCTTATGCCGACTCTACATGTCAAGTGTTGTAATATATAATTTCTGAGAAAAATAAGCAAATCTGGATCAAATTATATTCCAATATGGCTTCTGCATGAGAGCATTTATCTCGTATATATCATATACGTAAACTATATATAATATATATAGTATAGTTGTAGCACGAATGAGTCGGCTCGACCGCGGAAGGACCACGCTCTCACAGAATACCAGCGTCAAATAGTAGCTTAATGCTGCTGTGTTTCGTATGGTGAGTGTAGAGAACCGAAGACCCTTTTTACTGGAAACGAGGCATTCCATCTTAGTCTTCACAGGTGACAACGCATCTGCATTTTGATTCGTAATCGAGGATAGATGTAGATTTCTAGGGGCCACAGCAACCACTTATCATCAGGTGGACTGTGTGCTCGATTGTCACCCTATCCTATGAAAAAAAACTTTCAAATATTTGTACGTAGTAGAGCATGTATGAGTCCGCTCAATAGAGAAAGGATCACGCTCTCACAGAATGCCAGCGTGAAATAACAGCTTACTGCTGCTCTGTTTCGCATGGGGAGTATAGAGAACTGAAGCCCCTTTTACTGGAAACGTCGTTTTCCAAAGTGACAACGCATCACGATTTTGATTCTTAATCGAGGATAGATTTAGATGTCTATGGGCCACGTTGGATGTACTTATCAAAAATTCTGACGACATTTTAAGTCCATGACCATGGTAACGGCGGGGCAGGGGGTGCTAAGAATCTCCGATGGAGGTTCGGTTGCCACCTACTACGACTCGACCTGGCAACGTATAACGCACGCAACCTGAGGACTGACGAGAAGATACTGGAGCTGGAAGAAGAGGTAGACAAGTTGCGCTGGCATATTATTGGATTATTTATTTGAGGTCCGAAGACAGGGAGAGGACACGGTAATCCTCGAGTCCGGCAACTTGTTCTATCACCGGGAGGGCGACCATCTGCCACAAGGAGGTGTCGGATTTATCGTCCACAAGTCTCTCGTCAACAACGTTGTAAAGATTGGGAGTGTGTCGACGAGGGTCGCATACCTGATACTCAGAATCACCAAACGGTATTCGCTGAAGGTCATACAGGTCTACGCACCAACCTCGGCACATCCCGATGAGGAGGTGGAGGAAATGTATGAGAATATTTCTAGAGTCATGCATTCCTCCAAAACCCACTACACGGTGTTGATGGGAGATTTCAACGCAAAACTAGGCACAAGAGAAGGCGGTGAGCTGAAGTTAGGGAAATTTGGAGTAGGGCAACGGAACCGTAGGGGCTAGCAGCTGGCTGACTTTTTGGAGAAAGAGGGACTCTTTATAATGAACTCTTTCTTCCAGAAGCGGCCCCACAGGAAGTGGAACTGGTCGAGCCCCGACGGTTCGACAAAAAATGAGATTGACTTCATTATGACGACCAGACGCCAACTGTTCAGTGATGTCTCAGTGATCGCAAGGGTGAAAACCGGCAGCGATCACCGAATGGTTAGAGGCACACTGAACCTAAATGTTAAGTTGGAGAGGTCTCGTCTAATGAAGTCATCGCTCCGTCCCCCCTCGTGCTCTAATCCAGAATCTCGAGTCTTTTCAGCTCGAGTTACGTAACCGCTTTCAGTGCCTAGAATATTGCAATGGTGAATGGAGAAATTGGGGGGATGTGTCAACAGATGAGATAGGTAACTGAACAGACAGATCTCCAAATGCATGCGGCGAGACTTACGTAACTTTAATACTGCTCGTATTAAAGAAGCGATCGAGCGGAACCAGGGCTCCAAAGTCTTTGCCAGAGATCTGTCTGCCAGAAAGAGCCAACTATCAAAGCTGAAGACCGAGTTTTTTTGAAACTGATTTTGAGTGAGATTGAGAGGTTCTATGGGCGTGTACACTATCGTTGGAGCCATTCGCAAGTGTGAGTAACGAGCTAAGAGCAAGTCTTACCCGACACTATTCCGATGATATCCCGGACGTCAGTCTGAGCGAGATTAGAATGGCTCTCCAGCACCTTAAAAACGGCAGGGCCCCAGGCGAGGATGGAATTACAGCGGAGCTTCTGAAAGCGGGTGGAACACCGGTACTTGAAGTCCTTCAGAAGCCCTTCAATTCCGTTCTCCATGGTATTTTATTTCGTACTCCGGAAGCGTGGAGTGAAAGTGCGGTGGTCTTGTTCTTTAAGAAAGGCGACAACGCTCTCCTGAAGAACTACAGACTGATTTACCTTCTGAGCCACGTCTACGTGCTGTTTTCGATAGTCATTACGAATCGTCTCGCACGCAAACTCGACGACTTCCAGCCTCCCGAACAAGCCGGTTTCCGAAAAGGCTTCAGTACCTTAGACTACATACATACCCTGCGGCAGATTTTACAGAAGACCGAAGAGTACAATCTGCCACTTTTCCTGGCGTATGTGGAGTATGAGAAAGCCTTTGATTCCGTCGAAATTTGGGCGGTGCTACAGTCCCTTCAGCGGTGCCAAGTTGACTGTCGATATATCGAAGTGCTGAAGTGTTTGTACAGTAGGGCAACGATGACTATCCGAGTACAGAATCAAAGCTCGAAACCTATCCAACTGCAGAGAGGTGTAAGACAGGGTGACGTTATATCCCTGAAATTCTTCACCGCTGCGTTGGAAGACGTTTTCAAGCTACTGGACTGGAAAGTATACGGTATTAACATCAATGGCGAGTACATCACTCACCTTTGATTTGCCGACGATATAGGCCTTATGGCAGAATCACTGGAGGACCTTAGCACTATGCTCAATGACCTCAATGGTGTCTCCTAACGGATAGATCTTAAGATGAACATGGACAAAACAAAGATCATGTTTAATGTCCATGTCACACCTATGCCGGTAGTTGTTGGGAGCACTATGCTCGAAGTTGTAAGTCCAACTTCGACCGAGAGGTCAATCGACGGATTCAACTCGGCTGGGCAGCGTTCGGGAAATTACGACATATCTTCTCGTCAGGTATACCTCAATCTCTAAAAACTAGATTGTACAACCAGTGCGTGTTGCCAGTGATGACTTACGGATCTGAGACGTGGTCTTTCACTGCTGGCCATATGAGGACGCTCAATGTCGCTCAGCGAGCTATGGAGAGGGCTATGCTCAGAGTTTCTCTGCGTGATAGACTCAGAAATGAGGATATCCGCAGTAAAACCAGAGTGACCGACATAGCCCAACGGATTAGTAAGCTGAAGTGGCAATGGGTCGGCCATATAGCTCGAAGAACCGATAACCGATGGGGAAGAAAGGTTCTCGAGTGGCAGCCTCGTACCGGTAGGCGTAGTGTAGGGCGACCCCCACTAGATGGAGTGACGACCTGGTAAGACATGCAGGAAGTCGATGGATGCAGGTGGCTCAGGACCGTGCTTTGTGGCGTTACTTGGGGGAGGCCTATGTTCAGCAGTGGACTTATGAAGGGCTGTAATGATGATGATAATGATTTAAAGCCCGATAACACGCAATAGGACAGAGCGATATAAACTTCCTTGCTTCAAAAACCCTCAGCAATGGGAGGACGTGCTATGCACGGGGACCTATTTGTTTTTCTACAAAAAAAACGTATTGAATAAAACTAAATTTACGGATTTTATCGCGTCTATTTCAGTACTTCTACTTGCCCGTCGGTGCTTCACGTGAAGCACCGACGCTCCGGGAAGTCTGCAGTCTGCGAACATGTTCAAGATCGTCCCCACCATTACATTCGATTTGATAAACCACAAATTTTCGCAAAAGAACATCGATTCCTACCAAGGATGATACGCGAGGCTATTGAAATTAAAAAGCATCCAAATTTCAATAGAGAAGATGGATGGGTGCTGCCACCTGCTTGGGATCCTATAATTATCAAAATTAAACCCAAACCTAAGCATACCACTGCAAGACTTCAAGATACTATAAGCTCGTTTTGCGTAAATCGGACCAAAAATTTATATTCAAAAACTGAAGGTAGCCGGACTAACTATAACTTTGGGACGTCAAACATCTCAGTCCCCCCCCGTGACCATGGGTGCTGTAAAGCACCCGAAACGTCGGGAATTAAAAATAAGTAAAAGGAGATAAACGCGTTAAAATCCGTAAATTTAGTTTTATTCAATGTGTAGTGTTCGCGTAAATTTAAGAAATCATTAAAAAAACATAACTAACACAAAAAGGGAATTGTCTTCCGTATAATGAAGGCATTTTACATACATAAATTGTACGCGTATTGACATCAAGACCCGAAACAATAATTTGTAGGCCTTACAAAGACTTAATCCTTACAGGATGCGATACCGAACTCTGTAGTGCCCCAGCCAAAAGTTTTAAGTCGTCATTTGTTTTAGTTGTTAGTTGTTACGTTAGTATTAGTATTGTCTACGTTTTTACGGTGTAATCGTAACAGATAATGTGACCAGAAATGTGTAATAAGGACACTTATTGAATGAGGCGGGGAACGTCCTTAAATATACATAATCATCTTACGTAGTTAAAACTATGGCAACGTAAACAATAAACTAACTAATTAACTCCTAAACTGGTAGCGACTTGAAACTTTCGTACAGTTCTTTCATAATTTCTCTTCCTTTTTAGTATTATAGCTGATAACAATTTTTAGTTTTACCGTGCAATTATATCTTTTTGTACAGTGTAATAAATATCTCTGTTGAGGCCACCGAGTTATTTCAATTAGCTACCAATCAACCAACCTCTATTCTTTTATTTAATGAATTAATCTAATCAACCAGAATAACATTGTCATACGTTAAAATACATAAAACAAAAACAAATATAATGTAGTATAAATCAAAAACTAATAGCACTAACTAAAGTCTGTATTTTTATGAAATCGATATAAATCTAGACTAGAGTAAAATAGAACAACTCTTTAATAAAAAAATTCGGAGCTTAATCGAGAATTTGTTTATTTACTCCTAACATGCGATAGATTGAATCTGACGATAGATTTATATCGTTTAATTAATTTATAGCAACAACGCTTAGTACAAAGAAATAAATTGTGGCATCCCAAATAAATGTTTCCATTGAATTATCGTAATTATTTAAAAATTGAGACAAAGAGTGTTTTAATTTAATAAAAATATTGTTAAGACATGTTAAATTATATAATTCGCATCTGAGCAACTTGTCGAAATCGCTCCTTATCTAAAACATAATATATGTAAGGACTTCCTCCTACTCTTCGCACAGCAGACGGAATTTGTTTGGTTAAGGTGTTTCTAACAGTATCAGTACGTTTGTCTGCATTACCTCATATCAACGAGATGATATCTTAAGATACGACATAGAAATAAGGGCAGAAGATCTTTTAGCCTCCGAAAGACTGCGGGATAATAATATCGATTATAGAAGATTTAATTAAAAACTTATCACTACCGGTATTATTTCCAATGACAGTTTATAAATAATATTTAATTAGTTTTTAGGTTTGTGTACTCAACGCAATACACGCCTTTATAAACAACAACTTAGTATACACCACCATTTCTATTGTCTTCTGTCCATGTATCCTAATGCTCAGTAAACCGAGTTAATGCCATCCAGCGTCGTAAATCCGTATCATTAGGACTTATACGTGGCCAGCGTTCACTATTTCTCCTTACGTTATACGCTATGTGCAGTTAAATGCGCATTTAGGACAAATGAATTAGTCTTAATGAAACATATAAAATATAAAAAATCCTATAACTGGAAAGATTTGAAGAAAAATAGAAACATGTATATATTAATATAAATATATTTACCATAAATAATCCATAAAAGTTATCTACTATTTACATCTTCGATGCTTATATTCAGTGCTGCTTTGACACATAAAATATGGTACTTGGAATCAGGGGCGAGATCTATATCATCTCTATTTTCCGTCAGTCGATTTACAGGCACCATATTGAAATAACTTATTTTTATAAATGGTAAAACTTTATTGTGGTTGTTGCACCAAGCATCGACCAGAGAGAAACCATGCTCTCACTGAATACTAGCGTTAAATAGCAGTTTAATACTGCTGTGTTTCCATCCCATTCATTGGAAACAAAGCATTTCGTCTCCTCAGGGGTAAGCGATTCCGAATTTTAATTCTTAATCGAGGATGTGGATCTCTTTAGGCGAAAGCATCCAATCATCATTATGTGAACTGTCACTCTTATTATTTATAAAATAACGCCGAAAAAAGAAGTGAGACAATATAACTGTTGCTAAAATTAGTCTATAAAATTGTTTTGAAGTATTTTAATTTAGTCTCCGTACTTACCATTGTTTGGTTAAAAAGACAGACAATCATCATGTAACACATAAGCTTTATCATAACTCGAGTTCGAGGGGTAACGTATACCGTATAAGCTTTATCATCTACTTATATTCATGATAATTCATCTATTTCGACACCGACACACGAAACAAAAATAAATATTACACTTATAAAGATACGTTCAACAGCGTAAAAAGTTAGAAAAATACCTACTTTCAACAAAATAAAAATTGTTTTAATTCATAAATTATATTTAACGTAAGCACCAAACATTGCTCTAACGATAAAGTCAATCGGATTGTAGAACAAAGCTAACTTTGCAGTGGAAGAAAAAGTTCCACCGTACATCAGTCTGCATGCTTATAAAAGTTTATGTGATATAACTACAAATTAATGGGTTTCAGAATTTTTCCTTCACTGTTAAGATAAAAAGGTAATCGAGGTCACTGTACTTCATGATTCTTGATTAACGCGAAATACCCCATACGTTTTAATGAGTAATATACGAGTATCAAAATTTCTGATATAAATTGTCATAACTTGTTTGCGTTGACATTTTAGCTCGGTGGTTTTTTATCCCTCCGAAGGGCCATAGACCTTCGTATTTCAAATACAAACAAATATACTTCCTTATATCATTCTGTGACAATAGAAAGAGGCGACACAGCGAAAGGAACCAAGACATGAGCAATGACAGGATAAAAACTCATAATAATAAATACACTGCGGTTCCAACCTGCTTGCTACGCGTGGCAACTATGGCAAATATCTCCCGTTTAAGGCAATATATATGGGAAGTATATTTTCAGCAGCGGACTTTTAAAAATTCAATCTATGTAACAGGATCTATGTAACAGGTAGAGATGGCTCTACCTGTTCCTGCGATAAAAGTCTTCACAGACAGACAAGCGAAACGACTACAAAAGGTATTCCGTTCTTTTCTTTTGAAGTGTGGAGCTTAAACTTAGTGTTAAACTTAGTGAGTGAACCTTAAACATAAAAATTATCCGGAAACATAATATATGTCGCAATTTTCAGAATGCTGTTCAGCTGAATTTGATACAATTTCGGTCAATTGATCTTATCTTATTTACGTAATCAAATATCATTTTATTACATTCTTTGCGACAATTTCGACCACAGGCTATGAGTGTTACACAAAAGTATTATTTCAATTTTACTGTAATTTAATCTAGAGACCAAGGACTTCTCAGAAGATACCAATAAATAAAAAACAGTAAATTGATCTCTATGCGACGGAAAACCGAAATCTATATCATGATCAAGTCTTTTCCATTGCTACTAATCATGATAGATTATTATATAAATCGCGTGCCTATTTTTTTGTAACTCTGCGATGAAAAAAAGATCTTGATAAATGCAGGATATTTATTTATTTATTTAAACTTTGTTGCACAAAAATGTACAAAGACGAACATAATGCTTTGAAGTATTTTCTACCAGTCAACTTATAAGTATGCAAAGAACACTACTTTGGAGATACAATACGAATTAAAAGAGAAAACTTCAATTCGATTAAAGATCATCAAAATCCATTTGTGGTGGAGGTGGGTTCGTACCCAGAGAGGGTTGCTGCCCTTCCATACCCCACCCCCCAGGAGACGTTCCAAGAACGTTCTTCTTGATCCCGATGATGAAATACTTCCTTGAATAGGTTGATCCCTACAAAGGAGAGGGAATCTCATTATCTAACTACAATACTCTACTAGTACAGGATACGGGGGCACACCGCGTCCGCCGGCGAACGCGATGTCACAAACGCGCCCCGTACACTAGGTTCAATACCCGTGGTGGTGGTTTTTAGTTTTTCGACCCGTTTTCACACATTTCGATATTGGTTCAAGCCGAGGTTCGTACTTTCTTTTGAGGGACTCTTGAATCACATCGAGCCCCCACCTAGCTAGAAGAGACTCACCCTAAAAGCAGGGGCTGCCTAAGATTTCAGTCGGCAGAATCGTTGCACTCGATAGCTCGTTATTTTTCTCTTACAAGTCTATTTCGAGCTGTATAGGCCGCAAGGCCATCAACATACTTTTTCCCAAAAAAAATGAAAAAGTAAGAATTAAAGATCAAGAAAATAACTATATGAAAATTAACCAACAATATAGTCAGTTACCTCTCAGAAATGAGGGGAGGCCTGTGCCCAGCAGTGGGACGTATATAGGCTGTCACTTTACTTTTTTACTTTACTTTATAGTCAGTTACAGCCTATATACGTCCTACTGCTGGGCACAGGCCTCCCCTCATTTCGGAGTGGGTTTTAAGGCAAAGAAGTGTCCGCCACGCTTCCCCAATGCCTCTTGGCTAAATTCACATGTCCTCGAAATATATTTTTTTATTTCTCCGACATGTGACAGCACTTAAAATTGCAATTAACAATTTCATTGTTGACGGCGGGTTCGAACCCGGGCTGCTCGCGTACTGCGAAATTTACAGCGAGCGCTAACCATCTGAGCTACCACGGATCTTAACAAACAATATATATTTGAGAAATTAATAAATATTAAGACAACGTACAATTCACTAATTCGAGTGGATATTATACGATGGGCTCTTCGGATTCCATAACTTAATTAAAAATAAATGAAGCAATGTGCGCGATGGTGGTAAGTACGTAGGCAATAACTTCATTTTTATTCACCAAACATATAATTTATGTAACAACAAAACTTGATAAACAATTTCAGGCTTGCCATTTCTTATTACCGTACACAAAGCGGTTACTTCTTTTTATTCTTGTGCTCGTAGGCTGCTAGTTATAAACAGCTATTAACGGGCTATCTAATAGAAAAGGTTAATGTCCAAATTGCAACACTACGTTTCAGTTGTGTCAGCCATGCCTATCGCTTTATTACGGTGTTCCAATTTATAGCTTTTTTTCGTAAAACTGTAACGAAAAATGAATTATGTTGGTCTAGTGATCGTAGTAGTGCGACTGATGATCATGAAGTCCCGGTTTCAAATCCCAGGTTGGGCCCAGAAATATCAGTTATTGAGTTTTTCCATTAAGAAATTCTCAGTAGCTGCTTGGAGTAAGGAAGTTTACGGTGTCTCACCCCCGTGCCTTGGAAAGCATGTGAAGTCGTTGTTCCTGTGCCTGATCTCTCTCCTTTGTGTCGCTTTACCGTCCCATCGGACCATGAGAGTAAGGGATTAGAGAGTGCACCTGTGCTTGCGCATACACTCGAGCTCTATAATCCTGTTCTGCACCGATGGCTAGTCTCCGTTGAGGCTGGCCGCCGTGATCGAAATTCGGTTTGGAGGACATTACACTGGCTGTCTATATTCTCCAGACCAGAAAACTGTGCACATACTGCTGCTTGGTGCAAATAATATGTAGGAAAGATTACTCTCTTTTCTAACCTTATGTAGGTTGACGAACCCGATGTACAGTTGTATAGGAAGACAGAAAAGAAGTACAGAATTTTATTCACAAAGTCTTAAATCACTTCAATGTGGCAAAAGTCATATCCGGCCGTGTTACTGAAAAATAACTTACGCGTTATGGCAAGTGACCTGACTTGACTGCTGTTTTAATAAAAACACGTCTATTGTGGGACTGTAAAATTGAGTTTTAGCACGCTATTGTTTCTGAACAAATTACTTGTAAAACCGCAAGTGGTCAGTACAGCGGTTTTGTCTTATTTCTTCTTTTTTAGTAAGGGAAAGGTAAAATAGGTTTGTGGCGGCGCTGTCGTCACGCAACAAGCGAAACGCACCGATGCTTAAATCGCGCTATTAAAGTTCTGAAGTACTTTGGTATTAGAATAACTTTGTGCTTCTATACGGAATTTTCGACGCCCGCCAGGCTGATCAACCTATCCGACAGGAGAACTTTCCCCTTCCTTACACGGCTAAAAGTTCGTAATTATGAAATTTCATTGTCGCGTAGTTGTGGCGTAGTCCACTACCCCGTAACATCGCATGGGTTTCCTATACATTAAAACTATAAGGGGAGATGTGTAGTAGTCATTTCCTGTAATAATCCAAATAGTAAGTGTCGAATTTGAGAACTATGGAAAACATTACCCTCTATAAGGCAATCTATAAAGGAGGCCTATGTTCAGCAGTAGATTTGTGATGAGCTGTAATCGATTTTAATGAAGAATTTAATTTTATAATTTGGCGCGGGAAATGCAGACTTACCAAATTGTAAAGATAAGTAAATATTATTATAATTTTACTTATTTATAATTATAAATATCATACAGATTATAATAACATAGTTTGTCTTATGTGTCAGTGAGAAAATCTATCATTCCAATTCATCTCATAGTCTTATGGGTTCCGATAGATGGCGTTATAACCATAACGTCTACGCTAGATGTTGCCTGTTGGGAAGTAGCATCAGATATACGAAACGTCTGGTATTACTGCTGCCATTCGGCCTGACAAGCACGGCTATTATAGAAAATCTTTATTGGAGACAATTTCATAAAAAATATATCGTATTAGTAATACTCAATATTTAATGAATACTATATTTTATATAAGATGAGAATCCATTATCGAGTTTTGTAATATTATTGGTTATTATATTCAGGGTTCAATGAAAGTTTCACAATTAAATCGCTGTAAACTTTGTGAGTCGGTGACGCGGCCACACTATCTAAATGTCTATATTTTAGCGAAATTACATAGCGGGAACTAAAACTTGATAAAACTTATACGTACTTTAAATTAATATACCACTCATTATAGAATAATGTTCAGTAGAATAATGCGAACTACTTCGTATTCCTTTTTCAGTTGTGAACCGTCAAACATCCAGATGATGTGGATAATATGAAAAATTTTATGAAAGTTGTCTTGCTAATGTAGATCAATACTAGAGATGTTACGGAGGATCAATTCCGATTACAAAAGTTCGAAATACCCGATTGATTTTGCACCTTCGATTCAGATTTCGGTTCCGATAAATTTAATCGGAAGTTGTCGTCGATGCATAACGGTGGTGGCGGCTACTATCAGCGCGTACGAACAAGTTTATGCTTGTCGCGTGGGGAACCTCCCTGAAATTATTGCTTTGCAAGATCTTCCCATCAAGTACGTGGAAGGTATTGGATTCAAACGACTTATGCAGTTTATAAAGCCGAATTATCAGTTAAGGCGAAAGTAGTTTTTTACCGAATGTATTTATGATGAATAATTTGTGTAATTTTATTTTATTAAACTTGCCCTTAACACATACATATCTCTTCTGGATTCACCGATTCCGGTTCCATTTCCAAAAAAACCAAATTTAAAAACCCTACTTCCAAATTCTGTTCCGATATAACCACTTCCGTAACATCCCTAATCAATACCTATCAAGCGGCCGACGATGGACTAGCCCAATCAATTTTCACGGTCGATATTAGGTAAGTTAATATGATAACATTAGATACCTAAATAATTTTGAACCAAAAACAAGTCCTAAAAAAGTTGATAAACATAACCGTTTTACATAAAATCAATTTAACTGAGAGATAGATGGGAATCATCTTGCACTGATTTCTTATTCTAACAATGCGATCTTCTGGCCGGCAGACGAAATATACAAGAAGTTTAACCTGCAAAGGGCTTTGATTTCTTTTTATATTTACCAAACAACAATTCATAATTCATAATTATTTATTTGCATAGAATGTAGGACATAAAAGTTCCTATACATTCTGCCTTATCGAGGCGTGCAAATTTTGACTAATTAGATATAACAATTTTTTAATGAATTTAACTTATTTACAAATATCAAAATGTTCATAGGTAAAAACAGTAAAAATAATTTACTTATAATTATTCTATAACTGTCGAAGTTCTTTATAAACTCCCAGCAAAAAATTCAAGCATTTTTAGAGACAGATATTTAAATATGTCATTTGTTTTGATTTTTGTGATCAAGATACTCATTAACAGTATAGAAACAATTAAGTAAAAGCCATTCATGAAGTTTGTTTTTTAACTTTGTCATTGAGAAATTTTTAAACTCGTCGGGTAGAGTTAAAGATTTTAATCGCCCTTATATATGAATTTTTTTTGAAGTGCATCAATTTACATCTTGGAAAGTATATTCTGTTATTAGATTTCTCTATCAAAATTCTATCTCTTAAAAAATTATTACTTGGGAAGTATTCAGGGAGTTTTATATACATACATTCGAGTGGCAGCACTTTTATTTCTTTAATGGTTTGCACGATGTCATGGAATGTGCTCCACAGATTGCTCGAATGCATTTTTTTTTGGATTTTAAATACGCGTTCTGTAAATAAAAATTATATATTAAATAATCTTCATATTATTAGTGTAAAAATTAATTATATCATAACGAAATTATTATATAAAATATAGATACAGAATATATTAGTTTATAGAGAACATAGAATATATTAGTTTTTCAATATTCTAGCGTCTTCATTATTTTGAGAGTCAATAAGACATCTCTCCAGAGAATTGGTTAAAGCCGATTGCGCTTGCTCTGCAGGCTTGTTTGATAGTCTTATTATTGACGAAAATTATTTTATAACATAAATAATATGTCTATATTATTTAACTAGAAGATAATATCATTTAGTTGTTAAAAATATTGTTATTAAATACTTAAAGGCCGTGCCGTGGTAGCTCAGGTGCTAAGCATTCGCTATATATTTCTCAGTACGTGAGCAACCCGGGTTCGATCTGTAACGGCACCAATGAAATTGTTAGTTGAAATTTAAGTGATGATTTACCACGTGCTCAGTGATGACGGAAATATATTGCGAGGAAACCTGCATATCTGAGAAATTTAAAAAATATTTCGAAGACATGTGAAGTTCGCCAACACCCATTGGAGCAGCGTTCTACAATTTTCTTGCCCTAAACGTCTCTCAAAAATTAGAGGTGGCCTGTGCCCAGCTGTGGAACGTATATAAGCTGTAACTTTTAACTTAAAAGCACATGCTTGAAGTAGTAATTATTTCATCGCTTCAAAGTTTTTTTTAAAATGTACGCCATTCATGACACTTCAGTTCCTCATCATATTGCACCGTTTATCTCATTGCAATCCAAATCAATCTCTGTTTTCGCAACCAAGTTGAAGCAATCGAAGTATTAATTACCTTTAAAAACAAATGACTTTCGCTTTTCTAAAACTTAATCAGAAAAAATTGGAAACATTCTGGTACCTCAAATCTTAAAATCAAAATAAGTCTTGGAGTATCACCATTCTGCTCACCTTATCCTAATAAGTAAAATTAATAAGAGTAATTTCAACAAAAATATAATTGTTTTCACATTGCAACAAAAACATTTTTTATATATACATATATAAAGAATATAATTATTTTCACTCATACCACTATAGTCAATTTTACGCTATTGTTTCATAAGTTTACGTGGTAGAGCCTTGCTGCAACTATATTATGGTTGTAGCATGAATAGTTCGGCTCGACCGGGGAAGGACCACGCTCTCACAGAATATCACCGTAAAATAGCAGCTTAATGCTGCTGTGTTTCGTATAGTGAGTGTAGAGAACAGGAGACCCGTTTTACTGGAATCAAGGCATTCGATCTTAAGCCTCAAGGGTGACAATGCATCTGCATTTTGATTCTTAATCCAGGTTAAATGTTTGTCACCTTCATCCTATAAAAAAATCACTTTAAAATTACATGTCATTTCTTTCTCCTTATCACACACTCAAACTACGCCGACCTGTGACTTCATAACTCAGATGCTATACGCGCCATTTGCACACTCCTTAACCTGTTGAATTCACTGTTGGCCTTTCCAAGAATGTTGAGCGTTCTTGGAAAGGCATTTACACTGGTGACAATTACGAATTTCTTGAAATAGAATTAGTAACTGTATATCTGATAGTCGCACACTGGTAATGCTGCTCTGTATCATAGCATATTAATTATCTACGGAAAGGAAGCGAAAACACATGCAATAAATTAATAAAAATTTAAAAGTCTTATTAACATATTACGAATAAATAAAACTTTTCAAGGCATAACTCGATTTATTTTTCGTCGCGCTAAAACTGAGTCCTCTTTTTTGAAACTGAATAGGTGTAATTATTATTTCTTTGACTTGATGAACTCTTAGTAGCATAGTTCGTCTGGATAAATACTATTCTTATTACTATCTCCGTTGTCAGTAGCAGCACACCCACTGTTGTGTCCTGACTTGAATAATATGGAGAGCCAATATGATTGCAGGCACTGGGGTATTTCAGCTTTGTTCTCGGAAGTCATAATGCATCTATGGCACTTAGACACACTAAGAAAGATGGAACATTACATATTTTAAGTAACGCCAAAAACAGTAATATATAAGTCAATGCGAAAACATGCTTAACTCTAGACACGTTTTCACGCACCCATTTTCTTATTTGTTTCTTTATCAGTCATTAAAAGTTCACTGAGGTACCTCATGTATTCGCTGTTGGTCGCAAACAATAAAAGATGCATTTTTTATATAAACCTTACCCACACACTAGGATTTTCTTCTGTGTCGTGGAAGCAGTTTACATAAACAAATTTCACAAGGACAATCATCTACTCGTAGTTTGGTCATGTAGAAAGAATGAATGAGGTAAGAGTGACAAAGCAAATTTATGTTGCAGAAGTGACCGGCAGAGTTGTTAAGGGACGCCCTAGGCGAGTTTATCGACCAAATTGGCAATATATTGAAAATGTGCCAAATTAACCTCTCAAACGCCAAGCGTCCAAATTAGACCGATTCGATATTCTTTCAAAATTCAAGAAGTCAAATTTGACCGCACCCACTTACAGCACTTTAACCCATAAATACTTATGTTTAGAGAATACTTTGCCATGGAGAAGTTTCGCATTATAGAATCAATATGAAATTTTCTATCCTATAGTTGAATAAAAAAACAGTTAGTCTCTAGATATTAATTTATATTCTACGTTCATTGCGTACGCCATTTTCATTTGGGTGTTGTTGTGTTGGTTTTTAGATTTGTCTAGTGTTTTATTAGTGTTTTACTTTAGTGTTTTATTACAAAATTGTTACAAAAGTTTTTGTGTGATTATAATTTATCTTTTTACGTAAATAATTTCGAGTAATATATAGAAACAATTGTGATTTTAACGCTACCGACATCCGCTTGGTATGTTTTTTTTTTGTTATCAAAATACAATAAAATCTTTTTGTAATGAAGTAAACCCTGACTATTGTTTATACCACAGGATAGAGAATTTTATATAGATTTTATAATGCTAAACTTTTTCATAGAAAATTAGTCTCACAATATAAGTTTTAATGGTTTTAAGGGCTGTGGGTGAGTGCGGTCGCATGCAACCGCTCGGGATTTGCCAAGGGCATGCGATTGCAGGGGAATTTTATGGAGATTTAAGGGTTAAGAGTACCTTTAACCGACGAGCGTGTATGCGTACCTAGAGAATATGAATGTAGAGAAGGCGAGAGAGGTGTGTCGGGACGTGCTAAATGGAAGTCCGTAGCGTCTACCCCGCTGGGTCTAACAAGTATTTGTATGGAATTATAAGTCCATACAAATACTTGTTCCGTGCATGATACAAACCCACGGACCTCAGCACTGCAACTTATTCCTAAGCCGCTATGATACAAAATCCTCATAATATGTGTGCGTGAGTGCGTGTTCATAAGATAAATTGAGCATGCTCGTTTGCCTTTTCTATAAAAAAATGCCTCTTGATTTCAAGCAGAATTTTGGGATCAAAAATTACTAAACCCTGATCATAATGATTTCTTAAATTTACGCGAACACTACACATTGAATAAAACTAAATTTACGGATTTTATCGCGGTTATTTCACTACTTTTACTTATTTTTAATTCCCGACGTTTCGGGTGCTTTACAGCAACCATGGTCACGGGGGGGACTGAGATGTTTGACGTCCCAATGTCATAGTTATTCCGGCTACCTTCAGTTTTTGAATATTAATTTTTGGTCCGATTTACGCAAAACGAGCTTATAGTATCATGAAGTCTTGCAGTGGTATGCTTAGGTTTAGGTTTAATTTTGTTAATTATAGGATCCCAAGCAGGTGGCAGCACCCATCCATCTTCTCTATTGAAATTTGGATGTTTTTTAATTTCAATAGCCTCGCGTATCATCCTTGGTAGGAATCGGTATTCTTTTGCGAGAATTTGTGGTTTATCAAAACGAATGTAATGGTAGGGACGATCTTGAACATGATCGCAGACTGCAGACTTCCCGGAGCGTCGGTGCTTCACGTCAGCTATATGTTCTTTCACGCGGGTTTTTATGGATCTTTTTGTTTGACCTATGTAAGAGAGACCACATTCACAATCTAACTTGTACACTCCTGCATCTTGTAGAGGGATATTACACTTGACGGATGGTAAAAATTGACTAATCTTCTTCGGCGGCTTGTAGTATGTTTTAATAGAAGCTCGCTTCAAGATGTAGCCAACCTTGTCTGTGACTCCTCTGACATATGGTAGTACAGCAGGTACACGCTCGACTGTGGCCGGCTTCACTCGGTCACTGTGACGTAGGCGCGGGACCCGAAGCTTGTTGTCTTGCAATACTTGCTTGACGTGCTGAAGTTCGGCGGCCAGATGTTTTCTGTCACAGATCCCTCGTGCTCTCTGAAACAAAGATTTACCCACGGTAGCTAACTGTGAAGGATGATGGTGAGATTCACCATTTAAATATCGGTTGGTATGGGTCTTTTTTCTATACACAGTGTGACCAATTGTGTTATTAGGATTTCGAATGACTAAAACATCTAAGAAAGCTAAAGAATTATTTGCCTCTAACTCCATTGTGAATTGTATTTTAGAGTTTATAGAGTTAAGGTGGTTTAAAAATGCAGTTACTTTGTCAGATGGTAAAATTGTGAAAGTGGCGTCTACGTAGCGCTTGTAGAATCTTGGATTTACAGGAGCAGTAAGAAGGGCTTTCTCCTCGAAGTCCTCCATGAATATGTCAGCGACTATGGGAGATACAGGTGAGCCCATCGCCACACCATCTACTTGCTTGTAGAACTCTTCCTTCCACAATAGATAGCCAGATGTGAGGCAGTGTTTGAGTAATACTGCATATTCAGCAGGCATGTTATTATATTCTAGCTTCCTAGTTACAATCGATATGCAGTCTTCAATAGGTAGGCATATGAATAGTGACTAAACATCAAAACTGACCATAGTTTCATTGTCAGCGAGATGTAGGTCTTTTATCTCACTAACAAAATGGTATGAATCCTTTGTGTGTGCTCTGGTATGTCGTCTCAGTGGTGACAATACTTTTGCCAAGTGTTGTGCCAGCTTATAAGTTGGTGAATCGATCTGGCTCACTATAGGACGTAGTGGAGCATTTGGTTTGTGTATCTTTGGTAACCCATACAACCTCGGTGGTTTGGTACATGATGGTTGGATAGACAAGTATTGCAAGACAAAAAGCTTCGGGTCCCGCGCCTACGTCACAGTGACCGAGTGAAGCCGGCCACAGTCGAGCGTGTACCTGCTGTACTACCATATGTCAGAGGAGTCACAGACAAGGTTGGCTACATCTTGAAGCGAGCTTCTATTAAAACATACTACAAGCCGCCGAAGAAGATTAGTCAATTTTTACCATCCGTCAAGTGTAATATCCCTCTACAAGATGCAGGAGTGTACAAGTTAGATTGTGAATGTGGTCTCTCTTACATAGGTCAAACAAAAAGATCCATAAAAACCCGCGTGAAAGAACATATAGTTGACGTGAAGCACCGACGCTCCGGGAAGTCTGCAGTCTGCGATCATGTTCAAGATCGTCCCCACCATTACATTCGTTTTGATAAACCACAAATTCTCGCAAAAGAACACCGATTCCTACCAAGGATGATACGCGAGGCTATTGAAATTAAAAAACATCCAAATTTCAATAGAGAAGATGGATGGGTGCTGCCACCTGCTTGGGATCCTATAATTAACAAAATTAAACCCAAACCTAAGCATACCACTGCAAGACTTCATGATACTATAAGCTCGTTTTGCGTAAATCGGACCAAAAATTAATATTCAAAAACTGAAGGTAGCCGGACTAACTATGACATTGGGACGTCAAACATCTCAGTCCCCCCCCCGTGACCATGGTTGCTGTAAAGCACCCGAAACTTCGGGAGTTAAAAATAAGTAAAAGTAGTGAAATAAACGCGATAAAATCCGTAAATTTAGTTTTATTCAAAACCCTGATCATCTTTATAAACGAATGTTCGTAACAAATTCTCGTCATCATGACTATCGTATCTTATGTCATCGAAATCCTGATCAGCAGCAGTTAATAGTTCACAGTTTTATTGTAAAATTTATAAAATAAATCAAAAAGAATTTTGATACAAGAATTGTAGGAGCTGCGTTATGAGATACTGTCCTAACATGGTTTGCATCGAACCATTCATTACAGCCTATAAAATCCACCGCTTAATCTGAACATATTCAGTAGGGCAATCCGTGTGAGAGGCCTATGCCTCTCCCATAGATGGCCTCATAGGACATTATTTAATCTTTTTTTATAGCATTGGGTGACAAACGGGCACACAGTCCATCTGATGGCAAGTGATTGCTGTGAACCCTAAATATTCACATTTATCTTCAGCTAAGGATATAAATGTAAATACGTTGTCACCCCTGAGGACTGATGGAATGCCTCGATTCCAGTAAAAAGGGTCACCGGCTCTCTACACTCACTACCATACAAAATACAGCAGCATTATGCTGCTATTTTACGCTGGTATTCTGTGAGAGCGTGGTTCTGGCCCGGTCAAGCCGACCCATGCGTGCTATAATTAATAAGCTGTAGCGTGGCTCTACCGCGTAAATACTCTGTGTCATAGGGGATAATTTGTCATAGTTGTTACTCTTGGCTACCGCATTTTTTATTATTTTGAGTTATTACCACGAAGATGCTGCTGCCCAGGTCCTGCTTCAGTGTCGCTTTGTTACGTTTTACGAGCCACGGGATAATATGGAGTAGCGGATATTCTTACACCGCCAATATATGGTTAATGTTTCGCAATGATCACTGTGGTGCACTTTTAGGTTTTTCTAGAATTACATTATATATCTAGAAATATACTACCATCATTAACCACTCTGTCATGTATCATCACACACAAACAATTAAAACACATACTAAATAAATATAAGATGAAATGCATATTCAGAACTGTACGTAGTAACATAAGGTTCACCGATTTTAATAATGTTAGTTAACATTAATCTGCAATAAATATTAACGTTCTTAACAATTGTTGTTTACGATCAATTTTGGTTTTCATAAAATATAGAATAACGCAAACGAAATGGAGACTTATCCAATTGTATTTAGTGACTAATCTTCATCTACCAAACGCTCAACAAATCAGTTAATGTTTCACATTTGGTTCATTAAGACTCGATCACGAACGACACAGACTGTTCTGTTTCATTACCATTGTTTTATGTTGCACAGTAGGGCCCTGCCTTAGGGGAAGGGGGAGGGGTGTTACAAGAAGCATTGTAGGTAGTGAAATCACTACCAGATAAAACTATTTTGCGCCATATATATAAACGAATAATGCGGGTTTGTAAAGCTGAAGTGGATGTAGGCCGTTATTCGTACGAGCCGTAGCTTGTAGAACCGAAATACGACCTTTTAAAAAGTAGTAAGCCCGTTTCTTAAAGATAGGTACCTAAGTCGTATCGGTCCGAAAAATCACCGGTGGCCAACGATTCCACAAATAATAAATTAAGAATAGTAAATGACAAGTAAATAAACTGACAGTATTTGGCTTAAAGAAATAAGTATATACATATACTCGTACAATTAACTTTTAACATAAAGCAAAAGCCGCCTTCAAGGATCTAAAAGTATAAAATAATTTCATATTCTGAAGTCAGTGCTAAGTTTAATTTAATATTTTTTCAGTTTATTAAAGTGTACAAAATAAACAAAAAATGAATAATAACAGACGAAGATCTTTCAAAGAAAAACCGACTATAGTGGCGTCTCAGGTATCGCATCGTCATATCGTCGTATCGTGGTAGATCACGTGTATGCGATACGAGGTGACACTTAATTACGTATGCTTAGGTGATTAAATATGGACCCGGCCTAAAGTGGTTATTTTAGAGTGCACGGACAACAATTATTGAAATGAACCAATTAAACTTTGCGGTCATAAACGCAAATTAAAGGCGGATATAATTTTCGGTGTATTCATTTTTAATTATAAATCTTTCTAACAACAGATTCGAATTAAATAAAATGCCTACCACCTTTGAGTGTTATTCGAATCGGTTTAAAATAAATAAGTCACTTGTCAAGTTCTCCGTCGCTAATTATCTTCGAGCGGAAACGTTTCACATCGTCACAGTTTCGTTACGATTTCACTATTTGTAAAATAAAAGTAAATCAGCGTCGCTCAAAAACGAAAGTAAAAATAACAAGCTTTTTTGTTATTTTTTTTTTCTTTACAGAACTAACCCACTTACCAAGCGTGGCTACTATGGCAAAATCCACACATGAAACAATCTATGAAGGAGGCCTATGTTTAGCAGTGGACTTTAATAGTGTGTAATGGATGGATGAAGGGTGACATACAGGCACATAGTCTACCTAATTATAAGCGGATAGTGTGGCTCATAGACATCATTTATCCTCAATAAAAAATCAAAATTCAGATGCGTTACAACCCCTGTGGGCTGAAATAGGATGCCTCGTTTCCAGTAAAAAGGGTCTCCGGCTCTCCGGTCCTCTACACTAACCATACAAACACACGGCAGCATTGAGCTGGTATTTCATGCTGGTATTCAAATTATTGTTAATGCTATACTTGTTTTTCTTTTATAATATAAATTTATTTATTATAACTGTCTTAACATATTTCAGATATTAAACAAATTTCAAATGTGTTATTATTATCCATCAATTATGTAGAAGTTGTATATTTTTGGTTCTTTAGCGGTCTTATAACCCGAGACTATCAATAATAGAGTTTATTGATAGTCTCGGGTTTATATAAGTCTTTGTCATGAAAGAAGTCACTTAGCCGGTGCGCTAGTCATAGCAAAATTTGCTTACACTTTCTTTTTTTCGCAAGCGTTTAACATTCATACTTAATTACACATGTACAAACATCCGTGAGATCCGGAAGCCAAAAAAAATATTTCTTATATGCGGGATTTGAACCCCCACTACCGCGTAGCAAGTTTTGTTATTAATAAATCAGATATTAAGCTTTTTAATGGGTTTTTGGTTATGTAGGTACATATAATTGTAATTAGTGGTTGGTAGTTTAAAATCAGGACACGGTGAAAACTTCTGTCTTTTTTAATTATCACTACTGGTATCAAAACGTTTAGGAAAATTAAATTTCCATTTAAATTTTATCATCGTCATCACCAGTACGCGGCAGTCAACTGCGGTACATAGGCCTCTGCCAAGGCGCGCCCCTACGGCTTCACACATTTGCTCGTCGCTCCGTCCTCTAGTCAGGGGGTGGCCCACACTCCATTTACCTAAGCGCGGTCTCCACTCTATGATACGTCAACTCCAATAGTATTGCTTCTGCGACAGATGCGACCAGCTAATTACCACTTCAACTTGCAAATACTAAAAGCTACGTCAGCGATCTTTGTTCTCCAACATATTTCTTTGTTATGAATCTTATCCACGAGAGAAACTCCGAGCTCTTTACATCGCTCGTGCAACTCTGAGCTTGCGGAATAGTCTTCGGTGCTTACCATTGAGGGGGATTTGCCACTTGCACACTGTGTGCAAGCGGATTGGCGATCGCAGTGTAAGACACGTGGCACTTGTGTCACTGCAACCTGCTACAGATCTGGATATTCAATTTTAAATAATTTTATATTTTAAATTTAACACTGTGCTAGTGCATCATCATCATTACAGCCCTTCACAAGTCCACTGCTGATCATAGGCCTCCTCCAAGTAACGCCACAAAGCACGGTCCTGAGCCATCTGCATCCATCGACTTCCAGCATGTCGTACCAGGTCGTCACTCCATCTAGTGGGCGGGTCATCCTACACTACGCCTACTGGTACGAGGCTGCCACTCGAGAACCTTTTTTTCCCCCTCGGTTGCCGGTTCTTCGAGCTATGTGGGTAGAGCCTACATGTAACTAATACGATGTTTCGGTGTTAGAGACAAGAGAAAACAGCTAGAATCAAAATTCAATCATAAATTTAAAAACATGCAATAAATAATATATTCATATATGTACATACCTACTATACGATCTATAAATGTGTTGTCATATAGAATGGCTTAAATAAAGTAAGAATATGTACACAAAATAAGAAAAACAGATGTCTGGGGTAGATTTACTGCAACTCCCTTTTACTTTATAATAAAGTGGTCCACTTTGAAAGCATATGACAAGAATTACTTGAATGAAAAAGCAATGTACAGAGTAAAATTCTTTTTAAAATATTGCGAGAACACAACTTTCGCCCGATGCTTTTCTCTCGCTTTAAAAACGTATTTTTAATTAAACACTTTTGCCTAACTTTCATGCAGAGATATCAAAGAATTTTGTAAAAACGACAACTGTTATTTTCTCAAAATCTCTTTTTTTGTTATGGAATTGTTATCTAACAATTTACAAATGTACACTGTATATTAAAATTATTAACACTAATCATATTAATGCTATAAAGAGAAAAGGTGTGTTTGTGTTTGTCTGTTAGTTGCTTAGTAACTCAAGATAGGCTGGTCTAATAGTTAACAATTCTTTTATTTTAATTTCGAAACTAAAATTTCTAAATTAGATACAGTAAATCAACAGTGTAAGAGAACCCATCACCGCACATCAAGAATGTCGTAAGCGCGGACTAAACATGTTAGAAAAATTATATTCTTCTGATAGATGGTGGTATAGCTATATCCATTACGCCAGATTTACCAGACCTACCTTATTCTTTCAAGAACAATTATTAAACTCTTTGCTTCAAACTGGAACACAGCACTAAGTGCACCGCTGCCTGGTGGCATAAATAGAAAAGAAGACGATTTCAATCAGAAAATTAATAAATCAGAAATAAAAAAATGTAAGACCGACTTCAAAAAAAACAAAGAACAAAATAATCTCCGCGTGATAGTTTCTGAAGTCAGTGTTAAGACTAAATTAAATAGTATGAAAATCGTTGGAGCCGTTTCCGAGATTCCGATTATATATATATATATATATATATATATATATATATATATATATATATATATATATATATATATATATATATATATATATATATACAACAAGAATTGCTCGTTTAAAGGTATAGGATTTATAGACTATAAAATAGTTTCCGCGTCTTTGATGTGTTCACAATATATTTTCGTCTCATTTCGCAATGTAGACGCTCAATAAGAACGGATTTTACGATAGTCCCACCAAAAAACAAATTCTTGATAATTTACATCTAGATTCCACAATAAAATTATCGAGCGCACAACGAAGCGAGCGGGTATCAGATAGAAGTAAGAATCATAATTAAATATCGGAAAAACAAGCGCTAAGCCGGATAATTTAGATAAAATATTATCAAGTGGCTGTATAGTGGCAATTTTAAAGAATCTACTACTCCATATTATCATGCCGTGGGTTTCTTAAGAAATGACAGACAGAAACTAAATCAGGAGATTGGTAGCAGCATCTTTCTGTTAAAGCATGGCGTTTAAGTTTACGCCGCAGCTTGGTTCTCGATTAAGATTAAACCATCATGTAAAGATGGAGCTCGACATCTATTGAAAATTTAATTAGCCTCCAGGTATCTGTCGGGAGTTCCAGAGTAGTGTAGCCTTAACAGTAAAATAATTGCCGATAAACCCAGTAAAATGGATTGGAACTGAAGTAGGACTGAAAAATACCCTGTGGTCGGAGGAGAGGTATAAAATTTTTCTTGAAGGTAGGGAAGGAAAAATCAATTAAAATAGAGTTTAGAACCGACAATACTTGAAAGTATGCCTTTATCCACTGCCATGCGGATTAGTGCACATAGTGCTTATATAGCAGCATTAGTAACGCTGTTTATCAAAAATCGGTGAGATTAAAAGGAAGGTATCGCCAGATTCTGTAGTTCGTGGATCGTGTTCAAATGAGTAACATTCTAAAAATAGTTTGTTACAGATATTCAATTAAAGTCCAATATATCGTGAAATAAAAAAAAATAGTCAGAACTCAAAGGACGGAAACCGAAGTCCACTAACGGCTGACGCTTTCTGCAAGTATAAATAGACATAAAAGCGAAATAAAATACGCCTCAGAGAAATACCCTAAAGGGTTCGCTGTGCGATAATGAAGATTTCAAATTACTTTATTTAAGAAGCTATACGAGATGTTTTATTAAATCTTAAATTACAATCATAATATTATAAGAAAATGGTAGAAACACTCTCATTTAGGATATGGACTAGTTAAATATTTTATTTATTATGTGTGAGTAGAGAATGGAATGCTATTTCCCTCGTACGGGTTCCCGACGAAATGCGTAGTTTTGCTGGCCAAAGATGTTTCGTGTGAGCTTAGCGAACTTACTGTAGATGCGAAGAAATAAGGCCTCTTCCCCTATTACCGAGATGAAGTTTCGTAGGAGATGGGAATATGGAGTTCGGGTTGAAAAGCATAGATATGGCGCATGCTACCCGCTCTGTAGTCCTTGAATCTGGTGGCGTCGCATTGCTGATGATTGAGGGGTCCGCTACATAATTGAAGATGGATATTGTGTAGTAAAGCATGCCTTGTGTTCTCTCATAGATCTACCAATAAATAACAAAATGAATTAAAATACCATAGAAATTTTAAATTAAAGTATCTCTGTTTGGATTTCATAAATTATTGGTAATAAATATTTCACATTTATAGTTATATGGTTCACGACCAATATTTTAAAAATTATAAAAAATACGAGTACAATCACCGACGAATTCGGTCTATAACTACCGGTTGGATCTGATTAAACTTACATGGGACCACACGAAAAGCACCAGCTTTCAGCTAAAAAAAAATAATCGTCAAAATAGGATTACCCAGAGAAAAATTATAAGGTAACACACACATAAAAAACATACAGTCGAATTGAATACCTCCTCCTTTTTGAAGTCAGTAAAATTCTCAGAAAATATACAAAATTTGACTTGCTTAAAGTTCAAAAACTTTATAAAACAAATTTAGTATAAAACGAGTTATTATAATATAAAGGAATTTATGGATGATCCCCTGGAATTGAGGTCTCAGGAGGCGCTATCAAGCTATTTTTAATTTATTTTCTACCGTTAATTGTGTAACATATATTATAAGCCATTTTTTTTTTTCAAAAATAAAGTCTCGCTGGGTTTCTTGCTGGTTCTTTCCAGGACAAAGGTTTTTTTTTTTTCGAACGAGTGGGAAATTAAACAAAAAGCTTTTTTATTCAATTTATAATCTATATTGAATAAAAAAGCTTCTGTTCCTGTTTCAATGCAAATTAGCGAAATGCTCTCACCGTAAAGACTCTTAGTGAGAGATGCGTTTCAAATCGGAGCACAAATGAAAGCACGCTGTGACTTTGAAACTCAACAGTCAGAGGGCGCTTTTAGAGGACCGAGCAACTTGACAGTTTAGCCGTAGAGTTTATCGTTGCGCTTTTTAATGATGAGGCTTTTTACTTTCGCTAGCCATACAAAATTCTTTGACACTTTAAATAATGTTCTTTTACGAACGAAGAAAGATTTTAACTGTATATGGCTAATAAGAGTTAAGAAAAACTATTTATATATATATATATATATATATATATATATATATATATATATAGATATAGATAGATATATATATTCACATACCATCGAAAATTTTAATTATAAGCTTTTAGAAAACTTATAATTAAAATTTTTGATTTCTACATTTCTGTCACACCCTTTTAAATCGGGGCTTCGCACGAGTGATTTCTGAATATCGACAACATCGCTGTATACAGGGTCCACGCACGGTAATTGATGACCTTTTACATTATTTATTTACAACCCGGGGTTTGTAAATAGAAATCTGTGGAAGGTGCTATTAACAAAGGCAAAGTTCATTACTAAAGTAAAAGTTCATATAAAAGTTACAATCTATGCAAGTTTGAATCTATAATAGTTCTTGTATTATAATATCCTCCAGGTCAAATTTCGATCACGGCGGTTTCTCTTAAACGAAACTAGCTTTCTCTGCATGACAGGGTTATAGTGCACGAGTGTGAGCGCAATGGAACGGAAATCCGACACGGCCGGAAAGAGATCAAGTGAATGACCAACGGCTTTGCTTTCCGAGGTGTGGGAATGTAACGCCGCCAATTTCCTGATTCCGGGCTGCCACCAAGAATTACTCGACAGATAAAAGAAATAATTGATTTTAGTCTGAGCCGAGATTTGAATCTAGAACCAAATGATCAGGCGTCACTCTTATAACTGCAAGACCAACGAGGCAGTCATTTAGTCAGTCAGTCAACAAACTAAAGATGTTTCTAACAAACTAAAGATGCTTCTTATGAGTTCTTTGGAAAGCAAAGATAGAATAGTTTTATGAATAAGTACCTACTTTCTACTTTTTCCTTCTTTTTTTTATAAGCGTAGCGAACTTAAGCACAGCAACTAAACCTCACTGGTTTGCGCTGTGTTTAATATGTATTATTAATTGTAGATTTTTATTGGTAATAAATTTAAAAAAAAACCTTATATATATTACAATGTGTAAATCTTATGTAAAGATAACATTATACAATTATTATAAAAGATATTACATTCTATGCCTTTTCTGTTTTAATCTGCAATTTAACGTCAACTCCGCTTTTCTATTCAATTGATTACTTTAGTTCTGAAAAATTAATCTAGCAGAAATCACACTGATTAGCTTCTTCAGAAGTATTTTATTTACTTCTTGTTATGTTTCTCCTCTCTTGACCTCTGGTCTCCGTCTTGACCCTCTGGTGTGTATTGACGGCGCAAGGTAGGGCATTATCCCATTTCGTTCATTGGGTGTAAAAAGCGATAGAAGGTAAAAAAAAACAGTTTGAATACAGATTGGACCAAACCAGAACCAAATTTGGACCAAATATAAAATACGCTGGCTGAAGATGGAGATTAAGGTCAAAAGTACAAGAAGTCTGATACTGTAATCGTTAATTCCAGCACGGCGATAAAAGCAAATCCTCCCTACAATGGCAGAATCATGTATCCATGAGTAATCAGTTAAAGGCTGATAAAACACAGAAAGAAATGTTTCTTCTCTGATATCTTTCTTAAGCCTTTTCTTAAATTCTATATTTCGCATTACAAGAGTTGTTAAAAGATAATAATATTTTATAAAGTCCTGCTTGGTTTCCTGTTGACTTTTCCCAGAACAGTAGTTCAATCCGAATTTTTTTCCTTTCCGAAAATTTCAGCGATGACGCTGTCGGAAGTGATGATGTCAGTCGTAAAATTATCATTCCATATCCTCATCTTCTTTCCCTTCCCAAATCCAAATCATACCTTTACCTAAAAAAGCAAATCCTTCAAGTTTTTCTGAATATCGTCCTATTTCAATTCTTCCTTTACTTTCCAAAGTTTTAGAACGCCTTTTCCAACAACAAATTAATTCCTTTTGTTAAAGAAATAGCATCCTTAGTCCTCTCCAATCTGGCTTTAGATCTGGTCATAGTACGAATACGGCGTTGTTAAAAATCACCGACGACATTCGTCACAGTATGGAGAATCACAGTCACAAGTCACAGTATTGGTGTTGCTGGATTTCAGCAATGCCTTCAATACTGTTGATCATGATATCCTGTTAGGGATTCTGCATTCTCTTAACATATCTCCAACTGCAATTTCCTGGTTTCATAGTTATTTGCATGGGAGCCGGCAACGTATTCGTGTCCAAGATAGACTTTCTCCGTGGCTTGATACCGTAGCTGGCGTTCCACAACGTGGTGTCTTATCTCCTTTTTTATTCACAATCTTTATTAATACGAATACATCCCAAATATCTTCTCTCTACCACTTGTATGCAGATGACCTTCATATATATTTACAAACAACCATCGAAGATTTTCCCAAAGCTGTTAAATGTATCAACAAGGATCTGGCTTTTATTCGACTGGACACTATCTTATGGGTTGACGGTGAACCCTTCAAAATCGCAAGAAATAATTATTGGGAGTTCGAGAACTATTTCCAAAATTAAAAAATGTCAACTTCAACCCGTTGTATTTAATGGTATCCTTATTCCATATAATGAAGTAGTTAAAAATTTAGGTATCCTTTTGGATTCCAGTCTTTCTTGGACACCGCAAATTAATGCAGTGAGCCGAAAAATGTTTGCGGCTTATGCTTCACTCCGGAGGCTTAACTACTTTTTACTCATTTCCACCAAAATTACGCTTGCACAATCTTTGCTACTCCCTATCCTCGACTAGGCTGACATTTGTTACCTTGATATCACCGAGGAGCAACTTAATAAACTTGAGCGACTCCAAAATCTCTGTATACGGTTCATATTTGGGCTTCGTAAATATGACCACGTCTCGGAATACCGCACTAAACTCAAGTGGGTCCCAATACGTCTTCGTCGGAATACTCATATACTTTTTGCGCTCTACTGCGTCTTATTTAATGTATCAAGTTCTCCCTATCTAAAACAACGTTTTAAATTTCTTAGCTCTTGTCACGATTTTTCCTTACGGTCCAAAGAAAACCTTTCGCTCCAATGTCCTGTACACTCCTCGACATTTTATGATAAATATTTTTTGCTGTTCTTCGAGTAAGACTCTGGAACTCCTTACCCCAGTCCATTAAAAGTGCTCAATCATTAAATGTGTTCAAGAAACAGATTAAGGAACACTATCTCTTTAACTCCTCTCTCTTCCTCCTCTTGGTTATGGTCACTAATATACCTTAAGTATTTTGTCATTTTATAGTATATAAGTTGTATTTTTTTGTCTAATTTAGTGCACCCTACCCGTTAATCTTATTTTTATTTTTATTAATTTCCTCTTCTGGGTTGTCTGGAAGAGATTGCTATGCAGCAATAAGACCGCCTTTTGTTTTTCCCTCATTGTTTGTTCATTATTTGTTATATTTATGTTTTGTTGGTGTATTGTATTGTATTGTATTTTTCTTTAAAAGTTAAAACAGACTTTCAATAAGAGTTACTTGTAATCTATATTTAGTAAAAAATATGCTATTCTATTCTATTTTCAGCAAAAGTAATCGAACGAAGTTTAAAATTTTTACAAATAATTATTTAAATATATGAAATAAATATAAAATATATATAATATAATAATAAATACTTACACTTTACGTTTTAATATACTCTTATATAATATACGCATATTTATATATATTATATAATGTACTCATAGCTATGAGCTGCCGGCACTCTGTATATATGTATATTTTTATTTATTTATTTAAAAACTTTATTGTGCTAACCATAAAGTTTACAAAGGGCGGACTTAATGCCAGTTACCATTCTCTGCTAGTCACCTTAAGGCGTGGTGAATAAGTAGTGGCAGTTGACTTAAATTACTAAATATACTTAATAAATATAAATAAATATAACACGCATTAAAATAAGACTTGTAAATTACGCAAATATAAATAAATACAAACGAATACGTAATAATCTATATATAACTATTATGCTTAATAATAATAATAATGTCCTCCAGACCGAATTTCGGCCACGGCGACCAGCCTCAACGAAGGCTAGCCAACGGCGCAGGACAGGATTATAGTACCAAGTGTATGCGCAAGCACAGGTGCACTCTCTATTCCCTCACTCTCATAATCCGATGGGACGGTAAACCGATACGACCGGAGAGAGATCAGGCGCAGGACCAACGGCTTTACGTGCTTTCCGAGGCACGGGGGTGAGACACCGCCAACTTCCTGACTCCAGGCAGCTACTAAGAATTTCTTGACAGCAAAACTAATAATTGATTTTTTGGCCCGACCCGGGCTTCGAACCCAGGACCTCATGATCAGCAGTCGCACTACTACAACCACTAGACCAACGAGGCAGTCAATTATCCCTAATACGTATACATATCCTTGTCCTTAATACATATACATACATACATACATATATACATAAACACATACATAATATATCAAGATAAAGGTAGCTACTTATTGACATTACACGGATGACGTTGTTTTTGAATATTTTGAAGGCTATCTTATTTGGTGCTTTCCTAATGTTTTCGTACATAGAGTTCCAGAATAGTGTAGCCTGAACATTAAAATAATTGCTGATAAACCCATTAAAATGGATTGGAACTGAAATCGGACTGAAAAATACCCTGTGGTCGGAGGAGAGGTATTGAAATTTGTCTTGAAGGTAGGGGAGGACAAATCAACTTAAATAGAGTTAAGAACCTACCATACTTGAAAGTATGGCTTTCTCGGATAGTTAACCATTTAAGTCAAATATGAAATTGAGAGATATGATCATATTTTCGAAGGCCGAAAATAAGCTTGATGCAGTTAGCCGTGCTAGCTGTCAACCAGCATATAAAAACCATGCAACAAATGATCCTGTGGTTTCAGAATTTTTTTGAACGAAATAAAAAGTGTAAAAAATTTAATGAATTCTCCATTATACTTTAAAAAGCAGTAAATATATTACTTTAAAAACTTTCAGTGTACACCACATGCAACTAGGTGCAGCCAATTTCGGTTGGTTAAACTTAGGCGTATTCGATTTATTTACTGTAAAACTAGGTGTTTTGGCTATAGTCCCAATATTTTATAAATTAAGCCATCTATCCGTACCTTACTTGATAGGTGCTTCGTATATTTGGCCAAGTTACCAGAAGTCATTGTTGCTTTAATAACCACAATAGGCTGCATCTAGTTGTAGCCGGCTAAGCCTGGGTATGTGCATACTTAGGTTTTTAGTCGCATAACATATGCAAATAAAATAGGCATAATATATGCAGAGAAAATGATAAAATTATTTTTTTCTTTAACAACTGTTTTCAATAAGCTACTGGACATACGAGTAGTAAGCCTTTATAAAAATACACCAACTGAAACCCATACTATTAACGCTGAACATGCCGATCAGTGGAGGTAGTGCCTCTACAGCAGCACTAGTGACTCTGTTTAACAAAAGGCAGTGATATTAAAAATAAGGTATCCGCAAAATCCGTAGTTCGATGATTGCGTTCAAATGAAGTTAACATTATAAAAATAGTTTGTTACAATATATTCAAGTAAAGTCCATAATATCTCGAAATAAAAGTACCTGGATGACCGAGCTTTGCTCGGTATTTTTTTTTTTTTTTGGAAATCGTGTGTTTTGGAAATTATATTTAGATACAAATTATAATATACTGATGAAATATGGAGAATATTTTTTGAACTTACCGACATAACAGAAAAAAACTGAACTGGTTATTTGAATAAAAATCATGAGTGCAATTAGTTCAAATTTTCGTGTTTTTAAAAAAATACTTAGAAAACGGCTAGAAATAATAAATTTTCTCAAAAAAGAAGGGAACTTGAAAAAAAAGGAAAAAAATCAGGCCAAAGACAGGACTCGAACCAGGGTACTACGACTTCGGGATCACCCGAGATCCCATTTGAGCTATTGTACCTTTTAACACTATGCCAAAATTTACCTTCTTATACTGTAGTAGTATAGTAGCCATTTCCGAGATTCCGGTTATATATATATATATATGTATATATATATATATATATATATATATATATATATATATATACTGGTTGCGCGGAAACCATTCGTATTTTTATTTTTATTCGAAGGTAGGCTTGCCAAGCATTCCTTTTCTTCACCTATCCTTTCCGTACACACCGGGGTGGTGAGGTGAGAGGGGAAAGAAGATAATTCTAGAATGTTGCGTGATTTGCAACCAATGAGAAGCACGCCCCTCCGAGACGCATTGATAGGAGGGCCGAAGTAATATAAGCTAGCACACGGCCCTCGCGCGGTCTCTTGCCTTTGCGCCGCTGGTTGGAAGAACGCCGCCTGGGACAGTCGCGTCCTAGAGGGCTCTTGCTCACGCGCACCGCTAGTTCCACCGCGTCACCTGGAGCAATCGAGCTCCAGAAGTAACCGCCTCACCTAGTGAGACATTGTCGCGCACCGCTCTCTTCCATCGCACCACCGACCAGGACCGCATCCCTGGGGCCCCAGGAGATCCGCCAGAAGTCGCACCGCAGCAACAAAGCCTCCAAGCAGCATCGAAGTAGCACCCCGGTAAGTGCGCTTCCTTTATTACGACGCCTGCTTGAGTATTTGTGTTTTGTGAGCTAATCCGCCCCAATTTCATTTCTCATAATGTGATCAAGCAGGATTCCTTCATAGACCTTGGCAAGCAATAGGTTTTTTTGGAAGAGCGAGTGCATTGTCAGGGGACCACATGCTACAGCCGCCATTTTGTGGAAGCAGAAGAAGCCATCCGCGTATACAGTCCATCTAGTATAACATTTCACGTACTCTGTAGGGTCAAGGCTCGACCGGGAAATAGTGACTCGGCAATCTTAAGGCCCGCCGCCCAACCATTTTCTGATCCTTCGGCCGGATTTGGAATGGTGCTCATAGCCTCACCGACCATTCAATCATCGAATTGCCAGATTAATTCCTTAGACAATGCACTCTAATTTAATATGGAATTATTCATTAAAATAGTGTTCCTTTAGTCTAAATTTAAACTTTGGTTAGTTATTCGCAAGTAGAATTATTTATTTAAATAGTGTTCGTTTAGTTTAAATTTAAAATTTATTAGTTACTCGCATAAGTAAATCGACTTATTTATCTAAAATAGTTTAGTTCCGCACGGTTTATTCGGCTTACCCAACATTTGTAAAAAACAGTGTGAGTTTAGCGACCGACACGCGTCACCTCGGCTCGTTGTAAAGTTTAATTTAACGACGTAATACGGCACAATAAGACAATAGTGTTGTGAGATATAGTTGTATTACATTGCGTCCATCCTCCAGTGTTGTGCGATTAATTGTCGTTAATCTAATATTAATTATAGTAATTTAAAATGGCAGTTAGTGGAAATGAAATTAAACTTAAAACTGTTTACTCTAGATACTCTTCTCACGTATACAGTGTATCAGTGATCACATAAAGAATATTAACGTAGAAGCAGTGCGGGAGACGTTTTTATGTGAAAACGAAACGGTGAACTCTTTGACATCGTATCAGGTGACGAATCCTGGATATACGCGTACGAACCCGAAACAAAAAACCAGTCACGAGTTTGAGTGTTCGAAAATGAGTTAAAGCCAACAAAAATTGTTCGTTCACGGAGTGTTCCAAAAAAAAAATGGTGGCCACGTTTGTTTCCAAAACCGACCATGTTACGACTATTCCTTTTGAGGGACAAAGATCGGTTAATACAGAATGGTATGCTAGAATTTGTTTGCCACAGGTCGTTTCTGAACTCCGTAAAGAGAACTGCAACCGCCGCATCATCCTCCATCACGACATGGAGTTCTCACACCGCACACAGAACAAAAGAGTTTTTAGAGCAAGAAAACATAGAATTATTAGACCATCCGCCGTACAGCCCTGACCTAAGCCCTAATGATTTCTATACAGAGATTTTCATCACCTGAAGAAGCTGTGGACGCCTGCAAAACGGCCATTTTGGAGACCCCAACTTCCGAATGGAATGGTTGCTTCAGTGATTGGATCCATCGTATGGAAAAATGTTTCAAATTTCGCGGATAAGATTCTTCGAAAAGCAATAAATACATTTTTAAATAATAATGTTGTGTCACTTCCTTGATTCCAGAAATTTTCAGTATGTCAAAATTTAAACTTTGAAAAAGTGGATCCATTACAATTACTTCTTAATGGGATGTTAATAACGTATCGAAGTTTTAGCGGGAATTTAAGCAAGCGGAATGTTGCTTTTGTCTTATCATATTTTAAGCAAAGGTTCAAAATTTTGATAATTAAAAGTGGTGATTCGATTTTGTTTTATATAATGAAAAAAGTAATACTATGGTCATATAAACCTTGAAGTATAGAGCCCGTTTTGGCGCATTGAGATACCATTATCATCGAATATATTTTGGTTTAAGCGATTGTTAAAATCTTCTAAAACGTTCGCAATATGACGTTTCAACGTGCATCCATGCTGCAGCTATATTGTGGGTGTGGCACGACTCACGACGACCACGCTCATACAACAAAGTATGCGAACATTACATAGCAGTTTAATGATAGTGTCGACTGTAGAGAACCGCAGACCGTTTTAACCATAGAAGTATTATAGTATTCTATGGTTTTAACTATTTCAACATAGTCCTCAGGAGTGACAACGCCCCTTTATTTCAACTTTTAATCAAGAATAAGTGTAGATGTCTATGGGCCAGAGCATCCACTTACCATTTAGTAGATTATGTACTCGTTTTTTACCCTAATTCTAAAAAAATATTATAAGAAATTATAATATATTCTATAATTTCCAATAACTTCACACTAGCAAAAATACTAAGCATACGAGTTCAAATGAAGAATAAATATGACGTAATTAAAAAATGATAGGTTATTGAAAAAAGGAGTTTAAGTAGAGAGTTTGTTACTGTAGTAAAGCTATTCAAGGTTATGGAAAATATCTATAATCGCTTTTAAAATCCAATGGTTTACGAACCTTTAAACGGCTCTTAGCGATACATTTTGCTCAAGATTACTTGCTGAGTTATCAGCCATAAAGCAAAAGCGCTATTTAATTTGTGAGATTTGAGATGCATCGTTGGAGGTGCCTTTCTCTCGAACGTTTGCTAATTTTCATTGTGTTAGCCAGGATACCTCTTTTTACTCCGTAAAAAAAGGTTGAACATTTTGTTTACATTGCTATTTTTCTTCCTTGTTTGTCTGTATAAATTCTCTATGTAACTAATATTCAATATCGTAGTACGATAATGAGGAGCCCGATATCGCTTTATATATAATATGAAAAACGGCTAATTGCCCAGGCAGCGCTGAACTTACACCATCTCCATTCACACTTTTCTCTCGTAACTCGTAACTCGTTTGTCGCTCGGGAAGTTTTTTTACATTAACATTATATATACAAAAATATTTATTTATATCGTTCACACGGAGTCATGGTCAAGGAAACCATTCTATATATTCTGCAGGTCATGGGCACGAATAGAAATTACTAAAGAGTGATCACTATAGAGAGACAAAGGTCTCGTCTCATGTCTTGTCAAGTGATAATGAGGCAATAGGATAGCATTTCTGGGTAGTCTCACCTTTCTGAGAAGTAAAATCTTGTTATCTATTCTATCAGTATAATTAAAAAAGCTACATCTACAAATTTATTAAGAAATCAAGTTCTTCTAAAAGGCAAGTGCAATAGTTAAGTTAAACCTGTCGCAGAAGTGATAATTGTTGGAGTAGACGTATTGTGACATAAAGTGAAAACCTAGGTTAAACGCAGTGTGAGACGCCTCCTGGCTAGATGGAGTGACGGTCTGCGAGAGGCGCCTAGCAGCAACTGGATGCGTGAAGCCGAAGATTAAGTTAAGTGTGCGCCTTGGAATAATACGTTAAAGCGCCTTAGGATGTAATATAATCGAATTCAAAATCCCTACTCTGTATCCACTGCTGAACAGTGGATTGCCGTGCTTATGATGATGATGTAAAATTATTCCCTTTTAGTGAACCCCGAATACTAATGTATTGTTGCGTAATAATATTGCAATTGTCGCAAACTATATATTATTCCCAACTCAATCCAAATACCAATCCTTGCTAGACGTAAACAGTATATATTAACCATATGACCCAAAACGTCACGTGGTTAATATATCGCCTATCAAGTTCTGTTTGTTTTATAATTTTGTTACAGGTAAAATTAAAATGAAGTGTATGGTTGTCGAAATAATAATGCATGTATGAGGTGGGCAATAAAGATAAAATCAGATGCCGTCGGTGCACTCGAAAATTAAGAAAGGGAGTAATTTTCGAATGCAACGACGTATAATTTACAAAATAAATATACTCGTAATTAGGCCAATACTATCTAGGCACTTAGATTTAGAACTAATTTTACCTATTGGTCTTTTTAATTTAATTTCTTTTCTATTCCTGACTGAGATGTTAAATGTTAGAAATGAAAATTAAAATATCCACTTCCCTTCTCTTTTAAATGTATTATATGATCTAGTTTAGTAACACCTCTGCGAACAAAATTTTAAAAAATTAGTATAATTTGACAATGTCACCGAATAAACACGACATCAGGCCTGCATACACTGAAAATTATGGCGTAATATAATTTATGCCGTTGTTCGTTACACGTTTAGCAACAATTTTGTTCGCAATCGTCGCTGCTGCGTTGTAAACGAGCTGCTACTTTGCGCTATTTTCAACAGTCACTTCATTTGCAATTAAATTAATGACGCCATTATTTTTTTTAAATCCCTTGGTGTCGTGAAAATTGTCTAAGGGAAATTCCTGGTAGTTTCTGTTGCGCACAATAGATGAAGTTAAACCTATTCGGTATACACAAGATACAGTTTTTTCTTAAGATAAAATGTTATTACTAATTCTATTAATATATTTACTATTTATTTGTTTATTATTCTATTAATTATATTTCAAATGAGAAGTTTTGGGCAACTTCAGTTCCAAATTTGGTTTCAGAGACAAAATATTATTCTATAGAATTCAAGTAATTTAAAAGTTACTTTTATCATTGATATCGGTATCGGTATCGGATATACCTAAATTTTAATAAAAACAATTTAGGTATATCAGACCATTAATTTTTATTTCTATCATACTATATACTTTTCAGTTTAAATTGTGTACACTCAGTGAAGGTGGAAAGCAAATAAATATGGTGGCTTTGAATAGAACACAGTCATTCGAAATCGAGTGCAAAGTTTGAATTCATTATAAAACAGAAAAACGTGTCACCTGGGTGGAAAACGTAGCAACTAGTAATCATGACTAACTAACACTTGATAGTGTTCGACTGTGTTTGAACTATGTACTGTGCATCAAGTGCAAATTTATAAAACAAACGAATTTACTTTAATTCTTTTCTCGGTAACACTCATGCTGCGGTTCCCAGATACTGCAAACAAAAGAAAAATAGTCTATATATCTTACTTTATATACTTTTAAATTAAACAACCCATTACCCTTTTTTGTCCCGTATTTTTTATAGAATAAGAGTGAAGTGTGACAAACAAACATACAGTCCACCTGACACACATAGACATCTACATTTACCCTCTATTTAGAATCAAAATGCAGATGCGTCGTCACCCCTGAGGACTAAGATGAAATGCTTCGTTTCCTTTAAAAAGAATCTCTACAGTCATCATACGAAATACAGCAGCATTAGGCTGCTATTTCACGCTGACGTTTTCTGAGAGCGTGGTCAAATCAGTCGTGTTACAACTTTAATATAGCTGCAGCTTTGCTCTACCACGTCTAAAAAGGGGAAGGAAGGTGTTATGAGAAACGACAATTTGAAGCCAAATAAATCTGATGGCTTCAGATAGATTACAGGATACGGTTCCGACCTTTGACCGGCAGCAATTTCGAAACACTACACTAGTACCGCGATGGTCAATCTACTTGCCTAACATCAAATCCTTCCTCCGATGGGAGATGCTCATATTTAGAAATAGATTTTTCTTGAATTTAAGTAATAATTATTTTTATACAAGAACAAGCTTTATATGACATAATTATGTAAATTTTTTGCGCACTTTTTTTCAGTAAGTCCAAGTATTTTGTTTTTAAAAACTGATGACTTTTTATATAATGCACTAGCTTACTAGGCAGACGTTGTTCTGCCCTTTTCGACGACCCTTTGTCATGTCCTATTAAAAATCTTTAAATTCGCAAAACAAAAATGTGGGTCACTCATAGACAAAAAACTATCCTATCTCTCAAGTTGGACCAAACTGCACCCGGTGTGCAAATTCGATTAAAATCGGTTAAGTAGTTTAGGAGTCCATCGCGGACAAACAACGTGACACGTAATATACATATATATATATATATATATATATATATATATATATATATATATATATATTAAGAAGATAATATCCGAACGCAAAACTAAAAGACATAAGTCAAAGTTAAAGTTCGAATGCTGTCGACTGCTCTCGTAAAAAGCTCCAAGCACAGGATTAGCTGCTGTGATGAATGGGCATACTAGTAATATTAAAAGCATTAGCCACAAACGCTAAGTATTCCCTTGGGATATAATATATTAGATTCAACACTCATTAAAAGAAAAAGTTGCCTCTAATCTATCAACATTAAAAATTTAAAGTTATATATTTGAATTTCATCATCCATACCAATATGTTATCGGCTTACTAATATTACCGCACATTATCCCTGATCATAATGGGATTATTACCAAGAGAGGTATATTCAGAACAGTAAGCTGTTTATGGGGCAAATAACTAAACAATGTTTTCTGTTTCGGTCCAGTATCTTTTGGGATAGTTTGCATTTGCATAGTCTTGCGTTTTTATGTAATAATAATTTTATATGTAATGTAATTTAATATGTAATAATAATTATAATACTAATTGGGCAATCCCACGCAAGAGTGCAAATGAATTTTATAACTAAATAATATTTTATTCTATAACTTTTTCGAGACATAATAATAATTTATATATATATATATATATATATATATATATATATATATATATATATATTTATATTATCCAGCCCTGTTGTAGGCGGATTTATGTGAGGCTTGAGCTTAAGGCAGCAAAATTTGAGCGAGGGCAAAATTCATAAAGGCCATAACCAATTGGTATTTCCCTCTTTAATATTATTTTTATAGAAGAAGGAAATGATCATGCTGTTCACGTCATGTGACGTGGAGAATTTGATAGGCATTGCCTGCCCTTCATTTAAAAAAAATCACTTAGTCATATCGATCCGAAAATATTACTGGTGTTAGCCGATTCCCCAAAAAGTCAAACGTTTGTGTGTAAAGTAAAACGTATGTGGATGCAATTGTGATATGTGACGGTGGAATTTAATGGCTGGAATTATCACGAACAATTTCTCAAAACACTCCCCGTGATAAATGCAATAGAATACCCAAAGGGATACACATCTTTTCGCAGCACCAGTGAATCAAACCGATCAAAGAAAACTCGTTATTGATGATTCGGGCCACTCTTCGCTGGATGTGATCAAGTGAAAGGAGCTGACATTGAGGTATCCTGGTCCCAGAGATGAGAGCGCTATACCACGAAATATTGTTCCGCTTTATTGCACTACAATATCACCTTCCCTCCTGTGAACTGACCAAGGAAATGAACGTCACTCAATATGTCTACATAGAGAATTCCGATTCTGGCTGGGGCACCAAGAGGAGTGCCATAATGAGGTTATACAAAAAGGTTGTTTTTAGCGATAAAAGCGGTGCTTTGTGAGGTTAAATTGGACTCGATATAATGATCCCCAATTCGAAACTTTGTTGGCGAATCTTTGGCGCAGTGTTTTAGCATTAACTTGCCGTGGATTCGAATCCCTCACGGAACAAATATTAATCCACACAGTCCATCTGATGGTAAGTGGATGCTGTGGCCAATAGACATTTACGTTTATCCTCGAATAAGAATCAAAATGCAGATGCGTTATAATCCATGAGGACCAAATTCCAAGTAAAAAGGGTCTCCGGTACTCTACACTCACCATATGCAATTAAGCTGCTATTTTACGCTGGTATCCTGTGAGATAGTGGTCCTACCCCGGTCGAGCCGACCCATTCGTGCTACAACCATAATGTAGCTCCAGCATGGCTCTACCACTTCCTATTGTTAAAAAAACAATTGCCTTCAGAAAAAGTTTTAACCATCGAAAACGCTGTCATCTACATAGAGAATTTCTCCTTTGCCACATTGTGCAGTGAGTCGTCCTCTATGATAAGAAAGAGCAGATAAGAAAGAGATGACTGACAGAGGTTTCCTTGGAAATTCTAGACCATAATGTACAGGTTCCGGGGGAAGCCATTAATTTTTTGCCTTGACAACTCGTTTTAAGGAGCTTAAGGCAGAATAATGCTTCTATTTCAGAGCGCTGGTGTTTGCATTCTGGAACGTTTTCTTTTATAGAAGAGGGGGTAAACGAGCATGCGGCTCACCTGATGTTAAGTGACTACCGCCGCCCATGATCAACCGCAACACCAGTGGAATTGCAGGTGCGTTGCCGGCCCTTTAGAAAGGAGTAAGCTCTTTTCTTGTAGGTCCCCAAGTCGTATCGGTCCGGAAAAATCGCCGCTGGTAAACTATCATTATCTACAGAGAGGTTGTACGCGGAAGAAAATTCCTTTTGAAACGTACAGTGGTGGACCGCCAAGCATCCAGATGGTGTGGATGGTATCGAGACGTTTGCCGCGTAGTGCGTTCACGAAATTTGGCGGCTGAGATTAATCCGAACAATTCCTCAGAGCACTCTCCATGGTATATGCGAAAGAAAATGCAAAGAGATGCAACATCTCTTCGCAGTGGCAGTGAATCGAGCCGATCGGAAAGCACTCGGTCGTCGACGATTCGAGCCGCTCTGCGCTGGATACGGTCAAGTGGAAGAAGCTGGTCAGTACCAGCTTACAGTTAACAGTACTCCATGTGAGAACGTCGATACGACAGCCCGGGCCTGGTACCACTTCTGTTTATAGTGTGATATAGGTTTAGAGGAGCGACCAATCCATGGCTACGGTCTCCGATGGGCACTTCAAATGATAGAATGAAGAGTTTCATTCCCTGAAGTACCACATCAGCGACATAATTAAGCATGATTTTGCATGCAGGTCTTTTCATATTATCATCCACCGCCAAGCACGTAAAAACTCGGCTCAAGCTGCAATGAACATTTTCAGCGTGGTTGGTACCAAGGACAAACCCACAGGAGTTAAGGTGAAAACGGCCTCTCTTATAAATCGACTCTTAGTAACTCATCATTCTGAATAGAAAACAACCGATGATTCAGTATTTCACAGCTTTTACTGTTTCTAAAAGCTTTTTATTTGCCCAAAACCGAGTAGGATTAGTTAAATGTGACAGAGATCGTAATGCATGGTAAACGAAATCGCTTAACGCTTTATTTTCCGAATCCCCAACACAAAGCCACAGAAAAATGTATTTTAAAGCCTTAGGAATTTCATTTTATTTTTTCCATTTTGTACTGTAACATAGTTAGTTCAGTGTATGGTTGTAACACAATTTTGCAGTCGTTAACTTTTAATTAGAACATTCATCATATCGAAGTTTGATTAGGGTAAATTCCCAATACTCAAAGTATCCGCAGTTAATTGGGTTTGATCAGATAACTGATTAGCATAGTAGTACTTACTATACATTCAGTCAGTGATATTCGTTTAAAACCAGATTATATACAAGATTATCAGAATATGTAATATGAAACGGCCGCAATAATTATGTGCTTATATGTTTTATGCATTATGACATATGCAATATTAGTTTGATTTGCAGTAGTTTATACGTTGTAGAACCATTATATGTGGTATAGCCACGTTGCAGCTACTCGTATATTATTGTTAGCATGAATGGGTCGACTCGGACATGGAAGGACCAAACTCTCACAGAATACCAGCTTCAAATAGCAGCTTAATGATGCTGTGTTTCGTTTGATGAGTGTAGAGAATCAGAGACCTGTTTCACTGGAATCGAGTCATTCCATCTTAGTCCTCAATGTTGACAATGTATCTGCATTTTGATTCTTAATCGAGGTTAAATGTAGATGTCTATGGGCCACAGCATCCAGTTACCACCGGGTGGATTGTGTGCTCGTTTGTCACTCTTATACTATTAAAAAAATTTGAAATGTTACCTCCATTAAGTAGTTTTTATTTTGTAATGGTTATTGAACATTAAACATTTCTTTTACGAGTTTACCACCTAAGATTATGTTCTGGCAATGTGTTTGTCTGCTAAGGTGACACTCTCTTACCTGATTCTGCCGTCAAATAGCAGTGCGTGAACTGCTGTGTTCCGGTCTAATGATGCATCTACAGTTTGATTGTAGTTAGTTTATGGTGTAAGGAGTCTCTTTGACATATGGGTTGTGGTATTCGTTAACCATCACGACGGCTCAGTACCGCAGGGACTAATCGTTTGGCTCGGCAAAGAACAAGCGTTTGTATGGATCACAAGCTATTTTTCCGTGTGTGTGTTCTTGTGCAAATTATGCCTTCAGAGTACAGGAGAAAATCCGAGTGTGGGGGCATAATACATAAACTCTCATGCTCTTGAAATAATACTAGTTTTTACGGAATTTATCGCGTATATATAACTTTTTAAATACCCGACGTTTCGAACGCTTTACAGCACTCATGGTCATGGGCGGGACTGAGATGTTCAACGTCCATATGTCATAGTTAACCGCGGTTACCATAGGTTAAAATTTAACTTTTGTTCCGATCTATACAGTATGAACTTATGGTATCTTGAAGTCTTGCAGTTGTATGTTTGGGTTGGGATTTCATTTTATTAATTATAGAATCCTAAGCAGATGGTAGCACCCAGCCATCTTTTCTATTGAAATTAGGATGTTGTTTGATTTTAATAACCTCGCGAATCATCCTTGGAAGGAATCGGTGTTCTTTAGCGAGGATTTGCGGTCTATCAAATCTAATGTAGTGACGGGGGCGATCCTGTACGTGTTCACAGACTGCAGACTTCCCGGGGCGTCGATTCTTCACATCAGCTATATGTTCTTTAACGCGGGTTTTTATTGATCTTTTAGTTTGTCCTATGTAGGAGAGACCACATTCACAATCAAGCTTGTATACTCCTGCATCTTGCAGGGGGACATTACACTTGACTGATGGTAAAAACTGACCAATCTTCTTCAGCGGCTTGAAGTATGTTTTGATGGAAGCGCGCTTCAAGATGTAGCCAATCTTGTCAGTGACTCCTCCCGAAACAAAACGTCGGGTATTTAAAAAGTTAAATATACTCGATGAATTCCGTAAAAACTAGTATTATTTCAATGTGTAGTGTTCGCGTAAATATAAGAAATCATTATGAAAACTCTCATGCTCGTTACCCAGGTGGTATCTACAGTGGTATCTACAGACTCCATTTGGCTCAATCCTGTAACAAATCTCTCGCTTGGTTCGCAACCCTATAACTACGCATACATGCTGTCTAATACAGCATTAATCTTCGATAAACGGTATCTCGACTCTGCTACTCACTTATACACCTTAAATTTGCTTTGTCACTCTTTCCTCATTCGATCTTCCTACCGTGTGTAATCTTTTTACATGTCAAAAGCACCGAAGATCTTAAGAAAGGAATACTAGACTATGATTAATTATAGTCACAACTTCTTGCTAATCACACTTTTCTCTTATCACACGTTTTCTCACCCTATTTCATAGTCAGCCTTAACAAACTTCTGAATAACATCTCTACAGCATTAATTTTCTTTCATGCTCCCTATGCCACACCCAACTTTCATTGCCACACATTAAGACCGACATAACATTGTGAATTGTTATATGTATTAGAGAGCCATTAAAGCCCCATTTACTTTGTATCCTGCATTCACTCTTCGTTTTACATCCTTGTCATGTCTACCGTCTTTTCTGAACACACGTCGTGTTTTGAATAAAAAAGAAAATATAAAAATATGATCATCGGTGTAAAAATATCCACTACCCAAATCGTCTCGTGTATGTCCTACGATTAGGTTAGATAGAAAGAAGCGAGAGAGAGGAACAAACCAGGAGGTTACAAAATAAGAAACTGTGGTTGCCAATCCTGCCAAGCGTGGCAATAATGGCAAAAAACCTTTTGATAGGCTGTAACGGTAACAGAACTTCAGGTGGACCATGAGCTTTTGTAGCCTCTTGTAATTGCTATAATGCTAATAATCCTATACTATTAAACGAGCAATTCTTGTATATATATATAATCGGGATCTCAGAAACGGCTCCAACGATTTTCATAAAATTTAGTGTCCAGGGTGTTTCGGGGATAATAAATCGATCTAACTAGGATTTATTTTTAGAAAATGTCTTTTTTGTCCGTGTTTTTAGGCAATGAAAAACTGCTACAATATCGTTAGAATAAGAAGGTAAATTTTGACAGATTGTTAATGATTGTAAATAGAATTGGTATAATGGGCGGTCACAGAATCGTAAAACCCCGGTTCGAGCCCAGACCGACCAACCGACTTTTTTTAATTTTTTTTTCAAGTTCCTTTCTTTTTTTGAGAAAATCTATTTTTTTCGAGCCCTTTTTTTAGTATTTTTTAAAAACTAATTGCACTCATGATTTTTTATTCAAATAACCAGTTCAGTTTTTTCTATTATGTCGCTAAGATCAAAAAATATTATTCGTATTTCATCAGTATGTAATTTTTAATTAATTTGTATTTAAATATAATTTCCAAAACACACGAATTAAAAAAAAACGAGCGAAAAATACCGAGCAAAGCTCGGTCAACCGGGTACTATTATATAAAATAAGATACGATATAAACTAAAATATTTTTATAAATGAAGTTATCAGGGACGTCCACTATTTTGGGATATCCCATTCTCTACACCATTATGTCGTCATGCGCCTATTTTAGGCTAGTATTCCGTGAGAGAGCAGAGCAGAGCCAACCCATTCTCAACAACGTTCATCCAAGCACGCCATACCCAAATCTTTCGGGTTTGTCATTTATCAACATCACCAGAACGTAGATGATCAGTTCTGCGCGTACCAACCCGCTTACTTAGCAAAATTTCAAATATGTTTCAGACCATTTAAAAAGTAGTAGGCTCTTTTCTTAAAGATCCCTAAGTTGCATCTGTCGGGAAAAACGCTGGTGGTAACAGATTCCAAGAAGAAGGCATGTTAATAAAAAACTTCTGGTAAATTGCACAATCAAAGTCAAAATAATTTGACTCAAAATTAATTTTCACAAAGATTGATCTTCACAAAGCGCTTTCTGAAAGTCAATAAAGCTATTAAGCCATCGCTTCAACAATTCTCCCCGTGGAAGATTTTCTGAAAAAATAAAAAAGCTCACACGGCTATTTTTCTCTCAACAGTTACAACTTTACCTTATTAAATATATTACCCGTAAGTAAAAAATCTAACAAAGCTCATTATTTCCAAATTATCTCATCTTTTGAATAATTATCTTGTTTATAATATTCTAGTAAATTTTATACGTTTTTTGAAAGGCTTACGTTGGGTAGTGAACTTAAAAACATTTCGATGGCAATTATCGATTCTGGTGAAAATAACAAACTTGAACATTTACCGTAGTGTCGGTGTAAGAATATTTTTTTTATAGAATAAGGATGACAAACGAGCACACAGTCCACTTTATGGTAAGTGGATGCTGTGACCCACAGACATCTACATTTATCCTCGATTAAGAATCAAAACGTAGATGCGTTGTCACCCCTGAGGACTAAGATGGAATGCCTCGTTTCCAGTAAAAAGGGTATCCGGATCTCTAAACTCATACGAAACATAGCAGTACTAAGCTGCTATTTTACGTTGGTATTCTGTGAGAGCGTGGTCCTTCCCCGGTCGAGCCAACTCATTCGTGCTACAACCATAATATAGCTGCAGCTTGGCTTGCATATCCACTACCCCATATCTTACCGTGGGTGTCGTAAGAGGCGACAGAGGAAAAAGGAGATGCTCAGCAGCATCCTTTCTGATAACAATTGAAAATTATAATAAGCTGTGGCTGCCAACCTGCTCGCCAACAATGGCAACTATGGCAATATACCCCTTATAAGACAATCTATGGGGGAGGCCTGTTTTCACCAATGAACTTTTATAGGCTGTAATGGATGGATACTAATGAAAACATTAATCATAAAAACATACTTTTTTCACAAATACATTATGATAAAATCGTATGTTTAAAAAGTTACAAAATTTTTCTGTGTAATAAAACCCATAGAGCATGTCTGTTTCGGGTAGTGTCAGATACCTAAGATTTAAAATATATTGCGCGTTAAATTGGAGCCGTCGATCTTCTTTAAGTGTTCGAGCTGTTTGTCCTTGAACTTTTGTGAAGAGGAGGAACGAAACACGCTATCTGCAGTTAAACTTTGCAGCAACTATATTATATATATTCTTTATAAAATTTCGTATAAATCGATGGTGCAATCTCGGTTCGGTTTAAGTTTTAAATGCTTTCATAGTTTATAATATATAAAGCCGGAGGGACACACAATATAATAAAATTCGATATTTGTGGGAAAATTAAACAACACATGACTTTTATACTAATTATTAACTCTATGTATCGTCTATTCTAATAAATACAACTAAATAATACACTTCGGAAATTATCAAGGAACTTATCGAACTTATCGAAACTTATAAAGATAATTATCGAACGCAAAAGGCTTTTAAAAAAATAAACGCAGCAGCCTGTTCCGACCTCATTTTCATTTTTTATTGCAAATTAAAATAGAAACATAATTTATTAAAACACATACTGACATAATATCTATATGTATCTTTAAATAAGAATTCCTGGGCACTAGCCTCTTCTCATATCTGAGAGGGGTTTAGGGCAATGAAACGTACACCCGCACAATGCGTGTTAGCGGACTTTCGAAATATTTTCCTAAATTCCTCAGACATGCAGGTTTTCTCGCGATGTTTTCCTTCATCGCCAAGCACGTGGTAAATCAACACTTAAAATTTTAACTAACAATTTCAAGCGATTTCAAGGCGAGGTTCGAACCCAGGTTGCTTACGTACTGTGATATTTAAAGTAAGCGCTTAACCCCTGAGCTACCACAGCTCATGAATGGCGCATATCCTTAGGAAATTGGTTGAATACATGAGTTTTATTGAAATTAATAAATGGGGTCATAATTTTATTAAAGTCTTCCTTTCTCCCTCGTTTCAGTTTGTTACATGAGTCGCAAATTCATGGACTATGACGCAGCGCGATGATCAACAATATTCATGTTTTATGTCTATATGTTTGCATAATCCGCCCTCAGAATATTCAATTTGGGGGATATAATAGAAGCATTAAATAGCTCTTATGCATGTAAATTTTCTTTCAGTATACGAAAATTATTCTACGAGTATGATCATACTCTGTTACGCTTTATTAGTATTTTTAGTGTATGTATATAATCACTTTTACAGGAAAATGAGAAAAATACGAGGACACCGCTAAGTAACAGATTAAAAAAATAGAAATTGAAACAAAAGTGATGATATCTGTGGATTGATTACACAGTTAAAAGAACGGATATGAACCATTTGTTAGTAATATACATCCCATAACTGTGCAATTGTGCTCCTTTAATGTACATTGACAGACTTCACGTGACCTCATAATGTTTTTTTTTTAATTTCCAAGGCATGCTAGTCACTAATGACATATCTCTTCACCACTGGGCACGTGGAAAATTAGCACTAAAATTTAATTGGTGCCGGTGGAATCGAACTTAGTTTTCGCATACTATGAAACTCTCAGGCGCGCGCTTATCCCATGAGCTACCACAATTATTCTTTAGGACAATTTGTATTTTATTACATATGTTGCGCTGGCTAGAGCTTCGAATTCAAAACCTAGATCGTAGTACCGTGTTATTCTGAATTTTATGTGTGATGCAAATTACGTGGACATCGTTAAATAGAGGGATATATGGAAAACAAAACCAGACTTTAAGGATTAGTGAGCTAAAGACTACATTTACCGTCGAAATAGATAATTGACAAACCTGTATCTACTGGGAAAAAAAGTTCTTAGTGGTACCCTTTATGAAAGATAACCTCTGCTAAGAAATCGATGTGTACAAGTAGTGAGCCACTGACAAACCGTTTTACAATCAATAAAGCGAGACAAATGCCAACATAGTACTACGGTGCACGCTATCAATCAACGAACAAGACTCTGACAACAGACAAATAGCGGTTAGCGGAATGACAATGCAGCAAACACATGCAGGAATTGATGGATGCAATTGACTCAGGACCGCGCTTTGTGGTGTGCCTTGAGGGAGGTTTATGTTCAACAGTGGATTTGTGAAGGCCTTTAATAATGATAATGATGATGATCTGGGAATGAATTGGTAACTAAATTACTGACACGAGGTTCACGTCTTAGAGCTCGCAGACAAGCCTGTCCAACTATGTGAGTATAGACACATCTTTCAAAATATTCATATTAGTAGATGCGTTCTTAAAAAGGCCGTTATGCACCAGTGATATTAAAAGACTGCTTTAGAAGAAGAGATATAAACCACGGTGGATTGATGAGATGTAATGATGGCAATGATGGCAATAACAACAGCATCTTTTTCTTCGATGGATGAATTGTTCAAGTGATTAGTCATAGTAATAAGCTAGTAATAATAACTATATAAATTAATAATTTATAATTTAAGATGATCAGAAAATTTATTACACGTTTTTTCTTTATTTAATCAATTTTAAAATATTTATCATGATCCCATCGGCAGCAAATTATCTGGACCGTTATAATTTAGAGACCTTCACTAAAACATTCGACTCGTTTTTCAAAGACCGTCAATGCAATGCGAATATACGGTAGTCACTCACAATCGCGTAAGCTGTAAGCTCGTTTCACTATGAAACAATTTACATGACTTGCAACTTCGATACAATGTTACAAGTAAAATAATTTATGACTGCATTGAAATGGAACTGGATTAAATGAATGCGGCAAGGCTCATAATTCTCAGCCACTGTTTGATTTACATAATATTTAAAGAGGTTACATAACCTACTAATTCATTTACATAATATTTTTATATAAATGATTACGGTTAATCAATAAAATACGATAAACAAATCTTAATTCACCGTATAGTGGTAGTGTGGGAATATCCACTACCCTATAATGTACCGTGGGTATTGTAAGAGGTAAACGAGAGGAAAAACCAGGAGAAGGGCAGCAGCATCTTCCTATTAACAATTTAAAAAATACTGCGATTAGCTTCGCTTAGCTATGCCTATGTTTTGCAGTAGACTTTTTATATGTTGTAAAGTAACAGTAAATCAATCCACTATTGGACATGGACCTTCCCAATAATGGGATTCGCCATAAGCATAATGTTTAGCAAACAAATTAACAATCGCAGTACCTTACGTTTTACACTGTTGACGCTGCTACCTGTTGACGTTTATATATAGTAGAAATTAGGTTGCATTTCTATTATATTATATATATTAATTACGTTAACTGCTTCGTTGGTCTAGTGGTTGTAGTAGTGCGACTGCTGATCATGAAGTCCTAGGTTCGAATCCCGGGTGGGGCCAAAAAATTAATTATTGGGTTTTTCCGTTAAGAAATACTCAGTAATTGGCCGGAGTCAGGAAGTTGGCGGTGTCTCACCCCCGTGCCTCGGAAAGCACGTAAAGCCGTTGGTCCTGCGCCTGATCTCTCTCCAGTTGTGTCGGTTTACCGTCCCATCGGATTATGAGAGTGAGGGATTAGAGAGTGCACCTGTGCTTGCGCATACACTTGGGCACTGTAATCCTGTCCTGCGCCGATGGCTAGCCTCCGTTGAGGCAGGCCGCCGTGATCGAAATTCGATCTGGAGGACATTATTATTATAGTAGAAATATACAATATACATGGAGGGTGTTTATGAAAAAATTACTTGTCTATATAGTTGCCGGAAACGCATATCTAAGGGTGTACATATATATATGAGGTGGTCAGGTGACCGACTACTATAGTACTGTTGCACAATGTATAGTCCTATATTAGGGACTTATGATAGTAAGGTCTATCATACTAAAACATTATTATAGAAGGTCTCTATGATGCATAAGCATTATGACAGTAGATATAGTAAGTTCTATCATATGGTAGTGAAAGTTGGGTGTGGCAGAAGAAGCACGAGAGTAGAATGAACGCAGTAGAAATGCGGTCGTTAAGGAGTGTGTTAGGGCTGAATCTTAATGACAGGGTAAGAAATTGTGTAATAAGAGAAGAGTGTGGTTTGCAAGATGATGTTGTGACCAGGATTAAGAAAGGAATGCTTCGGTGGTTTGGTCATGTGGAAAGAATGAATGAGGAAAGAGTGACAAAGAAAATTTATGTTGCAGAAGTGAATGGCAGAGTCGGAAAGGGACGTCCTAGGCGAAAATTTATCGACCAAATTGGCGATTTATTGAAAACGGGCCAAATTAGGAGTACCCTTAACCGACGAGCATGTATGCGGAGGTGTATGGATGTGAAGGAGGCGAGAGAGGTGTGTCAGGATCGTGCCAAATGGAAGTCTGTAGTCTCTGCCTACCCCTCTGGGTGACAGGCGTGAGTGTTTATGTTTATGTATGTATATAGTAAGTTCTATGAAATAAAGCAAATATGTGGAAGGTCTCATATATGTATAAGCATTATATTAATAAAAATGGGACTTGAAAAGGATTATTATAGTATCGTGTAGACTGCATCACAACGTCCGAGACCGCGGTATTGTACAATAGATGGCGGTGTACCAGATGGTTATACCTCCATCTACTGACAAACAAAATCAGGAGATAGGCAGTAGCATCTTCCAGATAATGACTCAATAATAATTAGGAGTATAATACGTCTAACATATAATAAAATAGCTATTCCATTATAATACAACTTATGTCTATACGCCGAGACTGACGTAAACACGTAAATGCCAAGATATTACATGTAGCAGCTTTTAAATATTTAAGAATAAAACCTTTATGTATACTGTGTACGTGATGTAGCCATTCAGCAGTTTAATAGTCAAACAGATATGTAACTACTCAAGCAACAACAAAACACGCTGAAGCTTAAATCACGCTATCTAAGTTCCGAAGTACTGCGGTATATAAAGTCGGGGGAAAAGTTTCTTAGTATTTCATATACAAATTTAGCACAGCAGCACAAAACGGTTGGCTCCACTAGAAGAATCACGCTTTCACAGAATATCAGCGTGGAATAAATATTACCAGGTGGTAGGACTTCTTTTCAACTTAATAGGTTTATTTACCCATTTACCTATTTCAGCCGCTAAATATTAGTACGTACATTTCTGTATTCCGGTCTTAAGATTATATATAGTAGAGATGGGTTGCACTTGCAAAATCGAATACCAGGGCTTTCAAGTCCGTCCAACTTTAGCTACGAGCGCCAAAAAAGCTGGGCTCGAGATACTTTCGAGTATTTTATTCCTGCATTGAAAATTGATCCGTTCCTTTATATAAATAAGGAATACAATCGAATGTGCTAAAATAGTAAGCTTTCAAGCCTTGTGGGAAGAACAATATTTGCATAGAACATTGATCTGTAACTATATACAAATAAAGATCACTATCGCGTTTACATAAAAAATCAAGTCCTAAAAAGTTCCATCTTTCAAGCCTTGTTGGAAGAAAAATACTTGCATAGAACATTGATCCATAACATAATATAAATAAGGAGCAGAATCGGGTCGGACGTCGACAGAGCAAGAATATTCAAATACTTTGAAGTCTTGAGAGTATTTTGGGTTGGCACTTGGTCGGCGCACTTACAAGTAAATACCTGGTATAAAAACTTGATCGCGTAAATACGCAGCTTTCGCCAGTATATAGGGAGCCAGAATGATTGCCAGCTGTGACGCATTCCATCTTCGTTCTCACAGGTGACAACGCATCTGTAACCTTCTTTATTAGAATAAGTTGTAAGTGTACATGGTCTGCAATAAGTACTTACTTACCATCAGGTGGTACGATCAACATAACATCAATAACGTAAGTATGGCAATGTACTCTTTCATAATTCTTACAACTAATAGAAAAAAGAAATTCGGGGTGACAGCACGACCTCGTAAAACACTTATTTTACTTATACTGGCAATCTGCCCTTGCTCCGCACGGGTGTTTTTTTTATCGTTAACCCCACACTAGGATTTTCTCCTGTATCGTGGATGCAGTTTACAAGCATAAATTGCACAAGGACAAATATACAGACCCGGAACAATTACTTCTAGGCTATGCCTATAACCTTTGCGGAAGTGAAAGCAATATGTTGACAAAGTTTTAGCGGAATCTGATGAACAGTATGGCAGCGCATAAAATTCGACCAAACATAAATTAATTTTTATATATTAGATGATTTTGAGACATAGTTATAAAAACAATAGTCAATATACATAAGTGAAACCTAACCATTGCAAACGTTTCACGTATAGATTAAAAAGATAAAAGGGTAGAGTCGCATGTTATTTATCAACAAATAATTCATTTACGTCGCGTAACAGCGCATATCAAAGTATGTAAATAAAAAGTTCACCTTTTGTATGTACGCTGAATAAATTATTTTTTATATACACATATTATATGTGTTAAGTCTGCTTATTATGACATAGTTATTTATACAAGTTTTCTTTTCAGGCTTTTTATATTACAAAATTGAAAGTTATGAGGCATTTAATCTTATACCATTATACGAACAATATACGAGAATAGCTTCCTAGGCCTTAAAACGTCAAGATATGATGATAATTCGATTTTCGAAAATGGAAATGAAAACAATAACTTCCCGATTTTTTGAAAATCTTTGATTTTCATAGCGGGAAGCTTGAAACCCACCCAAATTAAAGTATTCTCTTTATTCATTAGTATTACAAAATGTTAATATCTTTATATAGTCTATATCAGATAATTACGTTGTCTGTCAACAAAACATCGGTTGCGTTGTCGCTGATCGACCGCGTTCATATTTCATAATATTCAACTGTTTGTGTAACGTGACCTCAAAATGTTTCATTTCAGGAATGTCAACTAAACTTTAACATTGTAGCTTGTACGTAATTTCATTATATATAGTATAATAAAACTCTAAGAAGACCATTTCTGTAGAATGAATATTTTCTTTAGAAATTTCACATGCGGTATACTAATACCATCGATACAGATGTCAAAACAACGATTTTTGGGAATGTTTTTGTCTGTCCACCGAAATGCATATTACATAAAAATCTAAATATAGATTTTTATGGAACTTTCGCTATTATTTTACTTAGAGATAAAGCTGTTATAAAGAATATAAATCATCAATTTCAGATACTGAACAGTATGGCTTATTGTCTTGATACATAGGACAAATTTAGGTGGAGCTTTGAACACAATATTGTTTAGAAGTTATGTCCATACAATCTTTCACCTTTATATGACTAAGACGAATCAAAGGGACAGTTTTTTTTTTCGTTAATTATCACAACATTTTTTAATATATTTATTCTCACTACGCCAAACCAACACGACATCAACACAACATTAAAAGTTGTGTTGATGTCGTGTTGTCCATCCCTTTTTCACTAGCACGACTCCAAGACAACACGACTGTCACATTTTGTATTCATTTGTCGAGTACGCACGCAATTATGTGTCCTGGCTTCAATCAACGACAACTGCTAGCTATTTTACTATACTTAGGAAGAAGAAGGCGGAGAAAGAATTGTTGGATTCACCCTTTACTACGTGAGAGATATGTTAATGGATCACTTTACGTGCTCTTTGATAAGCTACGGGAGCACGAAAATAAATTTTTCAACTACTTTCGCATGTCTATAGCAACATTTGATTATAAATGATGCCATATTACGTCCGTTTTATTTCATTATTAATTAGGTTAAATAAAAAAAAAACAATTTCTAGACACGCGCGAAAATGTTCGAGGATGGCGCGCACTCGCAAGGAATGTTGTGTTGGTGTCGTGTTGCCTGCAGTGAAAAAGTCCCTATAGAGTTTGCAAGGCGGCTATGTTGTCACAGTGTTGTCACAACAAAAAAGTTGATCCGATCTAGCGGACAAGACAACATAGCCGAATTGTTGGTTCAAAGTTGTATTGGTGTTGTGTTGTCCCCGTGTGGGAGAAAACTGCGCATACATTAGTATGGCGGTTGGAGTTGTCACAACATTATGTTGTGTTGATGTTGTGTTGGTTTCGCGTAGTGAGAAAACGGCCTAACCGTAATATCGTTGTAATGTTGAGCTAGATTTTTAGATAAATAAATTTTTCAAAGGGCTATTAACCATTTCGTTGATTGTTTGCAGGGACATTTCCCCTGAGCTATCATGGCGCTCCTGTCGATAATTATAACTAAAATTATTAATGTTTATCAAAATGTTGTCGTATATTGTAAATGTTCTTATTCACGAGCTTTTGTAATGTATCAGTCGCGTAGAATAGGTGGATATTTAAAAAAAAACTGTTAATATCTTTGTATATAAAAATCAAATATTGTCCGTCCGTCTTACAAAATTTCGAAAATGGCCGGACCGATTTTGATGAAATTGTTTGTGTGTGTTTGAATGGGTCCCCGGTTACTATTCATAATAAGACCCGTCAGATGGCACTGCTGTAGTGATTCAGAAATCTGTGAAGCTGGGGTGGATTGCTAGTTTGAAATAAAAATGTAATAAATTTTTTCATTTAATTACAAACTTCCTTTTACTTTTTACGATAGTTGTTATAATTTATTATATATCGCTCTTTTTATAGAATCAGGGAGGCAAATGAGCACGCAGTCCAACTGATGGTAATTGGATGCTGTGGCCCATAGACATCGACATGTATTCTCAATTAAGAATCAAAATATAGACGTATTGCCATTGAGGACTAAGATGGTATGCTTCGATTCCAGTAAAAAGGGTCTCCGGTTCTCTGCACTCACCATAAGAAACACAGCAGCATCTACTTTATCAGCTGCTATTTTCCGCTGGCATTCTGTTAGAGCGTGGTCCCCGGTTGAACCGAACTGTTCGTGCTACAACTATAATAAATAATGATAAAAAGTACAGGCCTTTCCTTAAGCCGCCGTTTATGACTACCCACAGAATAAAATGGTATAATTCTTTTGCCACCCTCGGATTTCCTGGTGGTAAATTTTGAAATAAATAAAAATAGAAGTAATTTACTTCAATGCCTATAAATTATATCTACTAAAAACCTATGGAAGAAATATGGAAATTGTAAACAGTTTCAAGTGTAAACACAATAGAAAAACGGATAATAAACCATAAATTCCCAACAAAAGCGTTTTGACCTCGAACTGTGGGCTATAACTAAAGCGAATTTGTCAATGCCAGGAAGACGTTATATTTACTTTATTGTCCCTGCTAACGTCTTGATAAACATCGTAGAAAATGTCTGCGATGTCAAGAAATTTAATTGGGCGCTGTACGAACGAGCTTTTATTTAATGCGGTTCGTTCGCAGTTAGACTACATGTTTTCGACATTCGAAAATCACGCCTTCGGATTACAAAATGCCGTGCGTGGTGTGGTCGAGACGTGAGACAATCCAACACCTATTTCGTTTTATGATTGTCGTAGGTTTTTTTATAGGATAGGGTGACAAACGAGCACACAGTCCACCTTATGGTAAGTGGTTGCTGTGGCTCATAGATATCTACATCTATCCTCGATTATGAATCAAAATGCAGATGCGTTGTCACCCGTGAGGGCTTAGATGGAATGCCTTGTTTCCAGTAAAAAGGGTCTCCGAAAACACAGTACGAAACACAGCAGCATTAAGCTACTATTTGACGCTGGTATTCTGTGAGAGCGTGGTCCTTCCCCGGTCGAGCCGACCCATTCGTGCTACAACTATACTACTAATATAACTGCAGCATGGCTCTACCACGTTTGGTATGAATAATGTAAGAAAAATCTTCTGATTCATATGACCAACTCGTATTTACTCGATCTAAAGTATCCAACCTAACAAATACACGGTAAAACCAGTTGCAGCTGCGTTGAGACCGCAACACGAATGTGTGAGCTAAACCGATGAAGGGCCATACTCTTGCGGAAGACCCGATAATAATATTACAAAGACATTCCTTATTTAAATCTTTTTATGTGATTATAATGCTGCAGCATTTGGTGTGTAATAAAAACCACCCCCTTTTTATCCGCGTTACTCAAGCACGGATAATTTTAACACAAGAATATGACAAAACGCTGTATGTATATTTTAGCTCAAAAGACCCCAAGTTTATAAACTACCTAACAACCCGCCCCGGGGTCGCACGGGTGCAATTAAAATGTGGTGTCAGTTATGTTAAAAAAAAACTGTTCGATCGATTTAAAGTTTGCCGCTTGGTACTAACAGTTCATCATTAGTCATTACAAAAAGTGCACTCAGCAAGAAAATATTATATTTATGTTATTACGTTTATAATTACTGTATTTAATTGTATAGCTCGAATGAGAAACATATATCAAAATACACAACATAATATTAAAATTAATAAATGTTCATTGGTTTGAGTTGTAATTTTAACGTTCTGTTTTTGATCTTTAAGCAAATCGTAATAATAGTATTATTACTATTTCTGTGATTCAAACAATGAAGGAGCGGCGTGCTGGCCAAACGTTTCGATATGTTTTTTTTTTTTGGTTGCGCTTGATTTTGGCTGATTCCTTCATTTATATTATATAAGTAATGTAAGAGATAAAAAACAAAATTTACAAACAGTATTTTATAGACAAATTGTTAACGACACCTACTAACAATTTATATTAAAAATAAATCTATGTCTACTAACACACACAATATACACAAATACAAATCTACTAATAAATATATACATAGATACACACAATCGTAACAATATTATCCCAATTGTTAATTTTATTTATCATACTCACTAACTATGGTTTGCTTTGGTACACAAACATCTAATTAATAATAACATTTTGCTATTTTGTCACACCATGTATGTTCGTCATTAAATAAGCTGTCGCCACGCGAACCGATTGAACATGGTCGAAGTTACAAATCTTCGGTACATGAAAAAATTTTTGGTTATTTAATAATTATATTTTGTAAAATAAATAAAGGTAACTTTAGTTTACTCTAAATGCCCAAGGTAACTAAAAAATAACAGTGAATCAGGAAAAACTCAGGCCCTGTAAAGGGTTATTTCCGTATTCATATTTAATCTAAAGAATACTTTCTGTAAGTGTCGAGTCAATCGCCCCGTAAAATTAAAAGTTGATGATCAATTTTTTCTTTGTTCTTGGAAAAACGTTACCCCTACACTAGGATCGTGGGGGCCATTTACAAACATAAATTGGAGGACAAACATCCAGACCCGGAATAACTATTTATAGGCCATACAAATACTTGTTCCGTGCGGGATTCGAACCCGCGACCCCCAGCACAGCCACTCATTGCTAAGCCACACACAAAAGGCATAAGTATATATATATATATATATATATATATATATATATATATATATATATATATATATATATAGATAAAATCATAAAAATATTCAAAACTTGTGACTATTGGGAGAAGTTGAATTAAGTCAAAACAAGGGTAGTAAGTCAGATTGGCTTATCTATAGGCTATATGGCTATTATATATGGAATATCTGTCTCCGTTAGCTCAGGGGCTAAGCGCTCGCTGTAAAGTTCGCAGAACGTGAGCAACACGGGTTCGGTATCAATAAAATTGTTAATTTCAATTTTAAGTCCTGATTTATCACGTACCCGGCGGTAAAGGAAAGTATCATAAGCACAAATGCATGTCTGAGAAGTAAAAAAAAAAATATTTCGAAGACATGATTGTTGGTAGACATTGCCTTGTACACTCTCTTAAAAATAAGAGAGGGCCTGTGCCCAGCAGTTATTACTCGTATATAGGCTACAATTTATTAAACCTTTACCTAATCTCCAAAAGAATATTATAAAACCGAAGTCAAACCTCTGCGTTAAAAGAGTAAAGCCGAAGTCATCGCAAATTTGTTTTGTTTTCCTTATATTATTAGTAAGAACCTTATACTAGCAGCGCTGTTAACACTACTATTACTCCCTTTTCCACCTCCAACTAAACATTAAGTGCTTATATTAGGAGTAGAGCTCACTCAAAACTTGTGACTATTTGTAGAAGTTGAATTACGTCAAAACAAGAGTAGTAAGTCAGATTGGCTAATATCTGCCTCCGTTAGCTCAGGTGCTAAGCGCTCGCTGTAAAGTTCACAGCACGTGAGCAACAAGGGTTCGGTATCAAGTCGCGTTGAGTTTCGCTGTCCGTATCCTACTGCTGTTTCTAATGGCGGCTCCACATTATCGCCGTGTATTCACCCGCGAATTCACGCCATGAATTCACGGCACAATTCGTGCCCTCCATATTCACGGGATGCTCACAATCGTTCGTGAACCCCGCCGCGAAACGGACGTATAAGCTGCTGCTGCAATAACTTTATTTGCTGTCGCAACATATCACTATTTAGACGCCCGAAAAAAAGAAATTTATTAGAAACCGTTGGAAAGAAAGAAGATGGTGCATGATTAAAATACATTGTCCGTATGCTTTTGTAGTCCGGGGAGGTGAATGTGGATGTGTACGCGAGAACGCCGCGCGAAGGGTGTGTGAACCCTTTGTCGCGGAACAAAATACCGACTCTGATCGGAGAACAGGAGTGAACGCGCGTAAATCCCGCGAAAACTATCCACATTCACGTTCGCGCCTCTTTACGGAGCTTCACGGCGATAATGTGGAGCCGCGGTAAAAGTGGAATACTTAACAGCCAACTCTCTGTCATTCTTCAGACTATTATTGCAACTTTCGTTTCGCATCACCTTCATTGTGCCAGTGAGCGTTTTGTGACGCTCCTTTTGGTTTAACAGTACTTAAAAGCAAACAACCCTAGTACATGTGCACAAGAGCACGCGTACGTGCTCCAGTCCTAAAATCCTTATGAAGTAAAGAGATTTTCAGATATGGTTACTTACGCATTTAATAAATGAGGGTGATGAAGGATGAATAAAAATAAGCAACCGTGCGACAACTACGTCACTAATATCTGTGTTTTACTTCTACTCTTACCAGGCCTTGGAAAATTGCAAGCAACTGCTAACAAAAAACTAGAACTTACTTATTTCTGAGTTATTGGATTTTTTATGAAAATCACGTACAAATTTTAGCTCATTCAAATAAAATTCGTAAGGCGGAGGTCGGGACTATAGGACGGGTGACCCAATAATTCCACGTCTGACGTCACCAAGTAGTCGATTGTTTGCTTGAAGGTGTGCGACAAGGCGTTGTCGTGGTGAAGGAGAATCTAATTGCGTTATCGTATCTCTCGAACTTTTCCAAGACAAGTGGCAAACAATTTTAGTTTACCACTCTGCAGTAACTGTTTTTCGATCTTCTAAAACAATTGTTGCGTAATGACCTGTCCTTACGAAGAACGAGGCCACCATCTTAATCCCACGCTTCGATCTCTCTTCACTTTAAGTGGGAGCTCCTCGGAAGGAAACACCCAGACAGCAGGCTGTCTCTTAGTTTCAGGATCGTAACAATAAATCCAGCTTTTGTCACCCGTAGGTATGTCGAACACGGCATTTGGGTCCCCTCCGTTAAATCTTTGAACCATTTCACGACACCAATCAACACGACAGAGTTTTGGGTCTCTGTCAAATTATGAGGTACCCACCGGGCACAAAGCTTCCTGACCGCTAAATGTTCATGAAGGATTGTGTGTACATACTTAATTCATACCGATACTTAAGCTTGTCTGAGTCTGCTGATAAGTCACTCTTTTGTCAGTCTCTATCAAACGCCGCACATCACTCATATTTTCTTCAGACGTCGCCGTAGAAGACCGTCCCTCACGCTGATCATCAGAAATATTAGTGCGACCATGTTTAAACTCATTAAACAAGTTGTAAACTGTGGCACGAGATAAGGCTTCATCGTGAAAGGCCAATCGAAGTCTATCATAACTTTCTTGTTAACTTAAATGACATCGAAAATCATAAACAATCATTGTACGAAAATTTTCTCGCGTTAAATTCATGCTAACGTGACACACAATTTTCAATTTGCCGCGAAATCGTAAACAAATGACAAATTAATAAAATAAATACATACACTAATATTGGCAAAGAGTTCCATTTTCAAAATTTAAACTTATTTTTGTATTATATCGTTTACAAGTGGCCAGTTCCAAAAACTTTCGGTGTCGCCCTCGTACTGCTTTGAACTTGTGACATTAGAAATTTTGTGAATACACAATTGAAGCTTTTAGTAAGAAATAAGTACTAGTAGGTAACTCTTTTTTATTTCTTACTAATACTAAACATAATGAAATAATTATAATGTAACTCAATGATACACTATGTTTTAGCACAGACTTCAGCTATTTTGTGAAAATTATTTTATCATTTTCGTCTTCGAAGTCGGTTTTTGCTTTTTGTTAAGCTTATTTGTTGCTGTTAACGTATAGAGAAAAAATAAACGCGTCAAGGACTATAACATAAACAACAGCCATAAATGTATTACTGTAAGCTAAACAATAAAAGTGCCAGTTCATCACATGCCTTATCTATAAAGCCGCTTGGAAACCTACTCACAAATCAGCTAAGCGATCCGACCCACTCAACCGTTCAATAACCGGTCACACTACCATTCATCATGTCGATACGGTTCGCTCGTTATCTCTGAAACTCGGCGAAACTCGCACTGTTACAGCAATCTCATCGAAAGCCCCCGTTTCATTAGCTGGATTAACTTAACGTCATAAGATGTACAGTGAAGGAGGTAAACAGAACGATTCATTGTTCGCGGACGAACAAACGCCGTATTAATTCCAGGCTGTTTGCCAAACATCTTGATATAGTTAATTGGGCTCACTAGTTAGTAAATTTGTTCGTACCTACATAATATGTTGTGTACCTACATAGTATTTTTTTATAGGATAGGATGACAAACGAGCACACAGTCCACCTGATGGTAAGTGGTTGTTGTGGCCCATAGACATCTACATTTATCCTCGATTACGAATCAAAATGCAGATGCGTTGTCACCCGTGAGGACTAAGATTGAAATGCCTCGTTTCCAGTAAAAAGGTTCTCCGGTTCTCTACACTCACCATACGAAACACAGCAGCATGAAGCTACTGTTTCACGCTGGCATTCTGTGAGAGCGTGGTCCTTCCCCGGTCGAGCCGACCCATTCGTGCTACAACTATACTTCCAACAACATTGCAGCATGGCTCTACCACGTATTATATGTGTATTATATGTGCAATATATGTGTAAGTAAAAGCAACAATCATGTGGTGACGGTGTAAGGATATCCACTACCCCATATCGTCCCGTGGGTGTCGTGAAAGTTCGACAGAAGGAAACCGGAACTGGATGAGCAGCAGCATCCATCTGCTAACAACTCAAAATAAAAAAAACAGCGGTAGCCATCCCGCATGCCAAGAGTGGCTACTATTACCAAATCCCCTTATGAGCTGAGCTATGGGGGGGGGGGATATGTTCATCAGTGGATTTTTATAGGTTGTAATGAATCGATTGATGGCTGAAATAAGAGCATTGTTCGTACATTAGATAATTTAAAAACGTCTGTTGTATGGTGACAGCTCAAGGGAAACTATCACCCCATTTCGTGCCATGGGTATCGTAAAAGACATTCTTATGGTTCCCGAAAGACACCTCCCCACCACAGAGGCTCATATTCAGCAATGCACTATAATAAACTGATAACGGTGATGATGAAGGCGTATGTATATTTAAGCGTATCTCATCATCATCATTACAGCCCACTACTGCGCATCGGCCTCCCCCAAGAAATGTACAAAGGAAACACGGGCAGAGCCGCGCTTCACCCATACACTACGTGCATGTCTTACCGAGTGATTACTCCACCTAGTGGGAAGCATAACATTACACTTACTATATACTATACTTTAATTTAAGGCTACCATTCGAGAACCTTTCTCCCTTCCTCATAGATTGTCGGTCACTAAAATCAAATATAACAAATAAATGGAGTTTTAGAGCTTAAAGCCCATAAGCTTCAATTTTTTACTACCAATTTTTGTTTAAGTTTTATATTTAAATTTAATATTTAAATATTGAGTAAATTGAATATAAATCTAAAATTACATGTGAGGAGATCTAAAAATAAAATTGAATAGACTGCCTACATATAACCTTAAAAAATTTAAGATAAATAGCTAATTGAAGCAGCATGTTGTAAGTTCACGGATCTACTACGTTCAGCTTTCACGTGGTAGCCACGCTGCAAGTATCTGTAGGTCGTAGCACGATGAGTCAGCTTAACCGAAGTAGGACCACGCTTTCACAGAATACCAAAATAGCAGCTTGAACTTGCTGTGTTTCGTAAGGTGATTATAGAGAACCGGAGACTGGAGACTTTTTACTGAAAATGAGGCATTCCATCTTAGTCGTCAGGGGTGACAACGCATCTGCATTTTCAACCTAAATCGAGAATAAAATGTCGATGTCTATGGGCTTCAGCACCCATTTACCACAACGTTGACTGTGTGTTCGTTTTCCACCCACAATTTATAAAAAAAAAATAATATGCTTTATAAATTTTAAACTCTTTTCTCAATATATCAAATTTTAGTGCACAACGAACAACCTGATTTGTGACTGTAACAAAATTTACTTTGTTAGAGTCCACTGAAAATCAGGTAGTTTGCAGACGAGGAATAAGCGTCAGGGTGAATCCTATAGTTTTGTTACGAATGTAGGTCAGAGATAGGTACACCAAATACGAAACCTCAAACGCCGGACAGTGATCTCAAGAAAACATTTTTTTATTTACATTATGTAACTAAAATTTTATTTAATATAATAAAATTATTATATAAAGTAAATTATACAATACTTTAAGAGATAAGAAATTAAATATGAATGTTGTTATGATTTTACCATAGACAAGCCTTATAGTTAAGAATTATTAAGATATTAATAATAATTTTTAAGAATTTAAAGTTTGGAATTAAAACAACATATTATTATAATACTAGCTGGTCCGGTAGACGTTCTTCTGCCCTTTCTCGTTAATGGTGCGGGTTTAATTTGCACAAGCACACTTTTCTATAAATTTATACGTATAGCTATATCCTCCTCGTTAGGTAGTAGAAGTAGAATCATCAGAAGCCATAATTACAGTAAATATTAAAAAAACGAAAAAAATAACCCTTTTTTACCCTTCCGTAAGCTAATAATAAGCTGCCTATATATGACACACGGTGATTTACTTTCTACATACAAAATTTCATGGAAATCCGTCAGGTAGTATTTTTGTGAATTGCGAATACACAATTTTTCTACAGATTTATTATGAGCCCTGAGTAGATGAAGAGGTAAGAGCCGCATAGGATAACAGCACTTACATCACAGGAAATATATAGGTATATGTATAGATGACCAGAGTGAAAAATAAAAAACAAAATGACATGAAAATAAAAAAATGTATTATAAAATATCTTTATTAACTTATTTTTAATTCACGATTATATTTTACGAATATTTAATATACACGTCTCAAAGTTCAAAAATGTACCATTTGTGTGGTGTGTGGTTGTGTGTGTGCGTGTGTGCGTGTGTGTGCGTGTATGTTTGTGTATGTCATTAACATAAAGACGCTTGATGAAAATCTCATTTTTTATATCAAAGAAAATAGCTAGAGACATAATAATCATAAATCAATGTAAAATCTATGCACTGTTTACACGACGTAGATTGTCTGTGCAAAGTTTCATCGAAATCGAGACAATTAATGTCATATCAAATAATTGCATGAGTCAATGATAAGAGTAATCAGCGGCAACAAACAATCACGGACAAAGAAACTTTTTAAATAGCATAACAAATATATATATATATATAGTCCTTACTCAGAGCTTGCGTTATTTACACAGTTCGTGTACCAACCCAGTGCCGTGTAGTGGCGACGTAAGTGAATAAACTATCTCATATGATCCCGAGTGTCAAAAAAGACAGCCTATGAGGGAAACCTGTGTTCTGAAGTGGACTTTTGAAGAGCTGTAGTATATGATAATGATGAAACCCAGTTCAGTCACCTTTGATACCACCCGGTCCTAAGCTATGTACCCTTGATGAGAGGAAACAAAATTTTCTACACACGTAGTGTTCTACCATAACCTTCTCGGATATTTTAACGTAGTCTCTATATTACCATAGTATTAAAATACTACAAGGTTCTACATTTGAGAGAACATTTATAGAGAAAAGGGTGCATTGGAGAACGTCGCTGAGAGAACCGTGATGGGACAACCCACATTTTTTACATGAAAGTCCGTAAAGCCTAAAGTCAATACCGCTACCACAAGGAACACAGATGAGTTTTTAAATTGATGTTCCTGGTCGGATTCTTGCTACCATACAGCTACATGAACACACACACACACCCGCATTATATATATATATATATATATATATATATATATATATATATATATATATATATATATATATATATAATTACGTGTCACGTTGTTTGTCCGCGATGTACTCCTAAACTACTGAACCGATTTTAATCAAATTTGCACACCGTGTGCAGTTTGGTCCAACTTATTTGCCCATGAGTGACCCACAATTTTTTTTTTGTGAATTTAAGGATTTTTAATGGGATTTGACAAAGGGTCGTCGAAAAGGGCAGAACAACGTTTGCCTGGCAAGCTAGTATATATATATATATATATATATATATATCATATATATATGTATGCCATATATATGTCAATGTGTCAAATGTGTAATGTCATTAAAATATCTGTAACACTCAAATTCCCACTTCAACTCATACCTAAAGAACTAAATGAATTGGTTACACTAGTCGAAAGACCCTGATCCGTATTATACGCAATATAACCCACATGCCCACATCATACAATATGTACACACTCATGCCTGTATAATAAATATGTAGTTCTTTGTCAGCTAAGCCACTATATGAGAAATACACTGCATGTTGGCGTTGACAGCATGTTTAACAAGATAAAACTGCTACCCGACATAATGCTTTCGTGATTTAAAATTCAAATGAAATAAGAAGAAATAAGACTTAAAAAATTACATTAATGTATCATCATTAATGTAATTTCTAATAAGAATGAAATAAACAGAAGTGTTTATGTTCAACATTAATAGACACCTAACTCCGATATATATGTAAAAAAAATATTTAAAATAATGTAAGAGTAGTTGGACGTAGGCCTCTCTTAACTGTATGACATAGTATCTTTATTATATTATGTCAAATACTACCTGATGGGATGCCGCCATAATTTTCTAGCAGTTTCTTAAACGACTCTAACACCCTCTAAACATATCAGGGTATGGCTTTTCTTGCGATATTAATCTACATAAGTAGCACTTAAATTTATAACCTTTAATCGTCATAATACTTTATAGGTGTTATGAGTAATATGGTATATGGTAATTATTTTATGGTATCGTTGAGATACGTATAACATTGTTGCGACAAACAACGTTCTATATAACTAGATTGGTGATTACTTTAACACCATTAATTGTAAGAAGTATTAAAAAGCTCTTTTTAAAATTGTTATTTTGTTTTTCATACGCTTGTAAGTACGATTAATGTTCTCCATATACAATATAAATGACAGTGACTAGTTGGTTTAGTGAACGGAAGCACGATTCCTGCTCATGAGGTCCAGGGTTGGGTCAAATTCAATTATTAGATTTTTTCAAAAAATCTAAGTATTCGCAGCCTGGAGTCAGAAAGTTCGCAGTGTTTCATCCCCGTGCCTCTGAAAGCTCGTAAAGCCGTTGGCCCTGCGCCTGATCCCTCTCCAGCCATGTCCGATTACCGTACTATCGGACTATGAAAGTACTATAATCACTCTTCTCGGGCACTATAACCCTGCCCTGCGTAGATGGCTAGTCTCCGTTGAAACTCGCCACCGTGACCGAAATTCGGTATGGAGGGCATTATAAAATGATAACAGTAAAAGGAAAAGGCGCCTCTGGATAGGTAGGATCTATTAATGTGGCGTTATTTAGATTTAAAATAAAGAGCATATATTAGTTACTTATTTTTAGTTTTTGATAAACTTATAAGTTATCGGTTAGAATATAGACTTAATCAGCCATTGTTCTCTACCTGTTTAAGAAATTTTATTAGGCGTGATATACGCGAGTGAAACCGCGGGGCACAACTAATGAAAGTATATATACAGTACTTATAACAAAAATACAATTTTTAAAACTTTTGTTTGTCTGTCTATTTGTTCCGGCTAATTTCCGAAATGGGTGAACCGATTTTGACGGACTTTCACTGGCAGATAGCTGGTGTTACAAGGAGTAACTTAGTCAACTTTTATTTTAAAACAAGAGTAAGGCTTCCGCACAAAAAATTAAAACCCATGAAAGCTCTCATGCAATTTCGGGAATCACGCTCCTATCGTGCGTATATGTGGAAATTATAACGAATTTTTAAAACCATACCCGGCATTGACATATTTAACGGCTTACATTGCATTCAAAATTAAACTTACAAATCATTTATCGTCGAGTTCCTGATATAAATTACATCTTCAATATAATATATCTTATACTTAAATTAAAAATATACATATTCCTGAACAGAGTAAATATCTACCATATTCCCTTTTAATAATTAAACCTTTATTTGTCTTTAGATTTTCCTCATTTAAGTACATAATTTATTTGAATAGTTCTAATTTGCATTGTATTGATTGGATTTTTGCATTGGATTGATATTTGTACTCCAATTTAACACAAAATTGCACGACTCAATCTGTGAATGTTATGTACACTTGTTATTGATATACATATCAGAGAGTATAGAAATGTGTATGTTTTCGTGATTGTCATATATGTATATTGTAAGTATAATTGTTAAATTAAATTAAATAAAAAAGCTAAAAGTAGTAAATTACACGCGGGCGAAGCCGCGGGGAACAGCTAGTACTTGATACAGATAACTATTTATATTAGTTAGGTAATAGACGTTGAAGAGCCATGCTGCAGTTGTTTTTATTTACAGAACGAATGGGTTGGCTTAATCGGGAAAGGACTACGCTCCACAGAATACCAGCATAAAATAGCAGCTTAATGCTGCAAAGTTTCATATGGTGAGTGTCCGGACTCCCATTTTCCTGGCAAAGGGGCGTACGATCTTCCTCGTTGGTGACAACGCATTTACATTTTGATGATGCAGGTATCTGTGGGCCTCAGCATCCACTTACCATAAAGTGGACAGTTTATTCGGTTGTTACCATTTTTCTATAAAAATGTTTGAAACAGCCACAAATAAATAACTACATAATATAATTTAAATTTGCTACATTTAGTAGTGACATAAAACAGAGCCGATTTTTCGTTTTAAATTAAATTATATTCTTAATATTTGAAAATATACAAATGAGATAATGGATTGACTATAAAAAGAATGACCTAATTATTCATACGAATATAAAAATATTATGAAATAGAAATGTTTTATTTTTATTTTTGAAAACTCCTAAAAAGTATTTTAGTTAAAGACTAAACCTAGGCACGTAATTTTTTTTATTTAAAATAAAAAAAATTACGTGCCTAGCTACAGAAATAAATTAAATATGTTATTTCAAGATTATGTCTTATTCTGAAGCGGCGGTTATATTTGCCCATAAAAAGAAAAAATGCCCTGCTGTTGAAGTTACGTCACAGCGTTTTTAGTTCTAAACAGCTGTTTAGAAGCTTACGATGTGACGGTATGATAAATAAGTAATGTGTTACAATTGTTAAAGACGATCGTCATATATTATAAACGGTCTTTCAAACGGTGTGAAAGGTTTTTTAAAAATATGGACGTGGAATAGACAGGTATTTGAAGCAAGCCTGCATTTCGTCGACTTCGTTTGAAATATTGTTCCCTTTTAAATATAGTCAGTCACGTATTTGAACAAATGTTGTAAAATGAAAATGTATTTTATAATATTCAATGTTAGCGGCATATGAGCATTTCAAAGCTCTGGTATATTAATATCGATTCTTAATTGTCTCAAAAACTTGGAAGTTGGAAGTGAATAGCTTTACTAATTATTCATTTATACAAACTTCATAATTTGAACAGAATATGTGTTATGTTGTGTGTGTATTGTATGTGGCTTGCAGAGAATGCCTGAAACAATTTCTATAAGTAAACTTTAAGCACCATCTCAATCTCAAATTCAGAGATAAATAAAAAAGTTTAAAAAAGAAGCTAATTAATGAATAGAACTGCAATAAATATAAGCGGTAAAATTAAAAATTTTGTACAACCAACATCAATATAAATAGAATGAAAATATCATCAATGTAGTCGAAATCAATTAAACACGCATTACTAAGGATAACTCAAAATCTACTGGTCAGATCTCGATCAAATTTATATAGGACCACATGAAAAGAATCATCAAAATCTGTTCACCTATAAAAAGTTCTAAAGTAACATACATAAAAAAATACAGTCTACATCTGATAATATGGGTATGTTGTAGCTAACAAATAAAAGCTACAGCATACCCTTATCATCAGATGGGCTGTGTACACGTTTGTCAGCTTTATAAAAAAAAATTATGTTACAAATATTATACGCTATAACAAGCCTAAAAAAATCTTAAAGAAGTCGACACTTTACAAAGTGAAATGAGATCCATTTATTTGCCGACATTAGAACGTATATCTCCTGTTTAAGATCAGATTCTTCTATTGTTGAGTGGATTTACCTTAACCGCCACGTTTAGCAGGGGAATTGGCGATCACAAACAACCCCCGACCGACCAAGACGAGAAGAGAATTGACGTTGCACTTCGAGGTCGACCAGAAATTTTGAACTGATGTGAAGAACTGAAGCGCCTCTATCCGTACATGAAATCTATCTCGCATTTCCCAGAGTCACGCCTCTTATGGATCCCACAGTAATGGATTTTCATAAATCAAAAAGTACACGCTAAATTATTTAAAAAAATACGCATGTAAATCTAATCTTGCTGTTCCAAAGTAAATATTTCATAAAACTAACAGTTTCTTGAATTTTTATTTTTCTGTAATACTACCCAGTGGCCTATCATAATTTCGAGGCGCATATAGAAAGCATTCTGATTGTGCTAAAGGTACATAATTTAGATGATTATTTAAAATATAGCAAACTTATAAACAATAACCGGACCTTCTTTTCTTAGAATTGATTAAATAATGTTTTATATATTATAAGATTAAATTATATCGGTTGGCAGAAAATAATCTGTGAGTTTCTAGCCGCTTTTTCACACAGCGATGGCGTAACATTTTCAACTTTCAAAACGTGTTTTGTAAAGGTGAATTTTAACAAAAATATTTTCCTTTTGACAATTGAGTAGCTAGTTTGCCACTTGTTTCAGTGTGTGTTGGCGGAGTTAAAATGTCGTCGAAATATTTTTAACATCGTGCAGATTTCTTCAATATGTTTTCCTTCATCGCCGGTCACAGGGTAAATCTTTACATTGCAATTAACAAATTCACTAATCCCGGCAGAGATCGATTCGCTCGCGTAATAAATTAGAAGCGAAACAGCTTATAATCGATCACTTAATTTTACCAGGGGCTGTTATAATAATTGGTTGATAATGTTTTTATTTATATTGTAATAACCACAATTTATACAGTCCTTTATTAGAAAAAAATTTTACTTGGTGATATAGAGACCTGTTTTTTAGAACATTGTTATAATAGTGTATTTTCATTGCACTATGAGTTACCAACTCTGTGGAGTCGAGTAACTAGTATCACTAGCTTGTTTTTGTTTCCAAAAGTGTAGAGAATACCCATCATTTTTTCTATAGAATTATCCTTGATTTAGTGAACATATATTTTTCGTAAATACACAAAGACGCCAAAGTTTGATTTAATTTTTTTTTTTTACTAGACCTTTAATTTGATTTGAATGAATTTTAGGTTATAAACTATTCATACAGCTGTCGCCAGCAAAACAACAATAGTATCTCAATCAGTTACCCTATAGCATAATCCTATAAGATATTGTACAATGGCTACAACTAAAATAAGTTGCAGAGCTTAGTCTGCTTTGTAAATTATATAAACGGAGGCGCCACTAAAGCTAAACATTTTCATCGAGAATAATACCAAATAAAATAGTGTAACCTACAAGACTTATTTCCTAGTTAAAAACACTTTGGTCTTCAAAATTTTAAGATTTGTTGTTGTAAATTGTATACACTTATTTTTATTGCCATTTAAACGTATATTTTAACGTTTAGGCGAGTAGTTTCTACGCAAAAAGTAACCGTGTGACAATCGGTGGAAAGTTACATTTTTTTAAAGTTTTTGCTCACAACGTAGTTAGCATATTATGCAGGATTCATTGGATGTTGGTGGTGTTGGTGGTTGTGGCATTTCTGGGTGAAACCTATGTTCAGCTGTGGACTTTTTGAGGGGCTGTAATAATGTTGATGATGATGAAAGGGTCTAGATAAAAATGTAGCCAATAAAAATTCTAATTCAATGCCTTTCATAATATCGAAAAATGTCGTTTTTTCCGGCGTTTAAATTATTATGTTTTTATCTCAATTCATATAAGTTATTTTAATAATCCTTTTCTTAAAAATATTATTGAGATTAAAATTTGATATTTTTATCCAACGTGGCCTTAAAATAATTTTTTATTCGTACAATTTTGATACACATTAGCAGCGATATAGCCGAAATATCTTTCACTTAGATATGTATACTTTTTGCATGATAATCCCAAGAACACGTTGCAAGAGAGACTTGTGAAAAAATACTTTCACTTTGCTGGATTGTCTTCCCCACTGCATTTTCCATTTTCAATTATATTTTCTTAACAATTAGGTGCACAACTCATCACCGCGTAAATGGACAGAGAGTAGCTCTTTTCTACGTTGGTGAATTCTGGAAGACTTCTGTCTTATATTGTAAGATGCGATCATATCGAATATGTGAGCATAGTAGATGTGTGGTGTGCAGCGAACGGGGAGAAACGCCCGTAGTCCTCCTTTTTGGCTGTATAAAACTATAAATTCTGCTTCTTCAGTCTCTATTTCTCTTAAGTTCAGTAAAGCAAGACAAATTGCAGTTATGGGGCACATGACGTCCGCCTTTCAAGAATTATCGCGTTCACTGTTTTTCTCGCTTCGTGGCGGTGTGTGAGTTCGCCAATCAGTGCGTATCTCCTCCCAGCTTCAGTGGATACACCATCGCTGATAAGCTTCTCCTCTTCGCCTATCTCCGTTTTGGTGAATTCCAGATCTGAAGTGCGCAAGACTTTGTAATTCGTAAAAAAACCTTTTATTTTTTGTTTGTTTAAACAAAATTTCGGCTACGGCGATTTCGGTCGCTAGATAATTATTTTAAAATTGCACGGAGTTAATACAAACGTCACATAGATTTTAGAGTCCTCAAATTATCCAAAATGGTCACTGTATAAAATTTATCAATAGTAATCGGTCATACGTAATTAGTTGTTACCTGTAGTTATTCGCTTTTATTACCAAAATTTGTTACATTACGTTTTAATATGCTGATTCATTATTGTGCCATTAAAAGCAAACATGTATTTAAATCGTTTTTAAATGGTTTTTTGAAAGTATTTTATAATGTTTTTAATTTTACTAGTCTACGCGAATAAAGCTATAGGAATGTTACAACTTACATACATTTATTGACACATAGATATTACAAATGTATGAATGAACAATGAGCTAAAAAATGATCAAGAAAAGATATTCAAATAATTTCCGTTGAACCCCAAACTAGGATAATCCTGTATTAGGTTCCGAGAGCGCAAGCTAACTAGAGATTTGTACACAGCCTAATAAAAAAATAACACAAATGCATAGCGTAAATACCATAGAGTAATTTTACTTGAGAATGCGTGTGTGTGTGTGTGTGTGTGTGTGGGTGTGTGTGTGTGTGTGTGTGTGTGTGTGTGTGTGTGTGTGTGTGTGTGTGTGTGTGTGTGTGTGTGTGTGTGTGTGTGTGTGTGTGTGTGTGTGTGTGTGTGTGTGTGTGTGTGTAGGTGTGTGTGTGTGTGTACGCGGGTTTGTGTGTGTGTGCTTAGTAGTGTCATTTGATTAGATCTTCAATTTCTTCATATGTTAACGTCATTAGCCGATTTCTAATATGGAGACAGACCTTGAGGTTCCTAATATTATGGTATCGTAAAATTTTGTTAACAAAAGCAAAAGGTGTATTAATGTTAGGGACGGGGATTTTGTTACTCTTTTTTTTAAGAGATGTTGGTTATCAGTCAGGTTGGGAAATTTTTATGACATCTCCTTATTACTTTTAGAGTGTACTATTGGCGAACAGATAGCACACAAGATTAGGACATGTTTAAAAATGTGCGATTCCCCATTAGACAGGTCTTTATTTTAAGTTATTTTGCTTTTTGCTGAGTTTTTGCTGCACAACGATGCCGTAATACATTATTGCACAATGGACTGGCACATTGCATATTGTACCCTCTTGAGATTAATTATGTTAGCACTGTTTCAATTTGGATACATAAATAAGTTTTTGAACTCGATCAGCCAAATTGGTGATACGTGGACTGAATTACAGGTTATGGTCAACTACTTCCCTTACATATTTTATTGTTTTCTTTATATCTATCATTTGCCAATCGCGCTTTAGAAAGTATAAGATAGTGCACTATGACGCGAATTTGGTGATATGTATCTGTGAACTTTTAAACTGACCAAAGAAGAAGGTCTAGAATCCCGAATCTTATAAAATACTATATGGACGCTAGTATGTAAGGACAGTGGTGTTTACATACAGCGGTGAGATGATACCTGAGCTATATGCGTAAAACCATGTTTAGCCAATATAAATACGTCTTTCCACCTGCGATTATGGAAAAGCACTACAGAGTCATCTTCGAAACAGATTAATTCCGCATGATTAAAATTTAAATTTATGATATCATCCGTGTAGATAGTAAACAAGCTTGGTCCAAAAATGCTTCCCTGTAATACGCCATACAGAATGGAAAGATCACCACTTATGAAATTTAATACTTGTTTTAAAAATAATACATTATACAATTTTTTTGAATAAGCAAGGCACTAGGAACTCATTTTGATATTTATTTAAAAAAATCTAAAGCAAAATCTATCTAAAGTAATTTATGAGGCCTATGTTCAACAGTGGATTTTTATGAGCTTAATGGATGGACGGAAAAAATGTAATGACTGGTAACATCTAATACGGAAAGGCGGTTGTTTATTTATAAGCGAAAAAATGTAAAGCAGTTGTTCGTTAATAGAAGGCTACAGAATGTCGGCGGTGATTTGCGTAACTTTAGTCATGGAACGTTAAATTATTTTATTTATTTTTTTACAAAAAAGACGCTTATTTTATTCAAGGTCAGAATTTAAATATTATCGACACACACTTCTTTGGTAATGAGAATAAGCGGGAGTAGTTATTAAAATACATTAAAGGTTGAATTGGAGGATAGCGGTAACATGCTCAAAGGTATCCTTTACTTGGTAATTGAGATTTGAGAAAATATTATTTTGATGATAAGTAGAATGTAAAATAAATGACAGGATAGAGGCGTTTTCGATTCTACTAACGGTAAACATTTTGAGCTATTGATTTTTTTAATGTTACAGTTTTATATAATTTCAATTTAATGATAATTTAGATCGCTAAAAAAAAGGAAATTATGTATATCCCTGTTTTATAAATACTAAAGCTATATCAAAACTGAACAGTAATTTATTGAATTTTATCCTGATTTTAGCCTTCTTTAAACTTTTTTATTAAACTTAAATACAATTTTTTTTTAGTTTAAAATATTTTATTTGATTTATTTAATGATGTCTTGAGAGAAATTCTATATTTATTTATGATATTTTGTTAGTGGCGTAATTAAAATATTACCAGCACTGAGACACTTACCATCCTTATTACCGTAAGGAATCTATAGCGGCGCGTATTAAATTCCTGGTTCTTAAAACTATACCTAATTTAAATGAATATAATCCAGTTCAACTGCTGGACGTTTTATAGCTTACCGAGTCACGGGCACTATATTCAGATAAGTATTACTGTTACCTTTTTTTATAGGATAAGTTGACAAACGAGCATACAGCCCACCTGATGGTAAGTAGTTGTTGTGACCCACAGACATCTACATTTATCCTCGATTACGAATCAAAATGCAGATGCGTTGTCACCCGTGAGGACTAAGATGGAATGCCTCGTTTCCAGTAAAAAGGGTCTCCGGTTCTCTACACTCACCATACAAAACACAGCAGCAATAAGCTACTATTTTACGCTGGTATTCTATGAGAGCGTGGTCCTCCCCCGGTCTAGTCGACCCGTTCGTGGTATAACTATACCACTAATATAACTGCAGCATGTTTCCACCACTACTAAATTAAATGCAAATCTTCCCAAAAGGCTTCTGCTCTTACCTTTAGCACTAATGCAATAAATATTTTTGATTTAAATTGATTTAAAGCATTCGTGAGAAACATAGACTCGAAATTAACATGCAGTAGTGAAATAAATTTATCACCCCATACTGTTCCATTGGCTGGCGGGAATAATTTTTTTTATATAACTAAATGACAAATATACTGTCCATTTAATGGTAAGTAGCTATTACGATCCATGGACACTAACTACTAACTTCAAGCAAAGAAATCTACAGATGCTTCCTCAACTCTGCGGACTAAGATGAAATGCCTCACAGCTTCAAAATACTGGTTCTTATTATCCAACATATCAGCACACAGCGGTACACGTACTGTGGTACCCACCCAGATAGACTATTAAGCAAAAAAATAGTCTTAACACCTAATAGCTGGAATTATTATCCCGACAAGCAAACATGTTAAAAAATAAAAGTGTCATTATAAAAAATATAACACGATGTCGTGTAGTGGCAAATTTAGAGATTTTACTATCCGATATCATTCCTTGAGTGTGGTAAGAGGCAACAGAGAAAAACAAAGATATCCCCCCTACGATTTATTTGTTTATAATCTATGGAAACATGTTTAAAAAGAAAAGTATCATTATAAAAAATATAATACAATGTCGTGTAGTAGCAACGTAAAAGATTTTACTATCCAATATCATTCCGTGGGTGTGGCAAGAGGCAAAACAGAGAGAAACTGAAATATCCTCCCTATGATTTATTTGTTTATAATCTATGGAAATACGTTTAAAAAGAAAAGTGTCATTATAAAAAAATAAAACAATATCGTGTAGTGGCAACATAAAAAACTTTACTATCCGTTATCATTCCGTGGGTGTGGTAATAGGCAAAAGAGAGAAACTGAAATATCCTCCTTATGATTTATTTATTTATAATCTATTGAAAAACGTTTAAAAAGAAAAGTGTCATAAAAATATAACACAATGTCGCGTAGTGGTAACGTAAGAGATTTTACTATCTGATATCATTCCGTGGGTGTGGCAAGAGGCAAGATAGAGAAACTGAAATATCCCCCCTATGATTTATTTATTTATAATCTATTGAAACACGTTTAAAAAGAAAAGTGTCATTATAAAAAATAAAACAATATAGTGTAGTGGCAACATAAAAAATTTTACTATCCGTTATCATTCCGTGGGTGTGGCAATAGGCAAAAGAGAGAAACTGAAATATCCTCCCTATGATTTATTTATTTATAATCTATTGAAACACGTTTAAAAATAAAAGTGTCATATTATAACACAATGTCGCATAGTGGTAACGTAAGAGATTTTACTATCTGATATCATTCCGTGGGTGTGGCAAGAGGCAAGAGAGAGAAACTGAAATATCCCCCCTATGATTTATTTATTTATAATCTATTGAAACACGTTTAAAAAGAAAAGTGTCATGAAAAATATAACACAATGTTGTGTAGTGGCAACGTAAGAGATTTTACTATCTGATATCATTCCGTGGGTGTGGCCAGAGGCAACAGAGAGAAACTGAAAAAACCCCTCTATGATTTATTTATTTATAATCTATGGAAACAAGTTTAAAAAGAAAAGTGTCATTATAAAAAATATAACACAATGTCGAGTAGTGGCAACGTAAGAGATTTTACTACCCGATGTCATTCCGTGGGTGTTGCAAGAGGCAACAGAGAGAAACTGAAATATGGCAGATATGTATCTATGATTTATTTATTTATAATCTATGGAAGAGACCTATGTTCAGTAGTGGATATTTGATAGGCTGTGATCAATGCATAAAAGAATCATTGTATTATAAGATCAGTTAGTTAGATTTTAGTAGAATTATATGGAATCTCTGTTATCATACATATACATACATATGATAAAACTTATTAGGCATAAATTGTTACCCCTTTGTAGTAGACGCACATTGTTTGATATAAATTCTCTTTATAAAATCTTGAATAATTTAATTGACTCTTATCTACTTCTCTTCAAGTGTTTCGTGCTCATCTTTAAGTGCGATCCCCACGTAAAGTGCCAATTTGTTCCTCCGCGGTTACATGAAAGATATACTCGTAATTTCTTCTTATACCGTTCCACTGACATATGTAATGAGCGATTTACTAATATCGACTTATTTAACGCATCTTTTTATATCTTAAAGTGTACTTAGTCTGTTTGTAATGTAAATAGTGTGCCATCGTGAACTTTCTTTTAAATTTTGTTCAGGTTGTTGGCACTGTAGGGCTCTAGGTGCTAAGTAAAGTAATTTATGGACGACTGTTTGTTGCCAAAGAAATTTTAACTTAGATTGAAGTAAACAGACTACTCTTACTTTACTACTCTACTACTCTTTATTGTCTAGGAATCAGTTTGGTTTTCGTTAAACTTGAACAAAAATTCCACCCCAATAATGAAAACATAGGGGATAAAAATTTTAATGTCACAAGTTATATATTTATCTCCCCTCTCTCTCTCTCTCTCTCTCTCTCTCTCTCTTTGTGTGTGAATAATTTAATTTAACAAAAAGTTAAATTTGTCAAGTGTGTCAAGGAGTATTAAGTCATTTTTTAATACTCGTAGCCTTTGAAGAAGGGGAATTATTCCCTCCTTCAAAAGCTATTAAATTATCATTGTTTTATTCTTATTAGTTTTATGGAGTCCATTTTTACTTTATTTTAAGTTTAATTATTTGCCATCAAGCAGAATAGTGTTTAAGATTAAGTTTTTAAGTTTAAAGGCTATGGCAGGGTATTATTAATACAACTTACAGTAGAACATGTTAGTCACAGAAATAACAACGGGCATATCAACTGTCCAAATGACAACTTACTGGGTTTTTTATAGAAATAAGGGTGAAGGATACAGTCCATCTGATAATAAGTTGATCTCCATTGACACCTATATCTACCGTAGATTAAGAATCGAAATAAAGATACGTTGTCACTCCTGAGGACTAAGATAGCAGGACCATTACTAATAAAAGGGCCTTATGAAGATACATTGTCACCCCTGAGGACTAAGATGTCAGGACCTTTACTAGTAAAAGGGACCTTATGAAGATACGTTGTCACCCGTGAGGAGTAAGAGTCAGAACCGGTACTAATAAAAGGGGCCTTCGGATCTCTACTCTCGCCATACAAAATATAGCAGCATTATGGGGCCATTTTATGATATGTACGACCGGAGAAAGACAACGCTCTCACACATTGCTTTCACAGAATGAGAAAAAGCGTTGTCATTTCCTGGTCGTGCTGACCCATTCATGCTGTCGCCATAATATAGCTGCAGCTTGCCTCTATGATGTTAAAACTGTTGTATTAGGAACTGTTACCATAGTCATTAGTATTTGCCTTTGAAAGTTAATTAACCGGAAGATATAATATATCTTAAAACATATATATTTTGCCTTTTGCTGAAACAGTATAACACATCACCTCATATCCCCATAACACATCAGCAACTGTCATTAATATTAGCCTTTGAAAGTTAAATAAACGGAAAATATAGTATATCTTAAAACATATATATTTTACCTTTTGCTGAAAAAGTATAATTACATCACCTTCATCTGTTAATTGGGAAGTGCTTAAATAAAGTCGTACAATGCAAGATATTAATCCCGTTCATCACTATTTCTTAACAGCTACGGTTATGATATACGCTAGTTTCTTGTAAGCAAATGGAAATTCGAAAACACTACATGTAATTATAATTAATTTTCATTACCGTAAATCAAGTTTTTATGCAAGTAAAAGTTTCAAACGGACACACAGTGGAGCGAAGGTAAATGGATGATGAGGCATAGATACTTCTATAATCGGTGGAGCATCAACATGCAGATGCTTATCCACCGCTTATGTCCAAGACAAAATGCCTCGTTGTCCGTAAGGAGGTTTTTTTTAATTAAAGAGACAAGCATTTATACGTGGTACAGAAATGCTGCAGTTATGTGAGTAGTATAGTTGTAGCACGAATGAGTCGGCTTGACCAGGGAAGGACCACGCTCTCACAGAATACCAACGTGAAATAGTAGCTTACTGCTGCTGTGTTTCGTATGGTGAGTGTAGAGAACCGGAGACCCTTTTTACTTGAAACATGGCATTCCATCTTAGTCTTCACGGTTGACAATGCATCTGCATTTTGATTTGTAATCGAGGATAGATGTAGATGTCTATGGGCCACAGCAACCACTTACCATCAGGTGGACTGTGTGCTCGTTTGTTACCATATCCTATAAAAAAGCTAACTAACAGGCCACCTGATGATACAATAAGCAACTTTAAACAAAGAAGAATCCAGCTACGCGTTGCCACTACTGAAGGTTAAGTTAGAATGCTTTACAGCCTGTAATTATATTAGCACTCTTTAAAAGGCGTCCCTTCAAACAGATGTGTAAGCACTACTATTTGGCGCCATCAATAACATGGTGTACCACCCAGAAGAGCTCGTACGATAAAAAGGATTCCTACCAACTACAACACTAGAAAAGTCTTAACTTTTAAGTCTTTACGAGATGTGTGTCATACTTTTTAAAGGCATATATACCACCCCTTGTTGTGTTTTACGTCGAATTATATCATCATCAAAGTTAAAACGTAAACAACCCGACGAAAACTGAAATAATATAATAAGCCGAAAAATGTAGATGGTTGCCCCTAAAGTAGGTAAAATAACAGAATACATGTACGCTAACTAATTAAAGTTTTGTGAGGTGTTACTTTGTCAGCTTTCCCGTCAACCAATTTGCTAATAACACGAATATATTACAGCTTTACATTTTCTGTATAACTTAAATTTTCATAGCTTTTTCAGGATACTTTAATTGTAGTTGTAAAATATTAGCAATAAATTTTAATAATAGATTATTCTATCATCTTAGTTTCTTATTAATTGATCAGAAAATTATTTCTTCAGTTTAATTTTTTATGTGTTAATTAGGTATGGTATAACTATAAATATTGCGCTTGTCTTATATAAAACATGGCATTCCATCGGTATTGTATTCATGGCTGTGTAATATATATATATATAATTATTAACAATATATATGTCCATTTAATATGTATAATATAACACAAAAGATAGAAAAAACATTCAAAATGATGATCTAGGTGTTAACCGTTTCGTCTTTCCTTTCGTGCCGGCGTACACTATACTTACACGGATCACAAACTCCGATAACCAACGGGATTCTCCTTCGGTTACGTAAACATACCTAGGATTTGATAAATATTCTGTCAAATAACGTACGAATCTTGTCGATCGATACCAAAAAAAATTGTCTCCGGGAGAATTAGGCGGCGAATGTTCTTCGGGAACAGTAAACATCGCACGGCGCAGTCGCATAAACTGTGCTCGTATGCTATAGAAAATGTCAAGTCAAGTATTACTTACTTGAAGTGCGTTAGTGTGACAGCTGGGTACAGGTCACCTCGGACAATCCATTGATGGATGGGATGGACGGGTCACATGTCAGTCGGGCGTTACAACGCGCGTGCGGGCCGGCGATCGCAGCGGTACTGCCGCACGTGGCGAGATATCAATCAATCGATGCGGCGCGGGCGCGGCACATTCATGTCCTGAACAGCTGACGGTCGGGCCCCGTAAACATGAATCGGCCGCCGCGCCCACCCCTGCGCCGCCCTCGCCCGTGTTGACCCACTCTGCGCAGGGCGCTGCCGAAAGCTGCCTTTACTGTCCGTTCGGCCAAATACAGTGCAGTTATTTACGTCGATTCTAGTCTTATTTAATTTTTATTATTATAAATTTTTTCGTATTCATTCATTTATTATGTTAATTTAAAACATAAAATATAAACTACACAAATTCACATTCAACAGACTAATTTGGTCTGGGGCAAATTAAATGACGTTATTACGTTACGACGTTTTTGTTTATAATAATAAAACTTACACCTTTTTATCACTCAACAAATTAGCCTTATTTCCAAAAAGTTTTCAAGCATATTGTTCAAGTTGTCAAGCATACTGGCCAAGAAATATTATATTGTACGTACTACACATATCATAATTTTATGTATCTGATACGAATTAAATTGTGTTAAAATAAAGTCAAAACAATACTTATTGATTTTAAAAAAAGCTCTGAACATTTTTACTTTTGGAAAAAGAAGGCACCATAATGTGTCAAATAATGTATACATCTGAAATATAGTGGGCGTCCCTGCGTGAGGGGAGGGCGTACTGCGCATGCGTGGTACAGCCTAAGGGCTCGTACAGCATACGAACTCTACCGACCTAGGTCGGGACTCATGTAACCGCTTATCGCCAAACGCCGGTACACAAATATACAATTAATGTGCACAATCACTATTACTGACACTTTTTATTTTTTACGCAAAGTTAAGAAACGGTAATTTCAAGTTGAAATTTAATTTTGAAATTCAGTTACCTTTGCAGTTTCAAAATATAGTTCTAGAATCATAAAAAATTCTCAAGCACATAAAGATGTTTAGAATAAAATATGTACTTAGCAGTTTTCTACCTAATACTTCTTTCTAATACTATATTTATATACAAGTAAGAATAACAAACAAACTCCGTTCCGATGAAGGTGAATATTGCGGCTAATAGATACTCCTACTACGGGCATATTATCACCCCTGAAGATTTTAAGGTAAGGTTACATAAAATGTCAATTCACCAATAAAAATAACTTAAGCTCTCACCACTCACCACACAAAGCACAGCACTGCTGCAAAATAGCGCCATAATGCTGCTGTGACAACAGCATTATGTTGCTATTTTACGAAAGTATTATGTGAGAGCGTGGCGAATTTAATAACTGGCCGTCCTATACAAGACTATATCTTTCCCTGGTCTAGCCAAATCATTCTTGTTGCATTCATACGATATTCAACCTAATTTCCTTATGAAAAAGCTAATCAGGAAGTCGAATTTTTATCAACATTTTCACATAAAATTAATTCAATCATCAATTCTATTTTCTCTTTTCCTTACTTTCTAAAAGCAAAATAATTATAAAATTTATTTTTAATTATTAACAATTTCTTATGGCATTATAAATTAGTGACTTTTTTAATTAATAAATGGACAAAGGAAGTAGAAAAATTACTTAAAATTGAGATTACCTTGGCTAAAATCCAACATTTCTAAATGTATTCAGATCTCCGTGATGGAAATTATCAGTAAAATATCGAAATAATTCACTAACATTATTTATTTTCGATTTTATTATATATATATATACTTTTATATATATATATATATATATATATATATATATATATATATGAAATGAAATTGCATTGGATTAATTGAACATAAAGAGGGAGAGGAGAGGGGGTGTTATATATATATATATATATATATATATATATATATATATAAACACTCACGCCTGTCACCCAGAAGGGTAGGCAGAGACTACGGACTTCCATTTGGCACGATCCTGACATACCTCTTTCGCCTCTATTTTATTATGTTCAATTTAATCCAAATGCAATTTCATACGAATTTAATGAAAGAAACTTTATTACCGTTTCTTTTCACGTTCCAGTTTTTACATTTATTTATTCAGGATACGACATTCATAGACTTATATAATCGGAATATAAACCGTCGGAAATTTCCCCAAAAAAATTTAGTATCAAAAGCCAGACCCTCTGGTTTTCACAGTTTTTATAAAAAGCCGACGCTTTATTGAAAGTGTGTGAATACCTCGACACATACACAAGCGGGATTAAATGCGATCGAGGAACGAATGTCCCAATACTTTTCCTAGATAAAAAATTATTTGTGAAATTTTGTGAAATTTGTATGACTGAAAAATTTGAATGGTTGCAATGAAAAACGTGTTTCCATACCGATTAATGAAGAACTAAGAAAGAAGAAAGACGTCCTGAGAAAAAAATGTATAATAATTGAACTTCTGTTCAAATCCCGGATTTAATGCCTATCAATTATTTTCTTAATGCCAAGAATAAAAAAGACCTGCGAAGGAAAATTACATGATGAGGTCAAGAGCGCGATTTCGATTTTGAGGAGAAAGATAAATATTTTTTCGATAGCACAAACATGTTAATTAACCGATCTAATAATTGAAGAATAATACTCTCCTAAAGATTTAATTTAGGTCACCGCTAGTCTCAACGGGGACTGATCGTCTTTACTGGGATAATAGTAAACAAGTGTGTGCGCAAGCACAAATACTCTCTTTATTCCTTCACTCTCAAAGTTCAATGGGACGAAAACCGGCCCGGAAAGAGATCAATCACAGAACCAAAAGCTTCACGTGCTTTCCGAAGCACAGTGGTGAAACAGCTTTCTAACTCCGGGCTGCCACTGAGAATTTCTTGACAGAACAACCTTTTTAACCTCTCAACCCCCTAGCGGTCTCATGAGACCGCGGCCATATTCCGTCAAATCCCTAGCGGTCTCATGAGGTCACACCCACCACAGCACTTTTACCCATAAAAACTAATATATAATCAATACAGAATACTCTATCCTCTAGTGCAGTAAAAAAAACTGTTATCCTATGAATATTTATTTATAATCCACGTTTATTTCGTACGCCATTTTCGCGTGAATGTTATTGTGTTGAGTTTTGGATTTTTCTGTGTTTTATAAGTGTTTTAGTATAGTGTTTTATTATAAAATTATAATGAAAGTTTTTGTGTAAATATAATTTATCTTTTTACGTAAATAATTTCGAGTAATATATATTGAAATCATTGCGATGATCACGCTGCCGACATTGGCTAGGTGTTTTTTTTTGTTATCAAAATACAATAAAATCTTTTTATAATGAAGTATACACTGACTTTTGTTTAGACCACACGATAGAGAATTTTGTATAGATTTTATAATGCTAAACTTTTTCATAGAAAAGTAGTCTCTAAATATAAGTTTTAATGGTTTTAAGTGCTGTGGGTGGGTGCGGTCGCATGCGACTGCTCGGGATTTGCCGGGCGCATGCAACTGCATGGGTTTTTTGTGGCGCTTGAAGGGTTAATGTTTTTTCCCGACACGGGATTCTAACCCGGGACTACACGATCACCTGTCGCACTTATGACCACTAGACCAACGAATCTGTTATAAGAATAATATAATATATAAAGGTCCAAAGGGAACTCACTAAGGATAAAAATTATTTTGAGTACAGTGAGGACTAACATAGGATGCCTCGATACTAGTAATAGTGTAGTGGAGTAGTGGTAGAGCCATGCTGCAGTTATATTAGTAGTATAGTTGTAGCACGAATGGGTCGGCTCGACCGCGGAAAGACCACGCTAAAACAGCATGCAATAGCCTGCGTAAAATAGCAGCTTAAGGCTGCTGTGTTTCGTATGGTGGGTGTAGAGAACCGAAGACCCTTTTAATTGGAAAGGAGGCATTTTATCCCAGTCCTCATGGATCTGCATTTTGATTCGTAATCGAGGAGAGATGAAGTTATCTATGGGCCACAACAACCACTTATCATAAGGTGGTTAGTGTGTTGTCACCTTATTCCACAAAAAAAAAGTATAAAGGGGTTCCGGTTTTCTACACTGTTACCTTTACCGCCTATGAAAGTCCACTGCTGAACATAGGCCTCCCCCATAGATGTCATGATCTCACGATACACACGACACGATATCAGGATATCGATTTTTCACCATCACCACATACATGGTTGCGGTTATTTCATTGTATATGTGAATAAAAATTTAAACAGAAAAATTCGGTCTAATTTAATAAGATTTTTTAACTTAACAAATAATGATTTCTTAAATTTTATGCGAACACTACACATTGAATAAAACTAAATTTACGGATTTTATCGCGTTTATTTAACTACCTTTACTTATTTTTAATTCCCGACGTTTCGGGTGCTTTACAGCAACCATGGTCACAGGGGGGGACTGAGATGTTTGACGTCCCAATGTCATAGTTAGTCCGGCTACCTTCAGTTTTTGAATATTAATTTTTGGTCCGATTTACGCAAAACGAGCTTATAGTATCATGAAGCCTTGCAGTAGTATGCTTAGGTTTGGGTTTAATTTTGTTAATTATAAGATCCCAAGCAGGTGGCAGCACCCATCCATCTTCTCTATTGAAATTTGGATGTTTTTTAATTTCAATAGCCTCGCGTATCATCCTTGGTAGGAATCGGTGTTCTTTTGCGAGAATTTGTGGTTTATCAAAACGAATGTAATGGTGGGGACGATCTTGAACATGTTCGCAGACTGCAGACTTCCCGGAGCGTAGGTGCTTCACGCCAGCTATATGTTCTTTCACGCTGGTTTTTATGGATCTTTTTGTTTGACCTATGTAAGAGAGACCACATTCACAATCTAACTTGTACACTCCTGCATCTTGTAGAGGGATATTACACTTGACGGATGGTAAAAATTGACTAATCTTCTTCGGCGGCTTGTAGTATGTTTTAATAGAAGCTCGCTTCAAGATGTAGCCAACCTTGTCTGTGACTCCTCTGACATATGGTAGTAGAGCAGATACACGCTCGACTGTGGCTGGCTTCACTCGGTCACTGTGACACTTCATACAAGACTTCATGATACTATAAGCTCGTTTTGCGTAAATCGGACCAAAAATTAATATTCAAAAACTGAAGGTAGCAGGACTAACTATGACATTGGGACGTCAAACATCTCAGTCCCCCCCGTGACCATGGTTGCTGTAAAGCACCCGAAACGTCGGGATTTAAAAATAAGTAAAAGTAGTTAAATAAACGCGATAAAATCCGTAAATTTAGTTTTATTTAACAAATAGTTTTAACATCTTAACATATAACACTAAATACGAACAAAACCGAACATTTTTCTATAACCCAGCATATAACCATGCACATATATGTTGCTCAGTCGCAGAGTCTAAATGTAATTGCCCAGTTATTTTTAATACAAAAACTATTTAGTGCCTTGAAATAATTAGAGATTCTACGTTTATATTTAAAAACCACATAAACCATCTTGCAATAGAGTCCTTAAACTAATGTTTGTTTTTAAAAAGATTCGTTCTTTTGCTGATATTAAGGTAGTAAAGCAAGTATATTTCGCAATATGTCAGTCAATTCTCATCTATTGTATAACCTCACGGGGAGGAGCAGCTAAAACTACACTGCTACCACTGGAACGCGCTCAAAGAGCTGTATTAAAAGTCCCAACATTCCGCGCTTTTCCATTCCCGTCCCATCTCTTACATAAATCCTATAATGTACTTTCAATGCGCCAGTTATTTGTTATGAGTACGATACTAAAGCAGCACTTAAAATTGCCCTACAGAAGAGAGGGCACTGATAAAAGACGGAAAGATAAAGTAATTGAAACCAACATTAGATTAAGGCATTCTTTCATGCATAGATTTTTTACATTCCTTGACCCTTTTCTGTATAATCAAATAAATGCAATTTCCTATGTACATATATATATCCATTAAAAATGGCAGACTGGAAAAATGTAATTCGAACATAGTTACAAAATTTCTCATACGATGATACGGAGAAGTTGCTAATTGTTTTAACTTAATTAATATCATAAGAAAAATAATGATAGTACATTTTACTTCGGTAAATATGTATGAGGTAATGTTATTCATTTTATATAAGAAGCCGAAAATATTTGTTAATGTATCTTTTAGCACATACACCTGAGATACATTTATCCTAGTTCAGGTGCCTTTTAATGTAGACTTTCTTAAATTAAGATATAATTTGAATTATTTGTGCAGTTTATTGAAATAAAAGTTATTATTATTATACATGATATCAAAAACGTAACTTCAATATCCATAAGTAGTCCACTACTGCGCAACTTTTGAGTTTCTCTCACAATGCCCTATCCTAGGTTATAGGTTTCCAGTTCAAATCTCAACCGTAGAGGATATTAATGCAGCAAAATACAAACATATTATAATCTGAGTCGCATTTTTAAATGGTAGAGTAACGCTGCAGCTATTTTATAGTTATAGCTCGACCGGGGCAGGACCACGCTCTCACAGAATACCAGCGTAAAATAGCAGCGTAATGCTGCTGTGTTTCGTATGGTTTTTACTGGAATCGAGGCATTCCATCTTAGTCCTCATGGATAACAACGCATTTGCATTTTGATCATTAATTAGTTAAGGATAAATGTGGATGTCTATGGGCCACTATCCACTTACCATCAGATAGACAGTGTGCTCGTTTGACACCCTTATTCTATAAAAAATGCTGACCAATGGGCGACTTGGAAACATTATATGGTCTCTAAAAATTGGGTGACTTTGTAAAATTATGTACTGTATTATAAATATTCTTTTCGTTTGGGATTTGAATTTTGTAACCTAGAATAATACTCGTGTCTTAAAGAAATATAAACACAATGAACAGTAGTAGACTGTTGATAGGTGATAAAGATAAATATTGGTTTGTCATCAAAACGATTGATGAAGTGAGAGTTTTCAGAAAATTTGGCCATCTTTGTTTTCTATCATATTCTGTGCAGTTTTTTTTTTACATCAATTCAATGAAGTGACGTGAAAGTTTCGTCGTTGTGTAAAAAATTCGACTACTCCATGTATTATAAATGATAACAAAAAAATATATAATAAGAAAGGCGATGATGATACTAGCCCATGGATATATAAAAGATATACTTGTGATTCATTCATGTACCGTTCCACTGACATGTATAATAAGCAATTTACTAATACTTATTGACTTTTTTTAATTCATCTCTCTACACCTCAAAACAGACATTAAAAACTATTTTATGTAAGGTTTGCAAGTGAGTTGCTTTTTTTAAAATTGATATTCTTATTACGTCAATGCTTCTGTACTTAGTCGTTTTGTTAGGTAAATGTCTTTTGAGTCATGGTGTCACTATGTAGTGTCACCATGTAACATTCTTTTAAATTGTGTTTAACTTTTCGGAACTGTTGGTCAATATCTAACAAATAAGTTATTTGTATTTTATTTTCTTTTGTATATGACTGCTTGTTGCCAAAATAAAAAAAAAATAAAAAATAATGATGATGATGACACAATTTCATACAACTGTATAATACAAGTTGCGTTTGACTCACTTTTTATAAACTATAACAAACAAAAATATTTTAGAAAGAAATAGTAAAATACCGTTACATCAACCTAAGCTACATAAATTTCATTGCTGCAAAGACGTATGAATAATGTGCCCTATCTACCACAGGGGATTAGTTATTAATTTAAAGTGGAGCAGCCACAACCGTTATAGCATAGGAGACTTGTTTCACACAGTTTAAAACACACCACCGCGGTAATGTTTTACGTGGTATGGCTACGCTTTTGACAACTTTATTTAATAATAATTTTGCATATGTCATTTATGCTTACCATTTTTCTTCAACTGTCATTACTAATTTAGCTAACTAATTTAGTAATTTAGTATTATGAGAATACTAGCGACCCGCCCCGCATGAATAGGATCTATTAATATGGCATTTTTTAGATTAAAGATAATCTTCACAGCCGATATATAAGCCATAAATTTTTCGATTTCTTAAGAATCCAAGTTGTAGGACTAAATATAGCCCAGATCAGTTCAGCCATTTCGAAGATTACCCCGTAGAGAAAGACGAACAAAAATTTTAAAAACGTTTATTTGTGTCTTAATGGTATGCATAATGCTCTATTCAAAAACCCCCTTAGCTCAATAAAATACAGTTATTTCAATGTTATTTATATGTTATAATAATGTCCTCCAGACCGAATTTCAGTCACGGCGGCCAGTCTCAACGACGTCTCGATGGCTAGTCGTCGCGCAGGAAAGGATTGTAGTGCCCAAATGTATACGCAAGCACAGGTGCACTCTCTATTCCCTCACTCTCATAGTCTGACGGGCCGTCGCAGAGGTAAGCCGACACTACCGCAGACATCAGGGGCAGGACCAACGGCTTTACCTGTTTTCGGAAGCACGAGGGTGAGAAAAACTCAAGTGAATTTTTTGGTCTGACCCGGGATCTCACGATCAGCACAACTAATAATATATATTTTTTTTTTTTTTTTTTTTTAATATATATATATATATATATATGGATTGATGTGAAAATAAATTCTGTCATGTATAATTTGTCCAAGTATATACACTTTTTGATTATTTTTCTTAATATAAACATTAAACGCGTAGTGATTATATAGGTATTCTTAAGTTATTTATACATCTAAGGTCATTACTTTTTGCAACTCTATCACGTATAATACATAAGCTTTTATCTGTTTAAAAAGGATTTTAAGTTATCTTATAATTTACAAGCGCTGATGAAATTTTTTTATTCTTCCTTGAAACGTGTCAAAGGAAACATGTTTCATTCGTGTGAATATTTAACGAGGGTTTAACTTTGCCGTTACATCAGCATTTACGATGTGCCAGTGCGATTTAGTTTTCGCTCAACTTTGAACAAACTTGGTAATTATCGGACTTTGATTTGAACGAAAGGCGCGCAACTTTTGCTACTTCGAAATAAATCGCCTTTCTCGCTTTCAGAATTCATTACCTTTCCAATTACGGCGATAAATACTTTTTCAACGGAATCAATGTAATTAGTGCAAACTTTTGAGTAAGTGGAACTATCTGATATCTGACTGAATATGATCGACTATGTAAATTAACCGTGTGGACAAAAGTGGTGATAGATTACCCTAGGTAGGGGAATCCATCACCACTTTTGTCCGTGTATGTTTACGTGTAAAGGCGGTTTAAGAATATCCACTATATCTAGGTATATCGTGCCGTGGTTATCGTAAGAGGGCGACAGAGAGAAACAAATCAGGATATGGACAACCCACTAACAATTAAAAAACTGCGGGTCCCAACCACATACACATTCCATAGTTGTCTAATGGACAACTATGGAAAATATCCCCCTATGAGGCAATCTATGGGGGAGGACTGTGTTCAGCAGTAGACTGTAACAGGATGTAACGTAAACGAAAACCGATTTGTCCCGAGGATGTCGTTAGAGGCGGCTATTTTAAATGCCAGAATGATCTTGTGGCTTTCTTCAGATGAAGATGTAACTACCAAATTTTTTACTAGACAAAAGACATAATTTAGTTTTGTAGTAAATATTTACTTTTTACTAAAATTTAATTTTTAACCTTCTTTGTGGTTTAAATACCACAAGCTAAATATCGATAGTTTAAGATAGGAACAAAACTGTCGTCCAAATAAAGTATGCAAAAAAGCAATATATTGTCTTTTCAATCACAACCGGGAATGGAGTAGGATTAAGAATGTAAGAAGGTACCATGCCTTGACCCAGTTTCGTTACAAGACATCTGCATACGACACTGCGGGATCAAGTCTTTAAAATCGATCTCAGATGCAAAAGACGTTATATAACATACACATAGATGTAGAGCTTACAAAATAATATTGTTAAAAAGTTAGCTAACATTTTTAAATAATCTTATAAAGTTAATTTGCTTTATAATACGAAAATCTTTTAAGTTTTTATTATAAACAATTTTATAACTATAAGTGACGACAGAATATCTAAAATGATTATAATAAATCTAAATCCACGCAAACTACAAACATGTATTACATAAACTACATGATATTCGATTGTTTCTCAGAACAGACGTACAGCCACTGCGTGTGTGGAACTATAGCGAGCAGCTCATAAAGCTTAAAGTGATTAAAACTACTTTTACGGATTTTATCACTTTTAATTTTAATTATTTTTAATTCCCGACGTTTCGGGTGCTTTCCAGCATCCATGGTCATGGGGGACTATAGAGTAGAGTAATATATACAGAAACGATGGACTGAGATGCCTGACGTCCTGAAGTTATTGTTAAACCCGGAGTACCTTCAGCTTTTTTTTATTATTGTTTATGGTCCGATCTATGCAAAATGAACTGACTGTGTCTTGAAGTGTTGCAGTGGTATGCTTGGGCTTAGTTTTAATTTTATTGATTATAGGGTCCCAAGCAGGTGGTAGTACAACCATTACATCAGATTTGATAGACCACAAATCCTCGCTAAATAACACCGATTTCTACCAAGGATGGTACGTGAGGCTATTGAAATTAAAAAACACACCCTAATTTCAATTACTATAATCAATAAAATTAAAACTAAACCCAGGCATACCATTGCAAGACTTCAAGATACAGTCAGTCACAGTCAGTCAGTCATTTTGCATAGATCGGACCACAAACAATAATTAAAAAAGCTGAAGGTACTCCGGGTTTAACAATGACTTCAGGGCGTCAGTCATCTCAGTCCCCCGTGACCGTGACCATGGGTACTGGAAAACACCCAAAACGTCGGGAAAATAATTAAAATTAAACGCGATAAAATCCGTAAAAGTAATTTTAATCAATGTGTAGTGTTCGCGTAAATATAAGAAATCATTAAGCTTAAAGTGGTTCAGCAAAATATTGGTAACGCTGAAAGATTCCCTACGTTACAGAACATGTAAAGGAGATCCCGACGGTGCCGCGCGACCGTGGAAGATCAATGCTCGCGCCAAAGATGTTTGCTGGGTCATTGGCTCGCGAATAGCAGGGTAAAATAACTGCAAAAAATAGGGTTGACAACAACAGTATAATATATTCTACGAACTGTACGCACAGCATCCACTTTTTACCAGATGAACTGTGTGCTCAATTATCACCACCACACCTCTAGGTTTTTTTTTTGTTTAACGTTATTTACATGTTCTCATCGGCTGTAGTCAGCACTTAACATCAGGGTCACTGTTAGATTGTTGTTAACGTCACTCACGTTGCTTCTCAAACATCTGAAACATAAAGTTACAGCCTATATACGTCCCACTGCTGGGCACAGGCCTCCCCTCATTTCTGATAGGGGTTATCTGAAACATAAATAATATTAATTACTAAAACAATATATGTACGTAAAATATATATACATAAGAAATTGTTACTTACCTTATGTACTTGTTGTTTTTCTATAATAAATAAGTACGTGTGCATATGGTGACGGTGACACTTACCGCGATTTTTATAGTAGGATAAAGGTATATTTGCAAGATCGGTGCTTACCGCTGAGTACATGATCCCGCGCTTAGAGTGCGAGACCGACGCTCCATCCTCCCTGAGCGCGCGACAAGCGCGCGCCTTCACTTTCGTTGCGCCTTTCAGTTTATACGTAACTCAATGACTCGCACACATGCTAGACTCCTTGGTCCGTGTTTCAAAACGGGTCCTGTGAGTGCCCGAAACTGAATCATCGCCGACTGAGACGCGCACGGTCCGAGACAGCACGGCGGCGACAACAGACGCGCAGCAACGATGTCCGCACAACGGCAGGACCTCGATAACGACGTTGTCTTGCGTCGTGTCTTTTACCGTCCGACTGCCGGTTACGGTTTTCCGACTGCCGCTTAGAGTCCATTGCACTAGAACATCGTACGAGGTGACACCTTTGTTTCCCTTCCTACAAATATACACGCGCTCACCAAAATTTTTTAGTATATTTTTCTCCCAGACTACACCAGCAGCCTACATCATCAACAAAGTGTTCCTTGGGGTCGGATACTTACGTCATCTGCAAACAGTGTAATAATAAGTACCAGTTACGTTCCTCACGCCAGCTACGCAGCACAAAAGGCGATGACCACATGGTACCGCTGTGAAATCGGAGTTCAAGAACCACCAAGATGTATTACCATCTATTAGTTTAAAGAACGTAGTGCTGGAAAACCTGGACATGTGCAAAGTGCCTGTAGTAAGGTAAATAGTCATTAAATATCGCAGGTACGTCGTCAAGTATGGCACGCAAGCGGCAATTGGAATACGAAACCGCCAAAGCTATGGCTCTCTTGGAAATACAAGCAACGGAAGCTCAAGCAGAAGCCAAGGTTAAAAGTGCTCAGGCAGAAGCTGCCAAGATTAAGGCGAACATTCAGTCGAAGCTGCTAAACAAACAGCTTGCAGCTGAGATGGCAAAATCGGGATCTCGATCACGTTCTTCCCACAAGTGGGCTATAGAATCTTCGAGCAGCAAAGTTGAAATTTGGCTGAATACTCTCGGAAAATACGGAAATACTCCAGGAGCTTTTAACAAGTTTAGCAACGCCTAAATAGCTGTCTTTATATTTTTTGAGATCTAATTTAGTGGTTGCAGTTTAAACAACCGTACCAACAATCAACAGACAGATATAAATCAATTATGCAACAGACAGAAATTTTATGGCGGCTACGTAAGTGTCTTCGTGACGATGCTAAAGAAGCTGTGACTTCACTCTTGATTGGTAGAATTACACCTGATTTATTAATTGATAGCTTAGAACTTCGATTTGGCAAACCAAAAACAATTATGTGTTAAATAGTTCTACAGTTAAAAAAATTAAGCTTGTTTCCGTTAACTTATCATAATGATATTATTAACTTCGCTATAAAAATAACGAACTATGTGGCTGCTGCCAAAGCTGTACAACAAAGTATTATCCAAGCTTCCACTTTACTTGTCGCAAAATGGACCGACTATATTTATGAACGGCAAGGGTATAATTCACCGAAATTAGAATTGCTTAGTGATTTTTTATATGAAGATGCCACGAAAACAGCCGCATTAGGAGTAAGTCATATTCACGCCCAATATAATTTAAAGAAGTTCGATGAACGTAAACACCGTTCACACTCGCTGTTACTACACAGATAATAATCAGTTAGAAACGCAGTTAAGTGTAAATTTTGCCGAAAAGGGGCTCATTATCTCGCAAATTGTTCACGATTTAAGCGTGGTATGCAAGTAGCAATGATATGTCAAAAGAGAATTTAAACAACATGACGATAGGGTTTAATTTCGAATCTCAGCCTGAACGAACGCTAGGGATTTCGTGGTTTCCCGCAAGTGATATGTTGGGGTTCGATCTTTCGTTAAAGCGTGTACCGAGTGACATTTTACAACTATCACGAAAAGCGACTAAGCGTCTGTATATGATATTCATGGTTTTTTATCGCATTTTATGATAAAATCCAAAATTTTAATATGTGGAATATAGGTATTAAATGTGATCTAGAAATAACAGATAGACTATTTAGTTTATTTAAAAATTGAATTTCGCAGTTACAAGCTATGAGTTAGGTTCGTATTACGCGCTGGTATTTTTATGGCGACGATTATTTCGGTGTGAATGAGAAGAGCGGTCGCGCTGTAAACGAAAATGAGACGTCGCGTCGTTGCAGTTGCATATTTTTTGTGATGCATCTCCATGCACCATGTGTTGCTTATTGGCGTAAACAAGTCAGCAAGGACGTCATTCATTGCGAGTAAAAGACTCCTAAAGTCAAACTTCAAGGCGCGTTATTAGCATGTCGTATGGCAGCGACTATAAAAAAGAACATACAATTAAGCCGTCGCGTGTAATATTGGACCGATTTAATTATTTTTATTTATTAAATTCGTAAAGAGCATAGAAATTGCAAAGTTTTTCTTACAAATAGATTAGGTGAAATTGATGAGTTAAGTAAAATTGATGAGTGGCATTATACCTACAAATTTAATTACAGCGGATTTAACAACAAAAAATAATGATTACGACTTCATCAAGTACTCCTCTTGGTTAGCCCGTCTTTACTGTACACGACAGAAAAGTATTGGCCCCGAGAGCCTGAAAATAACGAAAAAAGCAACAATGAGCTGTTGGATAAAATATTTGTGGTAATAAAATCACCAAAGGATAATTGTAATAATATTTATGATTTACCTGTTTCGGATCCAAACCGTTTCTCCGTATGGCTGCGCTGCGCTTGCTTCGCAGCACCGCATCTGTGCTATTATTTATATAAAAATGTAGAAAAACCGGAATTTGGTGTATTAATAATTTGATAATGAATAGAGCCGAAGTACTTTTATTTTTCAATTTTGTTTTCAAAATATAATCCGTAGTAGACCGCTTACCACTGGACCCTCAAAGCAAATAGGCATTAACTTCAAATCACTTTTTACTAAGATCTTCTTCGAACTTGCCTGTCTTTGATGATGGAGGCATGTATCTTAGACGTCAGTGGTGTACTTCCCAACGGTTGACAGAGTTTTTGCCAGAGCTCGTCGTCGTAAATGGGGTAGGAAAAGTCCGAAATTAAAGGTAGGAGATATTGTCGTAATAGTCTATCCATCATTATTTTGTAACTGTTGGCCAATAGGTGTTATTGAAAAAGTATATCCAGGTTCAGACGGCTGAGTCAGAGTAGTTGACGTTAGGACCATGTCAGGAGTGATAAAAAGATCAGCTGCTCGCGTGGACTTTCTCCAGCTTGGTGACGAGTGTCGACGAACCGACACTTGGGGGGAAGAAGTTAACGATGCTCACGTTGCTCGAACATTTAAAACATAAATAATTAATAAAACATAATATATGAAAAATATATACACATAAGAAATTTTTACTTACCTTAAGTGCTTGTTGTTTTTCTATAATAAATAAGTACGTGTGCATATGAGGGGCGGTGACACTTACCGCGATTTTTATTGTAGAATGAAGGTATATTTGCAATCTTGGTGTTGCACCCCTGAGTACAGTATGATTCCGCGCTTATGTCTCCCTCCCCGCGGATGTACACGCGCTCACTAAAAATTTGTAGTATATTTTTCTCCCAGCCGGCACCAGCGGCCTACATCATCAACAATCTTTAAATACAACTAATTTCACAGATTTTATCGCGTTTAATTTTAACTTTTTTTAATTCCCAAAGTTTCGGCTTTTTACATCACCCAAGATCATGGGGAACTGAGATGTTTGAGATCCTGATGTTACTCTGGGCCTCCATCAATTTTAAAATATTTTATTTGATCCGCACTACGCACACGTATGCTTGTCACTGGAAACGTCGGGTATTAAAAATGAATAAAAATTAATGCAATATGCATAGCTTTTTGCATGCCTTGTATGTTTCATTATACGTGGTAGAGCCACGCTGCAGCTAATGAGACTCTTACAGATTATCAGCGTAAAATAGCAGCTTAATTCTGCTGCGTTTCGTATGGTGAGCGTAGAGAACCGGAGACCCGTTTTACTGGAATCGAGGCATTCCATCTTAGTCATCAAGGGTGCACAACGCACTTTTTTATGAAAAGAATATTAACAATGCTACAAACATTCCTAATATTCCCCCCCCCTTAAACACTCGTGGTAAGCTTAAATTGCTTGTGTTACGAGTGGTTCACGCCAGTAGTCGAATAGCGGATTCGAACCCACGACCTTTTTTGAGTTCGCGGTCCGCGCCCTGCCATTAGGCTACTGTCGCTTCATTTCAATCCTTAATCGATTGATTTTTTTTTATTTGCATTTTAATTCTTATTTTCTATTCAATTAGGTGGACTGTGTGGTCGTTTGTCACCATTATTCTATACAAAAATTTAGTAAAAATTGCCGCAAGCTATAAATTGGTACAAAAATGTTATATACATTTAACTCGGTGCGCCTCTGAAATCAAAGTCGTTTCAATAGCTTATGACATGCTTTCCTAAATATGTAAATTCAGCCTACGCAACATCTGTGCGAGAGTGCAATAGATTCCAGCACATATTGAGCTATAGGGTAACAAGGAGGCGAATAGACTGTCAATTTTTTTTTTACTATATTATTAACCCAAGTTACTCAGAAATACTGCCAAAATTCAAAACTTTATATATAGTCAAATAGAAAAATTTTAAGGAACTTTTTTGGTATGTGTTTGGTACAAAGCGATTCAGGGATACCTTTATATACACAAAATTAAACAATATCAGGTCAAATTCAATCGAAAAGTTTAATTACCTGATAAATAAAACTGACCCATCTAATTGTGAAACTTGTGAACTAATTGAAGACTCACATCGTTTGTTATGAATGTGAGCGGAACGAAGGGGCTAAGGAATTATTCATGAGAACATACAAGATAAACTTATGCGATATGGGAATCCACAAGGTATTCAAGATAACCCCGCCTCGGAAATTGCATTCTGCATAGGGAGATTAATAGTTCATGTATTGATTTTAAGTTTGTTACGATGGTATTAACATGTACTCGCATGAAGACAATTCAAATTCAAATAGCCTTTATTTCTGATAATATACTACAATTTGGAGAATTATTATCATTGTAACATTTTAAAATTTATTGTACCTACTAAATTATATTTTATAATAACATTCAATTTAATCTTCAACATCGGTAACGTTATTATCAGCTTGCCATTTGGCATAGGCCTCCCCTAGGGTTTTCCATATTTGCCTGTTTGCAGCTTCTCTTTGACATGTTGTTGTGGCTATTTGCTTGATGTCATCCTCCCATCTTAATTTCTGGCACCCTTTCCGTCTTTTTCCATCTCTCGGGTACCATACAGTAACATTTTTGTCCATTTTTCCTTTCTGTTTCTTATCATATGGCCTGCCCATCACTAAGTTTCTGTGTATGCGACATCTGTAACTCTTGTCTTACTTCTTATATTTGTTAGTTTTATTTTGTCCCGAAGCTTGATGTTTAGAATGCTTCTTTCCATTCTGTTTTGACACACTGTTAGTGCTCTACTCTGCTTCTTAGTGAGGGCCCAGGTTTGTGCTCCATAGGTTAGACATGGTAGTATGCATGAGTTAAACACCATAGTTTTGTTTTTCAGGTGTATGTGTGTGTGTGGTGTCAAAGAAATTATGAAGAACCCACACAGGGTTCTTCATAATTTCTTTGAAGGACCAAAATCTTTTCCAAGCTTTACTTATTCTGACATTTATTTCTTTCTGCATCTGATTCTCTGGTGCAATAATTTGTCCTAAATATGTATATTCGTCGACATACTCTAATTGGTTAGAATTAAGAAAGATTGGTGTTTTTATATAATTTGTCATTACTTTTGTTTTACCTAGTTTCATTGTCAACCCTACAATTTTACTTTCTTTTTCTAATTGGGTTAACATTATTTTTAAGCCTTCTTGATTTTCATTGAACAGAATCAGATCATCTGCAAATCTTGGGTGATTAAGCATTTCACCATTTATATTTATTCCAAATGTATCCCAATTAATTCTCCTGAATATACGTTCTAATACCGCCGAAAACAATTTTGGTGAAAGGCTCCTTGTCGTACTCCTTTTTTATTTTAAACGCTGAACTTTTCCTTTCAGTCTGGATTTTTGATTTAGATTCTTGGTATAATTTTTTTATTATCCTAATATACTTTGGGTGTACTCCTTGTGATCGCAGAGCTTCCCAGATGTATATATGCCTCAAAGAGTCGAATGCCTTATTGTAGTCCACAAATGCCAGATAGTATTTTTTTCCATACTCATTGCTTTTTTGAATTACTTGTCTTACGACATGAATATGATTCATTATTGAAAAATTACTTTGGAATCCCGCTTGTTCTCTTGGCTGATTTTCATCCAATACTGAGCTCATTCTATTTAGTATTACCTTTGCAAATACTTTGAATAGATTAGAGATGAGGCTGATCGGTCTGTAATTATTTATTTCTACTTTTTCGCCCTTCTTATGGAGCAATATCATAGTTGATGAAGTCCATTGTTGTGGTATTACTTCTTCAGTTAGAATATTATTGAACAGATTTGTAATGGGCTCTATAATGTGGTCTACACAAGCTTTCAAAATTTCGTTTGTTATTCCATCGTCTCCCTTGGAGCCTTATAGTTTACTTGAGACAGTATGGCTTTTCTTACTTCGGTTTCTAGTATTGGAAGGATAGTCTCTTCATTGTCTTCCTGAAGGTATTGCGTGTTTATGTAGTCCATGTCATCATATAGTTTACTATAAAACTCTGTCGCTATTTCTATGATTTCAGGCCGTTTTGTTTCTTTCTTCCCAGAAGTCTTATTTTTTATGCATGGGATTCTCTTTCAGATCTTTTAGGGCTCTCTTTATTATTCCTCCTGATTTCTCAATGTAGTATTGAAAAATCCTGTTTCTTATTTTATTCCTGTGTATCCTGATTTTATCATTTATTTGTTTACTTAACTGTATTATTTGATTTCTATTTTGTTTTTTTGTATTCTAAAAGAGTTTTTCTGGCTTTTATAAGACGTCTTGCTTCCTTTCCGATTTTATCTTTCTTGTTCTTTGAGGTGTACAGTTTTGTAGATATTTCTTGTATTGTTTCTTCAATTAGGTTATATTTTTCTTGTAGGCGGCACTGAAAATTTCGGGAATCAAGGAAGTGACACAACATTACTATTTAAAAATGTATTTAATGCTTTTCGAAGTATTATCCGTGAAATTTGACACATTTTTCCATACGATGGAACCAATCATTGAAGCAACCATTCCATTCGGAAGTTGGGGTCTCCAAATTGGCCGTTTGTAGGCGTTCACAGCTTCTTCAGGTGATAAAAATCTCTGTCCACGCAATTTATTTTTTATTTTAGGGAAAGTATAGAAATCATTAGGGCTTAGGTCGGGGCTGTACGGCGGATGGTCTAATATCTTCTATATCTAATCTTGTTCTAAAAACTCTTTTGTACTGTGTGCGGTGTGAGAACTCGCATTGTCGTGATGGAGGATGATGCGGCGGTTGCAGTTCTCTTTACGGAGTTCAGAAACGACCTGTGGCAAACAAATGCTGGCAAATGGCAAACAAGAGGAATAGTCGTAACATAACCGGTTTTGGAGACAAACGTGGCCACCATTTTTTTTGCAACACTCCGCGAACGAACAATTTTTGTTGGCTTTAACTCATTTTCGAACACCCAAACTCGTGACTGGTTTTTTTGTTCCGGGTTCGTAAGTGTATATCCAGCATTCGTCACCTGATACGATGTTGTATACAGCATTGGAGGATCCTGCGTGGAATCTTTCGAGAGTTCTAACGCACCAAGTAATGCGAGCCGCTTTTTCAAATCAAATCAAATCTTTTTATTTTCAGACAATATAGGTCAATAGGGGTTAGTAATTAATTCTAATAGTAAGGGGGGTTAGTAGTACTATATTATAATAATAAATTTAATTTAAATAATTAACAAATCCGGACATTGTCCGCACATAGCTCCTTAATATAGGTGCATGTGGATCATCAGCTACCGTCCTCAGGATGCTGTTGTCACTTCCCCGTACGCGGCTTATTAATGACGCCATTTTCTTGCGCATGAGTGCCTGAAAGCCATCCGTTCTCACCAGCGCAAACATTTTAGATGCACTACAAAAACGAGGAAGCTTCAACATCATCCTGAAGATATTATTATACTGGACGCGAAGGGTGTTTAACGATCCTTTGGTGTAGCTGATCCACAGACTGCTCGTGTACATGTTTTGACAAAATGCTTTAAAAAGCGTAATCTTGACTTCATCCGTACAACGAGCGAATCTACGTACCAGCATGTTACCACGGACCGCCAAAGCCCTACGCTCCCGTTCTATGTCTAAATCGTCTCTAAGGTCGTCGGTAAGTACGTGGCCCAGGTACTTAAATTGGAAAACTCTGTTCAGCTCCACTCCACCGAGGAAAATTGGAGGTATAAATTCGGGACACTTACCGGCGGCTTTAAAGACCATAAATTCGGTTTTTATGGCATTGTAGGCCAGACCGTGCGACTTAGCATAGCTCTCACATACGTTCAACATTTCTCTGATAGCACTCGTAGTGGGGTCCAGCAGCACCATGTCATCCGCGTAACTAATATTGTTTACATTAACACCACTCACTTTGCATCCAACTCGCATGCTGCTGAGCTCCACTATGAGGTCATTTACGTACAGGTTGAACAGCTTTGGAGATGACAGCCCACCTTGTCTTACTCCGCACTCCAACTTGTACGACTTGGACAATTGGTCAGCCCATTTAACGCAATTTACTTGCTTTGTGTACCAATACCGAAAGAGATTTAGCACCTCCACGGGAACACCCCTGTCTTCCATCTTCCTCCAAAGCACATCATACGAAACTAGACCAAATGCTTTGGAGAGATCTAGAAAGCAGGCGTACACCGGCGTCCTCCGGCTTGTATAATATTGGACAGTGTGCTTTAGGCTTAGTATTGCGCTTTCAGTGGATAGTCCGGGCCTAATCCCGAACTGCGCGTCATGTAACTTCAGATACTTTTGCAAGCATGAATCAAGCAGGCTGTCCAATACTTTGGCCACCGTGGTAGCAAGAGAAATAGGGCGGTAGTTGCCCTTGTCCGAGATATCACCTACATTGTTTTTAACAATGGGCACCACAATGGTTTTCATTAGATCCGGTGGTAGATATGAATGTCCAATGCACATATTGAACAATAGAGACAGGACCCTTGGCAGGTGTACACCCGCATGTTTTAGGTGCTCGATACTGAGCCCGTCATGTCCGGGAGATTTGCCCCTGCTCATCCGCTTGATTACATCTCTGACTTGACTAGCCGTAAACAATAGCATAGGCTCATCCACCCGCACGCCAGGCTCAGGACCAGGCATCCCCGTGGAGGGGCCCAGCGGCGATCGTACCCTAAAATGTTCCATAAACAGGTTTGCAATTCCCTCCGGATCACTAATCCCATCTACTCTGGCCGGCAGGCCAGGCTTAATCTCCAGTTTACTAGTGGACTTCCAAAATTTCCCAAATTTTTTATCCGCTCGCAGTTTCGCTATCTTATCCATTTTGATTTGCTCTTGGTTATTTATGCACCATTTGAGTCTACTTTTAAAAACCTTGCGTGACTCGCGCATCTGCTCATATATTTCGCCTACAGCGGGTCTATTATATAAAACCCACATTTGAAATTTAAACCTGGCCTCCCGATGAGCATCCCTCACATTTTTATTCCACCCATATAGGATCTTTTTTTCTACAAGGCTTATCAATTTTTACGTAATTTGTTTTAATAGCCGTCATTTTTAGTGTACTTACAATTTGTTCATAGAAATTGTCGATCAAACTTTTATGACAGGCGTTATCGCATGACCCGTGACTGCAACTAGCGAATTCGGGAGGAAAATCAATGTCTCGTAGCTCTTTATGACATAACTCTTGGTATTTTCTTATTTGAGACTCACTTCTTTCTCCCCACGTAACCGCACTGCGTTGCATGTCACGCATCACCCGTTTAGGCCTTACATTCTCTAAACTACACTCTAAGTAGATAGGCAGATGATCCGATCCACATACATCTTCTACTATACCTACATCAGTGACAGGATGCCAGGCTGATAAGGAGACCACACAATGGTCTAGCCACCTCGTGCCACCATGACACTGGTCTAGAAAGGTATACGTATTTGACCCTAGCATTTGTACATCTGCACATACCCAAGACTGATTCGTACAGAAACGACTTAGTTCGGTGTAGAAAAGTTCTTCGGGATGTGCATTATAATCTCCTGATATAAGTATACATATTCTCCACGTTGTTACTAGCTTCAATTGCACTTATTTCACTTAGTATTTCTGTAAAAATAGGTAAGTTTTTATCCGACTTAGTCGGCATATAAACAGAAAATACCAAGATGGATCTATCCCCTACTACACCCTTGATGGCAGCTAGCCGCTTACTAGAACATTCTATAACCGATACACAGTCGAACAAGCACTTCTTCCAGAGAATAGCTACTCCACCGTATGGTCTCCCCCTCAGAATACCAGAGGAAGTGTCCACAGCAGACTTACCGGTGTACTCAAACTCGTCAGAAACAGTCCCTAATAACGGAATATCATGACTAAGAAGCCAAGTCTCCTGTAGACACACTATACTACCCTTTCTACATAAATTCCGAACATCGTTAATCAATGTCTTAAAGTTCTTACAGTTATAGCTATACAATCTGCAGTAGTTTGTTTTGTTTTCATAATACATATTAAAAGATTTATTTATGAACTTTATCACTAACCTCCTCACGTACAGATTTATACCTAAAATGCACAAACTTCCTAAAGGTTATGCCATCTGGCCATTTACTCGTCACAGAGCGAATGCGGTATCCATCGGAAAAACAACTTTTTTACACCTAATTGTTTATGCAAGATTGTTTGTATTTGACTTATGCTAATGTCTAAAGTTGCCTGAATTTCGCGGTATATCACATGTCGGTCTCAATCAGCTTACGCACAGCATCAACGTTTTCTTGAGTGACTGCAGTTTTTGGACGACCTTGACTGGGATCATCACTGAGCTTGACCCGTCCACGTTTAAATTCAGCAAATCAGCGATAAATTGTGGTTTTGGATGGGGCTTCATCACCAAATACAGAAATCATCCGGTCAACACACTGTTTTCGTGTTAAACCACTTCAAAAGTCATAATAAATCATCGATCTTGAATTTTCTCGAGTCAATTCCATTTTCTCAACGACTAAACAAGTTTGACAAAACCTTGTGACAAGACTGAGAATCTTTTTTTTAAATAAATAAATGGTATTCGATTTTTGAAACTAAGGATTTTTCAATTAAAAAGATTTTAATATGACAGGAACAGTGGACATATTCCATTCCCGATACTTTTAGTGCAGCCTATATTTTTAATCCTTATTTTTAATCTTGTTACAAGTCAACGTCTTATCCTTCAGCGTGGTCAACAAGTTTTCTGTGATGAAGGGAGGGAGGGATGGGAGGGATTTGAATTGGTTGGATTCTTTTCGTGGTGCATTGTCTTCTTTTCTTGGGTTTTTTGAGATAGATTGTTCCCCTTACCATTCTGTGGTTAGTGTTAAAGTTGAATTTATTAATTGTATCTATATCTTTAAAAAATTGGAGTTTATTAGAGAGTATAAAATCTATCTCATTCTTCACATTGCCGTCAGGAGATATCCAGGTCCATTTTTTGTTTATGTTTTTCTTAAAGAAGGTATTTAGGATTTTGAGGTTATATACCTGTGCCAGTTTCACGAGTCTTTGTCCGTTGTTGTTTATTTTTCCTGTGCTAAACTGACCTACTATATTATCCTCATTTGGTAGTCTTTTACCGATTTTCTCGTTGAAATCTCCCATCAAAATGACTGTTTTATGGGCACTTGCAAGCGTTTTCTCCAGGTCCTCATAGAATGAGTCCTTTACGTCGTTAGGTGCTACCTCTGTTGGTGCATATATTTGGATTATTGATATAGTTTCATATCCTGGTAATTTGATATTGAGTTGTGCGATTCGTTCAGAGATTCCAGTGAAAGACTGTACGCATTCTCTGTAACACTTTTTGATAAGAAATCCGACACCATGTAAGCCTGGAGTTTTTCCTATATGATAGAAAATGTAGTTGTTATGTTGTTCAATTTTTTCGCCCATTCGCCTAACTTCGCTTAGGCCGATAATATCCCAGTATATAAAATCTAAGGCATATTCAAGTTCCTGCAGGGATTCATCTGTTCTTAAGGTACGAGTGTTGAGTGTTGATATGTAAATGCTGTTTCTTTTGTTTTTTGTAGATCCTGTTTCTTGCTCTTGTACTTGTATACTTTTCTTTTTAGGAGGTAAGCCTAGGGAGTTTTGGTCTCTTACCCCACGGTGACCAGCCGGGTTGGGGTGATATTTATTTCCGTATTGTTGAAATAATAGTAGTTTTTACGGAATTTATCGCGTATATTTAACTTTTTAAATACCCGACGTTTCGAACGCTTTACAGCACTCATGGTCACGGGCGGGACTGAGATGTTCAACGTCCATATGTCATAGTTAACCGCGGTTACCATAGATTAAAATTTAACTTTTGTTCCGATCTATACATTTTAAAAAGTTAAATATACGCGATAAATTCCGTAAAAACTAGTATTATTTCAATGTGTAGTGTTCGCGTAAATATAAGAAATCATTTCGTTTGTTGTTTGCTTAGGGTTATTTCCTTTTCAATCCGGTTACCGATGTCTATGTATGAAGATGTACTCGTATGAAGACAAATATCACTATAAATAAAAGGAAAAAGGGTTAAAATTAAATCAGAAAAATCAGTTTAATACAATATTTAGTTTTCGCGTAAATATATGAAATCATTATGTTGACCAACAAACTAGTCAACGTGCGACCGATGACTTAAAACTAAGAATGGAAATACTCTGGCCGTATACGTTTGTTGTTGGCGATTACCTGGCCCAATTGTAAACTAACACTTTAACAATTGGGCCAACTCACGGGATGAGTTGAGGTGCCAGTTTCTCTGATACTACTACCACACGGCGATCATTTATGCAAGCAAATGACCGTGTAGTAGCGGTGTAAGAATGCCTACTACCCTAAATCGCCTTGTAGGTGTCGCAAGAGGCGACGTAGGGAAACAAACCAAGAAATAGGCAACACTGTTTTCTAACGTTCAGCAGTGGACTATTTTTTATAGTATTAGGGTGACAAGCAAACACACAGCCTCCTGACAGTAAGTGGGGGCTGTAGCCCGCGCGCCATAACATCTACATCAATGAAGAAACAAAATGCTGATGCTTTGTCACTCTTGAGGACTAAGATGGAATTCCTCGTGCATCCAGAAAAAAGGTTCTTTGGTTCTCTATACTCATCGTATGAAACAGCGGCATTTCGCTGCTATTTTACGCTTGTATTCAGTGAGAGCGTTGTCCTTCCCCGGTCGAGCCGACTCATTCGTGCTACAAACATAATATAGCTGCAACATAGCTCTACCACGTAACACTACTATAAAAAGACTATGAAACGGCTGTTATGGTTACGGTTTACATTCTAGAGATGGCAATATCGATATCATCATGAATATAAAGCCAAAAGCATAGAGTAACAAAGCAGCAAACAACAATTTTCTATCCATTACATATAATTCAATATGAACGCCACTAGCACTGGCCGAGAGCCAGACGCAACAGTTAGTTACGAGCACTGCACTGGCAACAACACTTTTTCTTTACGTCCTCACGTCCCGTAGTAATAAATTCGCTTGGCGATCGCCACTTGCTCGCTAGATTTCATTCTAAAGAGGTTATAATATTTAGGGCGACACTTTGCAGTCGTATGTTTCTTTATTCATATTTAAGTTATATTGTATTAGTCTCTGAAATAAGATGATTATACGTCATGTTTCTATACTTACTACATTACCCTGAAATATATTGACGGTACCTAAATATCTGGAATAAAGTAACGGTAAATATTTGGAATAAAGTAACAACCTGTATACACGTTACTGGGCACAAGTCTCCTTTTATTTTTAAGAGTGTTTTGAAGCAAGAGATACGAATTACGCTTCACACGTTAACGTAAAAGTATTTAAACTTCAAACGTCCTCAAAACATGTAAATTTCATAGCAGACATTATGAACTTCGTATGCTCCAACCGTTGTAGAGTGAGAGTTCACCTTATCGCTCGTTTGGCAAGCGGTTTAGATATAACAATACAGGACGTCTCGCAAATTCTACACTGCTCCCCGTTGCAGGTATTTTTCGTCTGACGTAAACAGGACGTTATATATAGTACCCGGATGACCGAGGTTTGCTCGGTTTTTTAAGTTACATTTATATACAAATTACATGAATAATAGTTTTTGATTTTATTGACATAATAGAAAAAACTGAACTGGTTATTTGAATAAAAAATCATGAGTGCAATTAGATTAATTAAAATTTTCGTATTTTTAAAAAATACTAAAAAAAGGGCTCGAAATAATAGATTTTCTCACAAAAGAAGGGAACTTGAAAAAAAAAATAAAAAAAGTCGGACTCAAGACGGGACGCAAACCACGGAACACCGATATCACGCCCGAACAACATCCCATCTGAGCTATTACGATCGTTAGTAACCTGTCAAAATTTATCTTCTTATATTGTAGCAGTTTTTTTATTACCTGAAATAACGGACAAAGGGACATTTTCTAAAAATAAATCCTAGCTAGATCGATTTATTGCCCCCCGAAACTCTCTGGACACTAAATTTTATGAAAATCGTTGGAGCCGTTTCCGAGATTCCGATTATATATATATATATATATATATATATATATATATATATATATATATATATATATCAATATTCTTTTGAATATTATAAGTCATTGTCTAATTTCGGTCCCAACTGATAGTAAGTGGTGATGCAACCGAAAATGTCAAAGGGCACGAACTTAACTAAAGCCAATTTAATCTTGCCTTGTTGACGTTTTGCTGTATGTATTTATCACAAGCTATGAGATATTTTTGGCATTTGCCACAGTCCCCTCCTATGGCACTCACGGGACTCAATGGGGTGTTGAGTTCTCTAAAGCCGCCGCTACACGGCTACTGTATCCCTCGTGTTGCGATTATATCGATATCAGGCTAGAGTGCAACGTCAAACGCACAAAAATTACAACATAAACAGACTCGATAACCAAAATTAGGTTTTGTACATACAAAAGTTAGATGAAAGTCCAACTGAAATTTGAGCCGCAATCGCGGCAAAGTTAGCTAGTTACACTCACTACTAGGATTTCCTGTCATTTCCATAATTTGCGTAATGAATACCAGCGTGAATAGTATCTTTATAATGCATAGTAAATACATGCACGCATGGAATGGAACCTAATAGAACTTTGGCCATCAAAAATTCATCATCATTCAAATTCGGTCTTCGAAAATCAGCGTTGTGGCTTACCGCAACTTTTAAGCAGTATAGATCTTTTTCGGCATTACTTACAACTTACAAAACAAGTTTTAACATTTATGCAATTTTTCTTTATTTATTTAAATATCGTTGTGTTTTGAAACAAAATATATATAAGATATAATAACATAAACAATATATATATATATATATATATATATATATATAAAACAAAATATTTATGCTCCACTCTATAGCAAGTCTGCAAAATAAAACCAAGCTATTGCTCCATTAATTTGATTTTTAACCGACTTCAAAAAGGAGAAGGTACATACTCAATTAGACTGTATGATTTTTATGTGTGTTACCTCAGACTTTTTTCTAGGTTAACCGATTTTGACGATACTTTTTTTATTTTAAAGCTGGTACTTGTCATGTGGTCCCAAATAAATTTGATCAAGATCTGCTTTTGAGTTATCCTTAATAATGCGCATTAAATTGACTTCGACTACAATGACGATCTTCTCATTTTATTTATATTGAGGTCGGTTGTAAATTTTTCTAACTTCCCGCTAAGAAAATTGAAAATTTTCAAGAATCAGGACGTTATTGTTTTACCTCGTTTTTCGAAAATCGACTTTTCATCAAATCTTGACGTTTTGAGGTCACAGGAAGCCACCCTGACAATTTTAATAGTGTCTGGACGGATGTATGTGTGTGTGTGTGTGTGTGTGTGTGTGTGTGAGTGTGTGTGTGTGTGTGTGTGTGTCTGTGTGTGTGTGTGTCTGTGTGTGTGTGTGTGTGGGGGGGTTTGTGTGTGTGTGTGTGTGTGAGTGTGTGTTTGTGTGTGTGTGTGTGTGTGAGTGTGTGTGCGTGTGTGCGTGCGTGTGAGATATCGTTAACGAAAATTTTTGAAAATTACTCCGATATTTCATATTCAACGTCATAATTTGGTTAAATTTGGAGCGCTTAGCATTTGAAATTAGCGGGAAGTTCCAGGGATGACCTGCAGGGTCAACCATTTTTTTTTAATTTTACCACTTGTTTTTTACTTCTGTTCACAGAATCCGTATCCGATTCAGAATTTTTATTTGTGAAACACAGGTGGTCATACATTTATTAGAGCGCTGTGTTTTGTTGTAAGACTATATTTTCACAAATTAAATAGTTTTAAATTAACATTTTTTCATAATTATAATAATTAAATAATATTCATAAAATTAGATAAAACTCAACAAATTGCAAGCATAAGATTAATGATATTATAATAATGTATCGTTTAAAACTCGTCTATTGTATAATAACATTTGTCAAGAAGAAGTTTTTGCAAAGCTATTTTAAATTTTGCATTGCAACAGTGGCATTATTTTAATTGCATTTGGAATTTTAGTTGAATATTTTAGGAGCAAGTCGGAAAAGGCTTTTGTGCATTAAGGCAGTCTTACATTTTAAATTGTTTAATTGATTAATTGATTGCCCACGTATTGAAGTTTTCCTGGCTGGTGATACTTTAGTAAATAAATGTGGGTTTCTTATTACAAAAAGTGCAGTCAACGCCGTCTTAGGCCATACCGGGGCCCTTGGATATACAAGAATTTGGGGCCCTCTTGGAAAGCAAAAAAAGTGAATGATAAAAACATTTTTCTACTATGATTTTATATGTATAGTTAATTGGTAAAAATCAAATATGTCATTAATGAGGGCATCCACGACTTCTTCCGGTATAAGGACGGCGTCACTTTACAATGAGGTAAAATATTTGACAGCTTTCATAGCGGACACGATAATTTCTTAGGAAAATGTAAACTTTAATGTTTCTTTCCTAAACTTTCTTTCAAAAAAAGAAAATATTCTATAACAACTTCTATTCTATAACGTAAAAAAGTATTCTTTTTATTTATTAAATTAAAATTTAGGCTTCACTTATCTAAAAATATTTGTGGTTGAAAATTATCAAATCGTTTACCGTTAAATCTTTTGTAGTGTTATTTTTAATACGAAATGATATTTCTATGTCATAGATTATTATATTTAAAAACATAGATTGCTTTATTGATTAAAAATATTGATTAAAAAAATCTAGGCTTACTTATAAGGCGACTGTACTGCCCGACAAAAACGTTTAGATGGCGGCGAAACGCGGAACTACATATTTTGTACGTAGGAAATCTGGCAATGTGTGGCTTGCCACTGCTCAGGGTTGCCAGAAAGTCACTAACAACTCCCTCATTTACACCTTTATTACTATAGCGTCAGCGAATAAGGCCGATGCCTTTCGTCACGGAGGCCCCCGTAATGATAGGGGCACGAGCCCCGTGCGCCCTTATGGTAAAGACGATACTGAGTGCAGTTCCTAAAATATACAGTGCCAGAAAAGTCAACAGTTTTAATGATTTAAAGTAAAGTAAATTTAAAGTAAAACAGCTGTCTGTCGATTGTAGACCGCACATTGAACCAATGCAGCTTTTTAGCAACCTGAGTACAGTCTCTCTGTCAGTTGTGTTTTCCCAAAAAATAACACCATATCGAAGAATCGAACCTACTAAGCCTTGATACACTATCAGTAATGTTTCATTATTCACTCTTTTTGATAATTGAAAAAGTACGTATGCGGTTTTACTCACACGCTTACATATAATATCTTCTACGTGGGGTTTCCAAGTGAGTTTATTTCTATAATTATATCTAGACATTTATTACTGGTAACCTCTTCTATAAAACAGTTATTTTATGTAACAGAAATGGTTCGATATGCACGACGCTGATGGAAATGCATTATTTTATTTTGTTAAAATTTAATTATCATTTTAATGATCAAATTGTTATTGTCAAGCTATTTTATGATTTCGCTTAAACAGTTATTAATTTAGTTTTGGTAATTGTTAGGATTAGTGCACTCAATAATTACAGTGCTATCATCAGCAAAGAGAAACATTTCGTGTTTTATTGCTTTTGGCAGATCATTAATGTATATTAAAAATAATAGCGATCCCAACATACTGCCTTGAGACGCGTCATATTTTATATATCTATATTCAGATGTATACACAGATTCTAACTTAGTGATTGAGCATATTCTAGAAATTCCCGTACACTGACATCTGTTACGTAGGTACGATTCTAAGAGTTTAAGGACATTTCCTCCTATTCCATAGGCATGCAATTTTTTCAGTAAAATTTTATGACTAACAAAATCAAACGCTTCTGTCATATCGGTATATATAGCACATATTGGATTCTTTCTATCTACGGGTGTCATCATATTGGATAATAGATCAAAAAGTTTCATATTTACTGTAGTATTCGTTCGAAACCCTTTTTGTTCAATGCAAAACAACTTATGTTTTTCAAAGTAATTGTACACAGCGTTATTATATTACTTTCTGGGTAATTTTTAAGAATATCGAAATTTTGACAATTGGTCTGTAATTTTTAATACTGTTTTATCATGCCGCTTGGAAACCTGCGCTTGTAGGTAATATAATGACTTTTTAGATGTAGTTTGGGAATATTCAGTTGGTTATACAGTTATTAATAATGTGCGTTAGTGGCAGGGCAATAACATCCTTAACATACAGGATGTCTCAAAACGACCCAACTACTTTATTTGAAAAAAAAAATACATTAAACTTATTTTTGTACGTATTTATTGGTATGAATTGAAAGATAAGGAACAAAATTTTACTTTTTAAGCACGGCGTTCTTTAAATGACGGCTATTACGTTGACAGCACTCCTCAAACCGTTTGCGTACACTTTCAAAAACTTTTTGAAGAAGTGGTCGAGGAATACTCCCGATTTTTTCTTCAATATTGTTTCTTAAATCTGTCAAATTTCATGGATTATTCTCGTGGACTACGCTCTTAATATAACCCTACAAGAAAAAATCAGGTGGGGTCAAGTCAGGGCTCCGAGGTGGCCATTCAATATCACCTCTTCCTGAAATGACCTTTTCACGGAACAACTCGTGCAATGCAGATAAAGAGTTGTTAGTAGTGTGCGATGTGGCCCCATCCCGTTGAAACCATGTCAACCGGTTATAATGCTCACATTGTTGCAGTTTATGTGAGAAAAAATTGCGTATCATGTCCACATAGAGTGCAAAAGTTACAGTCACTGCATGTCCTCTGTTATCTTCATAAAAGTACGGCCCAATAATGCAGTTCGCTGATATAGCAACCCACACGGTCACTTTGGGGCTATGCAACGGGTGTTTATGTAATTTCTGTGGATTCATTTCTCCCCAAAAACGACAATTTTGGCGATTGACGTATCCGTCCAAATGAAAATGTGGCTCATCGCTAAAGAACATGTTGAAATTGTTAAATCTCTTTAACATTACATTCACAAAATTCAATCTTGTAACGTAATCATTTTCATGAAGAGCTTGCACAATCTGAATTTTATAGGCTTTTAGGTGTAAATCAGATCGCATTATGCGGTGAATTGTCACTCTTGATAATCCCAACTGAGACTCACGCTTTCTAACGCTGAGTCGAGGTTGTCGGCTTACAGAATCTGCAACTGACTGAATGTTTCCAGGCGTTCTTGCTGTCCTTGGACGGCCGTGATGGATTTCGCCAATAGTGTTTCCAGTATTATTGAATGTCTGGATCCAAGCTAAAATTGTTGCATTGCTTGGAGTTTCCACAATGTTGCGCAGTCGATAATGTAACCGATACATCCGTCGAACGCGAATGAGTGATCGACTGTTCTCGAAATACGCGCGCACGCAAAACGAGCGTAGCTCTCCCGTATACGGCATGATGGCAACTAAAAATTTAAGGGACACTCTAGTAAATGACGCCCGCGCCACCACTCCCCCGCGCCTTGTTTGCTTCTCGCTCACTCTTGAAATAGTTTGATTAGTTTTGAGACATCCTGTATTTAATTACCTTTGTAGACACACCATCGTGACCGACAGTGTGAGTATTTTTAAGTTATTAATTATGTTTATTATGTCGTCATATGTTACAGGCCGCATGAATAATGAATGTGATATAAAAAATTAGAAATTAGTATGTCTGTAAGAATTATGTTGAATTATGTCAATAAAGTAATTATTAAATTCATTATCAATGTCAATGGGATGCGTAAAACTCATGTTATCTCTTTTCAATAATAATATTGATTCTTGAGGAAAATTTCATTTAGTTTTAAATAATGATTTGCCAAGCAACTTTCGACTTATTTTGGGGAGTTTTTACAAAATAATTGTTTTGAGCTTTATAGTTAATATTATTATTTTGTTCTAGGGACAAGTTTATTATTTAGAAAGGGATATTTCTATATTCCCAAAGTAAACTTCTTTGTTTTTGCTGGATATATTTATTCCATTAGATTTTTTAGTTTAGTAGAATTTAGTGTATCGTTAAATATCAAAATCCGTTACGTCCGCTCTAAGTGAAACAGAGGAAATTGATGTTATATGTGTTTTGGTGTAAAATTTTATAATTTCTGCTGTTTTGTATAATCAGACTATTTTCTTAGGAATTTCCATATAATATAATTTAAAAAATTAATAAAGTAGTGATAGGATAAGCTAAAAAAGCGGGTTAAAGTTTGGACATGCCGCATTTTGATGTGTATGACCTAATTATATCTGTGTTTGAAAAAGTACTGGACTTACCTAAGTTTGATTGACATCATTGTAATAGGACGTATTCAGAGCAGCTCACTTGTGGTATTTTAAGAAATACATCAGTATATTTAATTTTATAAGTGAAACAACGATTTCAAGTGAATCAAAATACTTTATTTATTTAAATAAATTCTAAAACTTCTTCCATTTCATAATCTTGCGAATTATTTATTATTTCGTCTCCTATCTCTTCAGTTAGGTCAACGTTGTTTAGTAAAATATTTTTACAAAATTGAATTTCCAGTATCTGATCCCATTGAAGTCCATAATGGCATTACTACAGATACAAGTAAACATGTAAATCTTGTGTTAAATGTATAAGTGCATTTCAAGTGCAAGGTCAACACCAGATAGAAAGCAGAAGAAAAATTAACATTTTCAATAAAATTTTGTCTAGGTAGGTATATGTAAGTAAGAAAACCACAAGAAGCATATTTTTTATTAATAATTAATTAGATGTGTTAAGCAATTATTATTCATACCCTGTTTTTAAACCTTGAACTTACGTTTTTACTGCATAATCCTTTCCGCCGTTACGCTAAAATAAAGGTTATTTTATAATATTTATAAAATGTTAAATTATCATTAAGTACTCAATAAAACGATAGTATAAATTCAATTCAAGCTGAGTACGACCCTGTAGTACAAAGTCGGTTACAATACAATTAAACCTATCTAGGTACTGTGTTGGTGTTTCATTTACCTTTTTGCTTTTTCCGCGGTCCGTTTCTGTCTAGATATTTACATAGTTTTTTTCCTTGCCTTATCTGGTTCCACCACATTTAGACCAAAACTGTTTTCACTCATTTTGTTCAAAATAATTAAATAAAAACTACGAGGGCAAAGTGTTTTACTTCCGATAACTCATGCGAATAGCAGCCATCTTTGCGCTATACTCTACTCTGATTGGCCGGTGCTTGATATTGGTAAACACTTGTCAAAGGACTTACCAGGATATGAAAAAATCGTCGGTTTTGACCGTTATTTTCATAGAGTTTTAATTGACTTACCTCATTTCGGTGAAAACGAACTTATAAACATTTAAATTTTAAATTTGGCGCCATTAATAGTTTAATTTTGAGTAGTAGTGGGACTTACCGGATTTCAATATTTAACTACACTTTTACGCTAAATTAAACATTATTTCTTATTTTATTATTAACAAAAACAACAACATTGTTTTTCGGGTCTTTTTTACCTCATTACTTCGACACGATCATGAAGAGATACTCTTAATCTACATATTTTCCGGGTGGTCTCGTTTTTACCGCATTAATCTTACTTTCATATTCTTGTTGGTATACCTACCGATGACATTACTTAGGTTCACGGGCACGAGGCTTCTAGCGAAATGAAATTTGACAAAAGATGGGTAATAGGGAAGGTTATTAATTTATTTATGCACAGCTAGAGATTACTATATTTACATTATACATATAGTAATACATCGCACAATTACATACACTATACACTACAAATACAACTAAAGTACTCTTATTGAATAAAACTAAATTTACGGATTCTATCGCGTTTAATGAACTACTTTTTTACTTATTTTTAATTCCTTAAATTACTCTTATATAAAGAAAAGTGACCAACTAAAAAACTAAGCAGTCATAAAAAGTGACATAAAAAGGCAGAGGTGTCTCAATCGGCGAGAAAGATCATGGCGACGATCTTTTGGGATACAGAAGGTATCCTTTAGATTGATTATAAAGAACGTGGTGTCTCCGTGACTGGAGAATACTACGCTTCTTTACTAAATCAATAAAACAAGCTATTAAAGTAAAAAGGCGAGAAGATCGCATTGTTATGCGCCCGTGCACACAAGCCATGTTGCGACGGCTGCCATTCACCGGTGCGGTTTTGAACAACTGCGCTACCCTAAAGCCCAGACCTTGCCCCAAGCGACTATTATGTGTTTCCAAAAATGAAGTAAGAACTGCGTGGGAAAAATTTGGTGATGATGATGAAGTGAAGTCGGCAATTTCGGCCTATTTTGATGCCCAAGACAAATCTATTTTTTTTTTTGGACGGTATTAATAAGTTATTTGACAGATCTAATAAATATATAATAATTTATAATAAATATTTATTTCATTTCCAATTACACATGTTTACATATGTGTATGTGTGTATATGTATGTATGTATATGTATGTATATGTATTTATTTGTGTGTGTATGTTTTGCCGATGTGTATCATATTTTTTTATGTATTGTTTTTTTTTGTTTTTTATTGCATGTATTGATATTATATTAGGTATATTTATTTGACTGTACTTGTTTTATGGAAGACGGTTTATAGTAATTGCTTTTTTTTTTGTGTGATTTATTTCATGTTTACATCAGGAATAAATATGATTACAATTAAATAAAGTAACAATAAGTCTAACAAAAATAGCATACTATGATAAAATTAAAACTATGTGTGGCTTAATAATGTAGAATATACAAAAGAAAAATAAAAAGTCAAGTTTATAATATTAGCTACCTGCCTGAACTAGGTTGAGTACCTGTGTTTCAGACATTACTTCCACAATGGTGTAAGTGATGTCTGAAACACAGGTAAATGTATTAGGGTTAAGGGAGAATATACATTGAAAAGGAAAAATAGTTTAATGTTTCATTTCATTATCCTTCCCTCTTATTCCGCAAACGTTTCGACCTACCCTCGTAGCTCCGCCAACGCAGCGATACAACATTATGACGACCGCCTTTTATTCTAATGCATTATAGCACGATGGCTGGGCTGATGTGTAAATGTGAGCCTTTCATGCTAGGTTTTTTCTAGGAATTCTGATAAACCTTAAACTGTTATACATTGTTGGATAGCTGAAAAAACGTAGATATTTTTAAGTACATCTGCAACGTACCTGCCATAGATTTATTTTTAAATATTCCTCAAAGAAAAAATACTTTGTACAAATTTATTACTTTTTTTCAACTATCGATCGATCGACTCAGATTCTTTATTTACCTAAGATCTTAGAATTTAAAATAATAAAGCAACTTTACTACACAAAAATTATGAGAAAAATAAAACAAGATGCTCAAATTATAAAAAAAAAATAGTAAAATAGACAAAAACATTGCATTTTTTGTAAAAAAAAAAAACACTTAAATATCTAATATCTTAAAACGGTTAAGTTTGGGGTATGGTGTTTCATAGTTAAAACAGTCGGTAATGATGCAAACTACAACCCACAACCCCCTAAAGGATCTAGGGCGACTTAACCTGTAACCCTGTATAAAGCAGTTTTTATATAAGTCTTAGTCATATTTTTGGAAATGGTATAGGGACATAACCACCATAACCACTTCATTACATAAGGTTTATTCCACTTTTTCCCACCAAATGTCCCACTGGTGAGACACGTGAACTCTGTGATGAGCAGTTTCACGTTACGTCTCGTTTCGTTTCACTAGCAACCACGTTTTGAATTATATTCTAAATATTTCCTTATTGCCAGATTCGTCTTCCGAAAATATCCCATTGAAAAACTAAAATACTTCGAAATAAATGGGTAACTTTGTATGGTATTTTAATGTCTGGTTTTGCTACGGATACTCACATTTCGAAGTCTAGACGTGATAGAAGTGATAGACTTCGAATAACAAAAGCCGCAGTAGAACCAATGTAATCGACGTAGCCCAACGGATCAGTAAGTTGAAGCAACAATGAGTCGGCCATAATATAGCTTGAGGAACAAAAAATCAATTGGGAAGCAAGGTTCTTGAATAGCAGCTTCGTAATAACAATAATTACCGAAATTCGGTCTGAAGGACATTATTTATATACGATGAACAGTCTTAACGGAGATTAGCCATCTGCTCAGGACATGATTATATTTCCCGAGTGTACGTGCACGCACAGATGCACTCTCTATTTCCTCACTCTCACAGTCCGCTAGGACGCTCCGCTCCGGCACGATCGGAGAAAGATCAGGCGCAGGACCAACGGCTTTACGTGCTTTCTGGGGCATGGGGGTAAAGAACCGCCAATTTCCTGACTGCGGTCTGTTACCGAGAATTTAGTGATTACAAACCCCAATAACCAATTTTGGCCTGGCGCAACATACTCAATATAGTTGTATCTTCGAACCAATGACCTCGTGACCACAGATCAGGATCCGCGTTTACGATCACTAGACTTACGATGCAGTCAAATCAACGCCGAACTGTTAAGCGAAGTGTTGGACGGCCCCTTCTAGATGGAGTGACAACCTGATAAGAACCACATCATTCAGGCAAGGTTGCCAGATGGTCGGGATTCGTCTGCATTCTCCCGACATTTTAATAGTAAGTAAGTATTTTTGTAGCCTGTTCATTTAAAAAAGAAACTTTTTATTTACAATTTTTATTTATAACATTTGTGTCTTCCGAAAACAACTCCAAAATCCCGTAATTTTCAAATTTCGTCCAGATATTTTGGTCTTCCGATCTGGCATTCCTAAGTGAAGGTCTATGTTCAGCAGAGAACTTATGAAGGGATGTAATGAAGATAATAACGATGATGATTAGACTGTCAGATGCTTCTCAACTAGTGAAAAGTAGTGGGGTACAATGCAAAACCGAAACCCCGGTATGAAGATCTTTTGATAAAACAATGAAAAAAATACGAAAAAATCCGATAAGACAATGAATAAAATACGAAATAATCCGTTGAGACAATTAAAAAAATACGAAAAAATCCGATAAGACAGTAAAAAAATACGAAATAATCCGATAAGACAATAAAAAAGTACGAAAATATCCGATTATACAATGAAAAAATATGAAAAAAATCCATAATGAAAATAATAAACAAACTCCAATTCTCCTTCATTATCTGCCTGTAAAATTCCACCGCTGGACATATGTCTCTCCCGTTGTACGCAGGATTCGCCTTAATCATTACGCTATAAGGCACGTATTCAGAGACAGTCAAAAGTAAAAGATAACAATTGTTAAGTTTGAGTTTAAGCTAAAAACTGTCTTTTATTACTAGCCTAATAGTTTTATTTGGCATTTTGGTTTTTATAATAAAAGAATGATAAACAAAGATTAGTCCACCTGATGGTAAAAAACTACTGACTTACAGTCAGTACCTTTTGCAACCGCACGATAAATTACAGAAACATGAACACATTCACAACCATAGACTGCTGCGTATTCACAACACATCCAAATCCGAAAGTGAAAAATGCATGATTTCTTAGAAATTTTGAACTGGAGTTCTTTAACTTCTGATTCAAGTGGCTTTCAAAATAATAGACAAGCAAATGAAAATGTTATTATTTTTGAGTACAAGTGTAGTCTGCTAACACGTACTTTGTCAAGTCCAAGGTATATAGCCTTTAACTTATTATATACTTATATATTATGCAAACATACCTTAATATACCTCTTGTGTTGTGGGCTTACATAAAAATATACATTATTACACCGTGCAAGTAGTGACGGTGTAAGAATGTGTACTATCTACCTCATATTATCGCCCCATGAGTGTCACAAGAAGCGACAAAGGGAAACTTAAACGGAAGATAGGCAGCAGCATCTTCCTCATAACAATTCAAAATAAATTAAAAACTGCGGTTGACAACCCGTCTGTCATACGGAGTTAACTATGGCAAAATCTGATAGCGAAGTATGAGGCACTAGCCTATGTTCACCAGTTGACTTTTATAGGCACTAATAGAATATATACGGATAACATTAATATCATACACAAAGTTCAAAAACTTTATTAAACTAAGTTTGTATAAAAAGCGTTATTATATTATAACATTAAGGAATTTATGGATTTTTATACGTGGTAGAGCAACACTGTTACTATCATGGGTGCATCATGAATGGGTCGGCTCGGCCGGGGAAGGACCACGCTCTCACAGAATACCAGCGTAAAATAGCAGTTTAATGCTGCTGTGATTCGTATGGTGAGTGTAGAGAACCGGAGACCTGTTTTACTGGAATCTAGGCATTCCATCTTAGTCCTCAAGGGTGACAACGCATCTGCATTTTCATTCTTAAATGAGATTAAATGTAGATGTATATGGGCCACAGCATCCACTTACCATCAAGTGGACTGTGTGCTCGTTTGTCATTCCTATCCTACAAAAAATAATAATAACCCCTGGGAAGGGTGATCGCTACCAAGCTATTTCTAATTTGTTTTGTGATGTTAATAGTAACATACATGATTTTAAGCTCTTATTTTTTTTAAATAGACCCGCTGGGTTTCTTCCTGATTCTTCCCAGGACAGAGGGGTTTTTTTTTTGCGAATCAGTGGTAAATGAAAAAATGTGACTACACAGCCCTACTTCGAGCTGTGTAGTCGTTGACTGAGCTATTTCAACTGACAGAACGCCTGAAAAATTCCGTGCGTTGTCGTCAGTTGAAAATTTCAACTTAAGATTCCACACTCACAGTCAGTTTTTGGATGTACCTACGTCAGTTCAACTGATCGTTTTAACTGACCGTGTGTAGGGAGTGGGGACCATTACGGTAAGTAAATGTTGTAGCCCAAATAGTTACATACTTCTATCCTTGTCTAAATACCAAAACGTAGATGCGTTGTCACCCTTGAGGGCAGGATGGAGTGATGCTCTGGTTCTCATAAATTACCATACAGCAACATTACGCCGCTATTTTACGCTTGTAATAAAAGCCTGGTGAATACTTTAAACTAACTATCCTTGATTAAGGATTAAAATTTTCTGTTTACGATAAGTCGTTACCTTTTTGGATTAAGTAAGATGGAATGCTTTAAAGAGGATCTCCGGTTCCCGTCACCTCTAATACAAAACACAGCAGCATTTTTTTGCTACGCTGCTCAGCAAAAAGAACGACTTGATGAGTATATTAGCATTAAACAGTCAAAATATTTGTTTTAATAAATTAACATATTGTAAGCGACAGTAGCCTAATGGCAAGGCGCGAACCGCGAACTCAAAAAGGTCGTGGGTTCGAATCCGTCATTCGACTACTGGCGTGAACCACTCGTAACACAGGCAATTTAAGCTTACCACGAGTGGTTAAGGGGAATATTAATAATTTTTATTTTATAAAAAAATAGCATAGCTCACAGGTAGATACCACTAAGAAGTAATACTTATGCTTAGTAAAAACACTTTTATTACTTCCACATAAAAATAATATCGAGGGTTACCGTTACCATTACAGCTTATGAAAGTCCACTACTGACCTCTACTGGCCTCCCCATAGATTGCCTCATAGGGGGGATGTTTGCCATAGTTGCCACGCTTGGCAAGCGTGTTGGCATAGTTTATTTTTATTTTTAGTCGTTATTAAGAAAACGCTGCTGCCCATCCTCCGCCTCAGTTTCCCTCTGTCGTCTCCTACGACACCCACGGGATGATATGGGGTAGTGAATATTCTCACACCGCACTACACTATATTGAGGGTAAAAGTATGGAATTGCCTTTTTTCTGGGGACCTGGAACCTAGTCTTGTCTTGTCTTCTCGCCGGTTCTCTACACTCACCATACGAAACATAGCAGCGTTGAGCAGTTATTTTACGCAGGTATTATGTGAGAGCGTGCTCCTTCCCCGGTCGACGCGACCCATTCGTTCTACAATCACAATATAACTGCAGCATGGCTCTACCATGTATAAGATTATTCTACACACACCAAGTACACAATTACGTCGTCCAAAATCGCTAAACCTCACCGTTTAGCCCTTAATAATCGCAGATGACGTAGGTCAATTGATCATAGTTGCTTCTCGAAGTAGATTTTGGGTTGCCAAATGGACGGGATTCGTCTAGATTCTCCCGATATTTTAAATGATCTCCAGACCAGAAAACTCAAAATCTCCGGACAAATAGTTTCTCTTCACATCACAGCTGCTTTTGATTTAATAAAAGCTGAGATAGTAATTAAAATGTACTTTGAAATAAATTGTTTGAATTTTAAATTTACTGAATAAAGGATTCAAATAGGTGGACGCAGTAAAGTCCAATGCTAAATACACGTGGCAACCTAAAAATTAAATGTACTTAAAGTAGTTATGTGTCAACAATGTTAAGTTCTTTTGTAGCCTATTCATTTAAAAAATAAGGTTTTTATTTTACATTTTTATTTATAGTATTTGTTTTTCCCGACACCAACTACATCACGTTTTCAAATTTTGTCTTGATATTTTAGTCTTCCGATCTGGCATTCCTAATTATTCACTTTTGCGTTTCCGAAATAATTAATTCTCCGATCGCCGACGCACGCTTTTATATTCAAGAGAAATGTATAACATTCTAGGCCTATCCGGGTTAAACATTCACCTTCATTCCATAGGAAATTTCTAGAACTATTGTACGCGTCTATATGTTGCGTCTTGCTTTTACCCTTAATTTCGGAAATATTCTCGTGCAACGTGATTGCAACACGTAATTGGCTATCGTAACAATATTTTATGTCATCGATAGTATGGGTATAACAACTGCAGAAACCGGGCAAGTGGTTTCCTTATGCAACATAGACGGAACTAACGTGTTAGCGCTAAACGGCAGAACCTGAGCGAGTCCGTTGACTCCAGAGGATATCTGCAGCTGTAAAATAGACTTGACTACTTTACAAAATCCGTATCAAGGCGAATTACATATCACGGTCAAGCTATTTTAATTCGAATGAAGATACTTCACAGTCACTTTGATTTCTAGTGAGTCATAACAAGAGAATTAACGGCGTTTTAAAATTGAGTAGGGTTTGAGTATCTGGGCATGAAAGCATAAAATAATTTTCACATAATAACTTCAGAAGTCGGTGCTAATTTACTTTTTATTAAAATTATGATGTTTTTTTACCTTTTTGAGTGAATTAAGGAATATCACAAACTGAATAGTCGTCTATACAGTTTCAATATAAACTTATTTCCCATTGTTTCAACTTCTACCCATAAGAGTGGAATCGTTTTTTGAAAATTAGTTTTGACCAACCCAGAAGTATAACCGACCTAAGAATCATTAAGATCCGATCACAATTAGAATTAAAAATCTCCCGTTCACCAGTGAACTAAAGTTATTTACCACAAAGTTATCATTGAAAAGTTGCGTTTTGAATAAAAGTTTTCCGGTTTTAAATAAAGAATGAATGTATATTGTACACTAAATTATGCCTCAGTGGTGTGCTCTTTAATTTATTGCATATTTATTTTATTATAATTTTATTAATATCCATAGTTTAGATTATCTATTTCTAATCTAATTAATGCTAAACTAATATTTCTAAAATAATCATTATTTAAAAAAAATTATACCTTATTCAAAAGTGTAGTACAAAAAGTTTTCCAAGCCCTCATTGACGGTGATAGTGAATCTCGTACAATATTGGGATAGAGTTGGGGATAAATGATTAAAAAAGATAATCAAAATCATGTTTTATTTATAGACTTTTTTATTCAAAGTTACACACTTGCACTTTCATTCTGCGCACATTTATTTTAAATAGATGCAGTTAAATCCGGGATTCAAACCCGATATTAAATTGTTGTATTTTATTATTGTAATTTAGACGACTAGCTTTATATTAGTAACAAGTTTAGTTTAAATATTGAGTAACAAAAATATAAGGTCATTCTATTGAGGTTTTAAGCAATTTGTTCTAAAAAAAGCTGATCAAACTTCGACACTAAACATAGAAAGAGATTTAAGCGGTATTAATCAATAGCACGGTGCAATAGAGACTGTAATTCTATGACAGCAACTCCGTGAGGTGAACAAAAAAAATAAACAATAAAAAACGTAGTTATTTACATAGGAATCAGAATCTTACGAATTAAAAAAAAAGTGACACACAATGATTTATAAAATTAAACTACGATTCACACCAGACGGAACGCACAAAATACATAATTGATTACTTATAAAATAACGTTAAATATACTAAGTTCACAACTCTTCTCAACTAACTTACATCAATCTATTAACATGAAATATAAAAGTGAATTTGTCAATGTTGTACCAGACATAACCAGAGGGTTACCAAATTATTTCTTTAAATACCTGTTTATATTTTCATTTTGTATAAAAATTATGTACAGGCATTTTATTCGAAATAGGTTTGAAAACTGAATCAAAGCAATTTCTGGAGAAAGCCTAATTTATTATTAAAAACAAATTAATAACGTATTTCAGCACTCGACGCTAACTACATTTGTTAGATATCTTTGATTCTTAGCACGCAGTATTATTATATTGAGGAATACGAACGAATATCATAAATCATCTCGTAACTTTTCTTTCAGGCGAGTTTTCAATTTTCTCATATTAAGGTTAATTTTAGAATTAAATACCTATTTATAATTTTATTATTTATTGGCCCTGACTTGGAAGAATTACAACATACATACGTAGGTAGTACTATTGAGCACGGGGTTCTAGTCAATCAATCGTGCATTTTACAAAGAATATTCTGCCACGCACAACCACATTTTGCAATTTACTGTCGCCAACAAACCGATACGACTTAAGGATCTTCAAGAAAAAAGTGCACTCCTTTCTGAAAGGCCGGCAATGCACATGCGATTCCTTTGGAAATATTCATTCTTCACGAACGATTACGCGAGTCGTACGCTCGTTCGCTTTCTATTCTATAAAAAAAATTCTGAGAGGGTTATGAAGAAAATGGTCCAATGTGCTGCTCCAGTGGAATTCTATCTAATACTATATATACATTTGGTACTGTAACTAATACTATGAAATTTACGGCAAGTGCACAACTCTTGAGCTTGCACGGTACCAGTAATAACTGCATACAATTACAATAATAGGTACAGTTAAAATACTAAATGCGCGGCGTCATTACGTTTGTGTGTTAGAATGAGGCTACACAATACGTTTGCGGCACGTTGCGACGACAAACCAGTGACTAAGAGTCGTTCTACAATATAATGCGACAAGCCACACGGAGTTTTGCGACGTCGCAAAACGAGACAACCCAGGGGCAATGGGCAAGGGGCCCAGAGACTGGAGAAGGGTTGCGCAAACGTTTGTCAACAGCGTCCCTACGTTACGATGTCGTAGTACAAGGCGTTTGCAGTGCATCACAAGTGTGTACGTGTAGTGTCGAAATCTGAGCGGTGAACGCATCAACAACATCCGTGTGGTTTCATTCTTAAGTTAATCATTTAAATCTTTCCAATAAACACTTTCCTTGAGGTAAATCTATGCTCTTCAGTAAACACATGAAGGGATGTAATGATTATGCTGATGATGATGATGATGGTGGTAGTGATGGTGATGATGATGATGATTATTATTATTATTATGTATATCAGCGTTATTATAGTCTGTTCTTAATAACTAACTCATAACTAAAATCACATACTTTAACACATCTGCCCTCTGCCAAAGGTGATTCGTACGTTACAATGAGCATGTAAGGTATTACATTAATTATTATTAATTATGTCATTACATCGATTATTAATCGAAACAGCTTATAGATATATAGAATGGACAGGTATTCGAGATCTCGCTAACACTAAAGACACTAGAAACGAATAAGCAAGGCAATATTGTGTCTGAACTATTTATTTTCAATGTTTGTTTGTATGTTGTATGTTTCAAATGTTTTAGAACAGATCATTCAACTAAACACGTGCCATTATTTCATTGACTATATGATTTTTTAAGTAAACACTATGAGTTAAGGTAATTTAGAAATATCTAATCTAACCTCCATAAACCTTTGAATACATTTTAGGTAAAATAAAAAATAAAAAACTTACTCGTGGAAAAGAAGCAGAAACAACGAAAAAAAAATTATATAGTTATGTATTCTATAGGACAAAACACCGAGAACTAAATCCATTCTTTATACCTATGAAAAATCGATTATTAGACGAATATGTAGATTGCATTCGATTAATAATCGATACATCACGCATTTAACGGCCTAGTAATCAAGTGCCCACTCGTTCTCCTGCAAAAAGGCATCCACCACCTCCTTCATTGTGAAATTGGGGATAAGCTGGTCTGCTGTTAACTTTACTCGTGTAACTGGATCAAAATGGCCGACCCGCTGAAACAATTAAATCGTAATCAATGTTATGAGATAGACTTATACATTGTAGAGGAACTTTGCAACTCTATTAGGACTGTGTCTGTGAAAGGACCAAGCTCACACAGAATATCAGCGTATTGTAGTTGTAGGAGCATAATACTGTTGTTTCGTGTGGCAAATGTAGGGGTAGAGAACCGGAGACCCTTTTTACTGGAAACGAGGCATTGTATCTTAATTCTAAAGGGATGATAACGCATCTACGAGGGTGGATTGAAAAGTACTCGGCCTGACACAGATCCATTCAATTCTAAAAATCAAATCTACCCACATTATTTAGTTCAGTTCAGACTAGTTCATTCTGTGAAGTTCGTAACGTGTGCGATAATTAGTTGTGATTTTATAAATTTATTAACAAAGTAATCGGACATAATTTCCGCGAATGGAGCAAATCGAGCAGCGTGCCGTCATTAAGTACCTCCATAAGAAGGGGCTATCATCAAAAGCCATCCATGATGACATGGTCAGTACATTAGGCGATTGTGCTCTGTCATATTCATCCGTCAAAAAATGGATAGCAGAATTTAAGCGTGGTAGAGAGAGTGTGAAAGATGAACCCCGCTCTGGAAGGCCTTCGACGTCAACTACTGACGAATATATTAAAAAAGTACTTGATTTAATAATGGGAGACCGCAGATTAAAAATTAGAGAGATAGCCGAGATTATAAGCATCTCTTATGAATGAACTCAAAACATCATGGTCAACGAGTTGGGTTTCCACAAGGTGTCTGCGAGGTGGATTCCGCGACTGCTTTCAGTTGAACAAAAAAAGGACGCGATTGACTATTTCACGCGACTGTTTGGAGTTATTTGAAGCCGATGCAGATGATTTTTTGAATCGTTTTGTTACTATGGACGAAACATGGGTTCATTACTGTACACCGGAAACAAAACAACAATCAAAACAGTGGAGAAGACCTGGTTCACCACCCCCTAAAAATGCTAAGTCGATTTTGTCGGCAAATAAGGTGATGGCTTCAGTATTCTGGGACTCGAAAGGTGTGATTATGATTGATTATCTTGAAAGGGGTCAGACTATAAACTCTGATTACTACTGCACCTTACTACGTCGTTTACGAGAGGAAATAAAAGAAAAACGTCGAGGAATGCTCAGAAGAAAAGTCCTGTTTCATCAAGATAACGCCCGTGTTCACACGTCAGTACAGTCAATGGCTGAAATTCACAACTGTGGCTTTGAACTGTTACCGCATCCGCCGTATTCACCTGATCTGACACCATCAGACTTCTTTCTGTTCCCTAACCTAAAAGAGCACTTGGGAGGTCAAAGATTTTCGACAATCGACGAGGTCAAAGCAGCTGTAGACGCATATTTTGACTCTAAGGAAGAATCATTTTTTTTCAACGGTCTAAATGCTTGGAAGGGAAGGTGGCAAAAGTGTATTGAACTTGATGGTGATTATGTAGAAAAATAAAAATATAACTAATTTAGTATGTGTTTATTTTCTTGGTTAGGCCGAGTACTTTTCAATCCACCCTCGTACATTTGGATTCTTAATCGAGGATAGATGTAGATGATGTAGGCCACAGCATCCACTTACCATTAGGTGGACTGTGTGCTTGCTTGTCACCCTTATTCTATAAAAAATACGAAAAACAAAACTAATAAAACCATTAAAGCAAAGTCATCAGAGAGTCAACCCATCAGTCATTCTGATTCTTAATTAAGAATAAGTGTAGGATTTTTATCTTCTACTACGCGTTTATTTCAAGTTTGCCGTCGTCGACCGTTATGATATCACAGCTGACGGTACCGTAGACAAAAATAGTTATCATATTTATCTCTAATATCACATAAGCATGATGACTATTTTTTGTCGAATTGAGCAAAACTAAGTAAGAAGTTTGTTATCCTGCAAACAGAAATTGTGAGCAAAAAAAGTAGATAAAATGCATATTATAAAATAATTTATTTAGTAAAGTAATAACAGTGAATAGGAACGTGTCCGAAACAAATATAACACATTATAATTAAATATTTTCAGTTTTATTTTACATTTAAAATATATCAAATTGTAAAACATTACGAAGGCGCTGCTATCGGTCGGAGTCGGAGTGGGGGAGCGCAGCGGGAGGTAACGGCATTCTTGGAATGAACCAGCAGTAATGTGATACGATAGATATGAGGCTCTATGATGGTATAAAACGCTATTAAAATAAAAAAGGATATCTGACTTTTATAGTCACTAACTAGATCTTTCCTTAGCTCGAATTATTAAATTACACTGCAGTTCGGCGTTACAATATTCAAGAAGGTAAAGGTCCCCTCTCAGTCGACCACTTTGCATCAATTAATTGAGATACATTTTGAATTGCGGGGGTCTGATCAATTCTCACCAAATTTTGTTGAGACAGAGAGAAGCTACTTTCGCACACATTCATGTGAACTTGTGAAATATAACACTTAATAAACGTGTTTTTGAAGTTGTTGTTAAAGAATTTATACATCATTACAGCCATTCACACGTCTACTGCTGAAAATAGCCCACCCACAAAGAATGCCGCAAAGCACGGTCTTGAGCCACCTGCATCCATCGACTTCCTGCATGTCTCACCAGGTCGTCACTACATCTAGTGGCGCAACAAGCTACACTTCGCATATCGGTACAAAGCTGCCACTCGAGAACCTTTTTTCCCCATCGATTATCGGTTCTTCGAGCTATGAGGCCGGCCCATTGCCACTTTAGTTTACTAATCGGTTGGGCTATGTCGAATACTCTGGTTCTACTGCGGATATCCTCATTCCTAATTTTATTACGCAGAGAAACTCCGAGCATAGCCCTCTCCATAGCTCGCAAAGCGACTACGGCGAATACGGCCGGCAGTAAAGGACCACGTCTCAGATTCATAGGTCATCACTGTCAACACGCACTGGTTGTACAATCTAGTTTTGAGATTTTGAGGCACGCCTGGCGAGAAGATGTGTCGCTATATCTCGAACGCTGCCCAGCCGAGTTGAATCCTTCGATTGACCTCTCGGTCGAAGTTGCACTTACCTAGTCGGACTACTTGGCCCAGGTATATAATCGTCAACAGCTTCGAGCTTAGTGCTCCCAACAACCACCGACATAGGTGTGATATGGACATTACACATGACTTTCGTTTTGTCCATAACCACATATGCAAGACTAAGTAGCAGATTGAACTCTTCGGTCTTCTGTACAATTTGCCGAAGGGAATGTATGAGGTCTATGGTAATAAAGCCTTTTCGGAAAACGGCTTGTTCGGGAGGCTGGAAGTCGTCGAGTCTTTGTGCGAGACGATTCGTAATGACTCTCGAAAACAGCACGTAGACGCGACTCAAGCGGTAAATCGGTCTGTAGTTCTTTAAGAGAACGTTGTCGCTTTTCTTGAAGAACAAGACCACCGCACTTCTGCTCCACGCCTCCGGAATAGTGCCACCATGGAAGACGGAATTGAAGAGCTTCTGAAGGACTTTAAATATCGGGTTTTCCACCCGTGTAACGTTGCTTCTGAATGCACCCTTACACTTATAATTGATTAATCTTAAATCTTAAATAAATAATAGTAATATAATATTCTAATCTAAAAATAAAAAGTAACGAATTATTACATATTGTTAATTTAAAATAGTTATTCTACGGAACCATAGACTAGTTAATTTAATCCGCGCAGCGTGAACCATTTTGCTCAACGATCTCTAAACAAAAGACTCGGTAGGTTTCGGACACGACGGCGAGTCCCCGTTCGGGCCATTCCTCTTGCATTTTTACCTGAGACCGCTTCAAGTTCGCAACGCGCGTGACCCTTCTACTAACGACTTTTGAACCTGCTTACCTACAATTTAAATTATTCGAGGTGCAGTTGATCCCGCTGGGGTGAGTTCTTATTTATTGAAACATTGTAACTGTTCTGCTTAATTAATACCTCTTTTGCTGAGGCTGCTTAGTGCTTAGCTTTAAGAATTTTAACTTCCTACAAGGGGTGCTGGAATTGACTAGGGCGCATATAGTGCAATAGGAAGTTTCCCTAATGCTGGCCTCCGTCTGGAATTCCAGGATCTACTACCACCTAGTATCTACCTGCTACCTAAGGGCTACTGCTGCCGAGCCGCGAGCTAACGGAGTGTTGGCCTACCCTCCTACCAGCGGCCATCATCACTATCGGCTTGGGTTCACCGGCCCTTCTGCTAACTGGCTGTCTACGGCCTTGGGGGAACAGCGCTTGGACTTCGCCCCTACGTCAGGCCAGTGATCCCCTTAATAGAATTACTTGTACGTGTGCGGAAGTAAGATAAATAAATAATTACAATACCGTAAATCTTGGTTTTTTTAAGAACCCACCTATTCTGTACCCCTAACGGTACAGTGGCGCCCAACGTGGGGCCACAGTAAGTACTTGGGAGGAATTACTTAATCTACTAAGCGAGGATTTCACACCTTTTGACTACGATTACAAACTAATGTCCGAAATTCGTAACAGGACACAGGGTGAATCCGAAAACATTATTATCTATTTATCAATTATGTCTCAACTCTTTTCACGTCTATCTGCACCACTTTCAGAAAAACATAAATTAGATATTCTATTACACAACATACGACCGTGCTATGCGACTGTTCTCGCATCATATGTTACCGGTGTTGATTCTATAGCCACACTTCGTAAACTATGCCTTAATTATGAAAAAATTCAGTGCCTATCGTCTCAATTTCATGAACCTCCGAAACCGTCAAGTAAAACCCTTGCCCCTGATTTAGCCTATACAAAATCAGAACCTAGCTTTTACAAAAATAATTATTATAATAAAAAATTTAACACCCAGTCAAATAATAATTTCTATCATAATTATAAATCTGGTACCAATGTACCAATATCAGCTATTGAATCTAACCCCAGTACTTCAACTCGAACACCGGTTTTCTGTCCACGTTGCCGTACTAATGACCATTCGTTGAGACAATGTAAACAGGAACGTTACCCGGTCTGCTTTAAATGTGGCTTAAAAAATTTTATTTACCCTAACTGTCCCAAATGTAACTCTGAACAGAAACAAAAAAACTAGATAGCCAAGATTGTTGCATGTCAGCGGTAAATGATAGATCGAAAACCACTTCTAACTTCGATATGGAAGACTGGAAAAATTGGTTAACTACAATAAAAATTTACTTCTCGAGTTATTCTATTGCAACAATCTTTGATAAAAAACCTAACTCTGATGTACGCCCTTATGTTACCATCACAGTAGGAGACAAACCTATGTGTGGGTTGCTCGATTCCGGCTCAGCTGTTACAATACTAGGTAACAACTCTCATCTTGACCTACCTTCTTCATCTAACTTATCCATTATCAAATGCGACACCATTCAATCATTTATTTCAGCTAGTGGTCATAAATTATCTGCGGTCGGGTATATTAATCTTCCCGTTAAATTTGAAAACCAACTTAATTACCTAAAAGCCTATATTATTCCGTCAGTTACATCACCACTCATTTTGGGTGTAGATTTTTGGAAGAAATTCAAGCTATTCCCAAAGTTCTCTAGGGCTATTTCACTATCTCATACTAACGAACAGCAAATATCTTCTTTTAAAAATAATTCTACAGCCTTACGTTCTTATGATGATCTTAATGAAGTCCAAAAGAATGCGGCAAATAATATTATCAGAAAATTTGAATTAATATCTTATGAGAGAGTAGGACTTGGACGCACTCATCTGATAGAACATCAAATTGATACCGGAGATTCACTGCCTATCCGCCAGCGGTACTATAGATTGGCACCAGATAAATTACGCGTCATTATCGAACAACTAGACGAAATGCTTAAACTCAATGTAGTGGAATCCTGCGAGAGTCCGTGGTCGTCCCCTATACTACTAACGCCCAAGAAAGATGGTAAATTGAGATTCTGCCTGGACAGCCGTAAACTTAATTCTGTTACTCGTAAGGATGCGTACAAGCTGCCGTATGTTTCCGAGATATTAGATAACCTTAAAAATGCTAAATATTTGAGCAGTATCGATTTGTCTAAAGCATTCTGGCAAATACCTATTTCCGAAAAAAGACCGTGACAAAACTGCGTTCTATATACCTACTCGCGGCACGTATAGATTTGTCACCATGCCTTTTGGATTAACCAATGCTCCCGCTACGCAACAAAGGCTGGTTGACCAGTTGTTTAATAATAGTCCCGAGTTCGAAAATTCTGTGTTTGTTTTTCTTGACGATATAATTTTAATATCACCTAACTTTGAAGATCACATTTCGCTTCTTACGAAAGTCTATGATAAATTAAAATACGCTAACCTAACAATTAATTTAGAGAAGTCAATTTTTTTTCGTAACGAACTTAAATATTTGGGCTATGTTGTTAACTCTAAAGGCTTACACGTGGATCCCGGCAAGGTTGAGGCAATATTGAACTTTCCTACCCCTACTAATAAAAGGGAAGTCAAAAGATTTCTTGGAACTTCTTCATGGTACCGAAGATTTATTCCCAATTTTAGCTCAATCGCTGGTCCACTTAACAAATTAACTTCTACTGGAAAAAAAGCTGCCCCATTTTCTTGGTCTAAAGAGGCTGATGATTCCTTCAAAAAATTAAAGGAATGCCTAATATCCGCCCCAATCTTATCCTGTCCGAATTACGACAAGCCCTTTGAAGTTCACACAGATGCGAGTGATTATGGTATAGGAGCCCTGCTTACTCAAACAATTGATGGTGTGGAACTTCCTATAGCCTATATGAGCAAATCGCTATCAGCACAGGAGCGTAATTATAGTATTACTGAGCGAGAAGCTTTGGCTGTTCTAGTGGCAGTAGAGCACTGGCGTTGCTATTTAGACAATGGCCTTAAATTTACAGTATACACTGACCATTCCGCCTTAAAATGGTTTCTTAATTTAAGCAATCCTACCGGCCGTCTAGCCCGATGGGGAGTACGATTATCAGCATTTAATTTTGACATAAAACATCGTCGCGGTGCTGACAATGTTATTTCTGACGCTCTTTCACGCTCATGTCCAGTATCTGCCATGGATTATGATCCTAATGCTACACAAACTACGGATCAGTGGTATCAAAAAATCTACACAGGTTGCCAGACTTCCCCTTCATCCTTCCCTAATTATTTTATTAAAAATGATAAACTGTATAGGCTTATGAAGAGTAAGTGCCTCTTACAAAAAGAGTTTGAATGGAAAGAAGTATTACCTGCTGAACAACGTAATTCAACCATTAAAGAAAACCATTCAGAACCTACTGCTGGACACTTAGGAGTCTTCAAGACCTACAAACGCCTGTCTCTCCGATATTACTGGCCGGGTATGCACGCCGATGTCGTGAAGTTTGTTTCAGCATGTGATACTTGCATAGCACATAAGCATCAAAATCACGTTCCGTTAGGTATTATGGGACACCCTAAGGTATGTTCTAGACCCTTTCAAACAATTAGCGTGGACCTTGTAGGACCTCTTCCACCGACGAGAAAGCAAAATTGCTACATATTCGTGGTTACATGTTGCTTTAGCAAATATTGCCTCTTATTTCCCATAAAACGAGCCACAGCTGAAGTAGTAAGTAGGATTCTGGAAGAAAGTGTATTTTTAGTACATGGAATTCCCTCCACCGTAATACTAGACAACGGTAAACAATTCGTTAGCGCTACTCTAAAGAACACCCTTTCTAAATATAAAGTACCTAACCTACATTATACGCCCAAATACTCACCACACGTAAACACAGTAGAACGTTATAATAAAACAATAATTACTGCGATATCCACATATATTGAAAATGATCACAGAGTGTGGGATAAACTAATTCCTCAAATTCAGTTCGCAATAAATAGTGCAGTTAATGAAGTAACTGGCTACACTCCCTCTTTTCTCGTATATGGCAGAGAATTAGTTTCTTGTGGTTCTCACTACGCCGATGCTGAGTGCGATGACATTATTTATCACCCTCGAGACTCTTATGCTGAGAATTTAGGTTGCCTGTCTAGTATCTTCGACAAAGTGCAAGCCCTTCTACTACAAGCACATTCCAAAAATTGTCATACTTATAGTTTACGTCGTCGGCCTGCTGAATATAATGTAGGGGACATAGTATGGAAAAGGACTTTTTATCAAAGTGATAAAGATAAATACTTTAATAAAAAATTAGCTCCAAAATTCACTAAATGCAAAATTATTACTAAGAAATCGCCACTTGTGTACGAATTATCTGATATGACCGGTAAATCTATAGGATATTGGCACATAAAAGACCTAAAACTCGTAAATTATACCAAGTAAATATTTTCCTCAGTACCTAGTAGACTAGAAACAGATAGACGGATTTTACTATTAAAGACGCAAAATCCTTCTTCAGTTGGCGGGGTACTGTAACGTTGCTTCTGAATGCACCCTTACACTTATAATTGATTAATCTTAAATCTTAAATAAATAATAGTAATATAATATTCTAATCTAAAAATAAAAAGTAACGAATTATTACATATTGTTAATTTAAAATAGTTATTCTACGGAACCATAGACTAGTTAATTTAATCCGCGCAGCGTGAACCATTTTGCTCAACGATCTCTAAACAAAAGACTCGGTAGGTTTCGGACACGACGGCGAGTCCCCGTTCGGGCCATTCCTCTTGCATTTTTACCTGAGACCGCTTCAAGTTCGCAACGCGCGTGACCCTTCTACTAACGACTTTTGAACCTGCTTACCTACAATTTAAATTATTCGAGGTGCAGTTGATCCCGCTGGGGTGAGTTCTTATTTATTGAAACATTGTAACTGTTCTGCTTAATTAATACCTCTTTTGCTGAGGCTGCTTAGTGCTTAGCTTTAAGAATTTTAACTTCCTACAAGGGGTGCTGGAATTGACTAGGGCGCATATAGTGCAATAGGAAGTTTCCCTAATGCTGGCCTCCGTCTGGAATTCCAGGATCTACTACCACCTAGTATCTACCTGCTACCTAAGGGCTACTGCTGCCGAGCCGCGAGCTAACGGAGTGTTGGCCTACCCTCCTACCAGCGGCCATCATCACTATCGGCTTGGGTTCACCGGCCCTTCTGCTAACTGGCTGTCTACGGCCTTGGGGGAACAGCGCTTGGACTTCGCCCCTACGTCAGGCCAGTGATCCCCTTAATAGAATTACTTGTACGTGTGCGGAAGTAAGATAAATAAATAATTACAATACCGTAAATCTTGGTTTTTTAAGAACCCACCTATTCTGTACCCCTAACGGTACACCCGCTCTTAGAAGTTCCGCTGTAATTCCATCCTCACACGAGGACTTGCTGTTTTTAAGATGCTGGAGAGCCATTCTAAACTCCCTCAGACCGACGTCCGGGATATCATCGGAATAGTGTCGGATAAGACTTGCTCTTGCATCGTTACTCACACTTGCGTGTAGCTCCAACGATGACGTGTACAGCTGCCCATAAAACCTTTCAATCTCACTCAAAATATCAGATGTCCCGAAAACGATGCTGCCACAATCTGTCTTCAGCTTCGACAGTTGGCTCTTTCTGGCAGACAGATTTATGGCAAAGACTTTGGAGCCCTGGTTCTGCTCAATCGCTTCTTCAATACGAGCAGTATTAAAGTTGCGTAAATATTTCCGTGACGGGTCTTAGAACTTAGCTCCGACCACATGGACAATTTCCACAAGCTTGTCGTTTATATCGTTCACTTCATTGCAGTTTTCTAGGCACTGAAAACGATTTTGTAACTCTAGCTGAAAGTTTTCGGGGCTTTGGATTAGAGCACGAGGGGGCCGGAGCGTTGACTTCATTAGACGTGACCTCTCCAACTTCACGTTTAGGTTCAGTAACCATTCGGTTATCGCTGCCAGTTTTCACCCTTGCGATCACAGAGAAATCACTAAACGGTTGTCGTCTGGTCGTCATAATGAAGTCAATCTCATTTTTTGTCGAACCGTCGTGGCTCGACCGGGTCCACTTCCTGCGGGGCCGCTTTTGGAAGAAAAAACTCATCATAAAGAGTCCCGCTTTCTCCTTAAAGTCGGCCAGCTGCTGGCCCCTTGGGTTTCGTTGCCCTATTCCGAATTTCCCTTCTTTCAGCTCACCATTCTCTCTTGTACCTAGTTTTGCGTTGAAGTCTCCTATTAACACCATACAATGTGTTTTGTAGGAATGCATGACCCTAGAGGTATCCTCATACATTTCCTCCACCCCCTCATCGGGATGTGCCGAGGTTGGTGCGTAAACCAGTATGACCTTCAGCGAATACCGTTTGGGGATTCTGAGTATCAGTTACGCGACCCTCGTCGACACACTCTCGATCTTGAAGAGACTTGTGGACAATAAATCCGACAGCTCCTAGGGACAGATGGTCGCTCTCCCGGTGATAGAACAAGTTGCCGAATTCGAGGATTACCGTGTCCTCCCCCTCCCTTCGGACCTCGGATAATCCTATTATATGCCAGCGCAACTTGTTTACCTCTTCTTCCAGCTCCAGTATCTTCTCGTCAGTCCTCAGGGTGCGTGCGTTATACGTTGCCAGGTCGAGTCTCTTCTATCTTAGGTGGCAGCCAAACCTCCACCGGAGATTCTTAGCATTCCCTGCCCCGCCGTTACCATGGTGGCCACACCGTAACCAGGAATAGCGAGGCCACCGGGGATTGGGGATCGTTTATTTGTATCGTTGCTATGGTATATTGCCACAGTTGCCACGCTGATATCCGGCACCGCGATCATAAACCAGCCTGTCAAGCGTAAAGATGAAGGCATCCACGACTTTTTCTGCCACCACGGCGGCGCCACTTAGAAATTAGGTGAAATAACAGCTTTCATAATGTGGGTGGTTAATTTGTTCGAAAAATGTAGCAGAATACCAGCTTAATACTGCTGGGTTTCGTATGGTGAGTGTAGAGATTCGGAGATCCTTTTTTACTGGAAACGAGGCATTCCATCTTAGTCATCAAGGGTGACAACGCATCTGCGTTTTGAATCTTGATCGAGGATAAATGTAGACGTCTATGGGCCACAGCATCCACTTACCATAAGGTGGACTATGTGCTCCGTTCGTCACCCTTATTCTATAAAAAAAGTTAAGGATTCTTTACAATATATTACTTATATTTTATATTAATTACCGAAAAATTTTAGGGTTGAAAATGGCGCAAAAACGAAAGATAAACCACTGAGGCATTATTTTGTGTATTTACACATTATAGAAATAGATTAACTTTTATTTCAAACTCAATTTTCTAAAGTGACCTTGTTTAACAAATAACTTCACCCCACTCCCAACAAAATATTAGCCCACATTAATGTGGGCTAATATTTTCCTCCTCCGGGAAATCCTCTTTAGAAAAATAGAAGTCCATTTGCAGTACTTGAATTAGGGGTGAATAAAAGAGAAAGAATAGGTTATAGCGGCAGTCGTTTAAACACTGCCAAACGTAATAATAATAACATGATTATTTTTTCCATTTTTTGCAAACTTGTAAAGCATGAAAAAATAGGCATGTAATGAATGCGTGCGTAAGTTATGAATATATGATACAATGATTTGTTTCATTTGAATTTCATATAAGTCGAGTTTTGGTATAACGCCAAATTTCATCAAGTTAAAATTTACAGCCTATATACGTTCCACTGCTGGGCACAGACTTCCTCTCATTTCTGAGGGTTTTAGGACAAGGAAGTGTTCGCCGCGCTGCCCCAATGCTTGTTGGCGAACTTCACATGCCTTCGAAATACTTTTTTTATTTTATTTTTCAGACATGCAGGTTTCGTCACGATGTTTTCCTACACCGGCGAGTACGTGGTAAATCAGCACTTAAAATTGCAATTAACCATTTCATTGGTGCCGACGGGAATCGAACCCGGGTTGGCCGCGTACTGTGACTTTACAGCTAGAACTAACCACCTGAGCTATACCACAGCGATTCTAAAATTTTACAATCGGTCCCCTTACATCATTGTCACACAGAAAACTATTATATTTGATAAAGTATACTTCACAATGTTATTAGCTACGCGTGAATGCGTTTCTAATTAACTTTGAATGAAATGTTAGCCAATTAGTTTTAAAGGTTTTGCGTAAATCAACACCTACCTAATTCTATTAACTTGTTAATCTATTTGCCATTGAAAGTTTTACATTTGATTTCAGTTGAATGAAAGATTTTTTTAGTTTATATATGAAATATATTCAAATAATATAATATATTTATAGATTTTAGTTTAATTTGTTTAGTTAGTTGAATTTGTTTGCCATCTAAAGTTTTACTGGACCTAATAATCCAGGACTGTGGCAGTCTTATGTCACTTTGCTAGACTATCTAGTATTAACATCTTCAAAATAAAACTTAATTATATTCATTCATTTTTTATATAATAAGGGTGACAAACGAGCACACAGTCCACCTGATGGTAAGTAGATGCTATGGCCCATAGACATCTACATTTATCCTAGATTAAGAATCAAAATGCAGATGCGTTGTCGAAAACGGGTCTCCGGTTCTCACAGGCACTGTACGAAACACAGCAGCATTAAACAGCTATTTTATGTTGGTATTCTGTGAGAGCGTGGTCCTTCTCCGGTCGAGCCAACCCATTCTTGCTACAACCATAATATTATAGCTGCAGCGTGGCTCTGCCACGCATAATTATATACATACATTTTTACAATACAATAAATATTTACATACATTTTTACAAAATAGCTCAAAATCCATTTCACTTTTGAACAGATTACTATTGAAATCGAAAACACACAATAGAGCCGTTATTTTCCCGACTTTCTCTTGCGAAGCCTTGATAGCTCAGGTACTTAGCGCATTTAAATTTTACAGTAAGCAACCCGGGTTTGACCCCCGCCGGCACCAATAAAATTGTTAAATGATATTTAGTGCTGATTTACCACATGCTTGGCGGTGAAAGAAAACATCGTGAGGAAACCTGCACGTCGGAGAAATAATATGAAAACATATTTCGAAGTCATGCGAAGTCTACCGACACGCACTAGGGCCACGCGGTGGACATTTACTTGCCCTAAGACCCTCTCAGAAGACGTATGTAGGCTGTTATAGTTCTTGTAATTCACGAGAGCGGTCGACCTTTGGATATGGTCATATATGCCTGGCGGAGCGGTCACTCGCGAGCGGAAACTCGCTCCGCCAGGCACATCAAAAGCTCGACCGCACTCTGGAATTGCTAGAAATATATTTTGTTTTCCGACTTGGTGATTATAGGTAAATCTTAGGAGTCTTATGTACTATGTATGTAGCTAAAGACTACCAGTAGCTAATGATGATGATGACTAAGTACCTTGTAATTTGCAACGTATTTTTTAAATATTGAACTACACTAATTATACGGATTTTATCGAATTTATTATTTACTGCGGCTTACGACGCTGTACAGGATCGACGCTCCGGAAGTAAATAAATAAATATATAAAAACATTTATTCCTAAAAATAGAGTTATATAACATATATAAACACATAATACATAATACATATAAAGATATATAAACACAAAAAACAGTAACTTATATTATTAAATTATTTTTTAATCATTATTACATATAAAAAATTAACTGGCAACCCAAACTAGGCATATCCTGTATGTTGGGAGTTCACGAATATAGATACCAGTATGTAGTTAAAATTAGCCAAATTCTCCAAAACAACAAAATCATTTCTTTAATTAAGAAGATAGTTATTAACTTTTTGTCCCTTACATTATTATTTGCTCGTATTTATTATACATTGATAAAATATTGATACAATTTTTTGTGTAAAACGTAGAGATTGTATAATGATTTGTTATTATTTATGATTAAGTTTTCAGTGTCATTATAGTTTAGTGTGGTGAGAATCTTTTTACTATTTGTTTAGGTTTCGATGAGGTGTAATTTTTGATGTCGCAGACTAAGTATTTCGTTATAGATATGCTTTGCGCAAAACCAGATTTGACTGCTGGAATTGGGATTTTAAATATACGTTTGATGATTAAGTGGCCGAAATTAGGCGACTGAGTTACTTGCCCCCGTGTTTTTAATTTAAGGTCTGCAAAAATCCTCGCAAAAGAACACCGATTCCTATCAAGGATAATTCGCAAGGCTATTGAAGTTAAAAAAAACACAGCAACAAGTAAAATTAAAAAGTTTCAACTAAACGCGATAAAATCCTTTCATTTGTTTTATCCTATAGTCCGTAGAATTTGCGTAAATTTAAGAAATCTTATATTTTACCCAAATGCCAATTTGAAATTAATTTAGAATATTAAATAAGAATATTAAATGTAAATTTCAACATACCTCGAGATGTTCCTCAATATCCTTCTTCTCGTATGTTATCCCACTGGGTGTAATGACAGGTTCATTTAGAATTTCAAAACTGATTTTTCCACATAAATAATCTGGTACATCTCGTTTCTACAAATAGAATAACATATTATAACAGTGGAAGATCAATTGACGCAATGCAACAAAGAAGTATCAAACAGCATGAATAATCAAAAAATTCTTACCCTTCGTCTCTCGTCCATTTTGGAAAATAAATTATTCAACTCACTACTGTAGTTATTCTGAAAATTAAACACGGAGAAATTCAGAATAATCAAATAAACGTGAAAATTGAATCCAATATACATATTTATTATCATACTATCCTATATATTAACAAACAGCACTCATCACTTATGAATTCTATCCCTATATACACTTTTGAATATTCTATATATGTCAACATAAAGGCAAAAAAAGTTTAAGTTACAGCCTATATACATCCCACTGCTTAGCACTGGCCTCCTCTCAATTCTGAAAGGGTTTTAAGGCAAGGAAATATCCACCGCGCTGCCCCAAAGCATTTTGGCGAACTCCACGTCTACGAAATATTTTTTTTTCTTATTTCTCAGACATGCAGGTATCCTCAAGATTTTTCTTTCACCGCCGAGCACGCAGTAAATCAACACTTGAAATTGCAATATACAATTTCATTGGTGCCTGCAAAAATTGAACCAGGGTTGCTCTCATACTGTCCAAATAATTACTTGGTCCATAAAAAAATAACTTCATTATGGGCAAAGATATTTATACTTTAAATACAAAAAACAAATACAAGCTTGTAAGGCCAGATAGTAGAATGTGCTTCGAACATATCAATGTTTGTCAATTAATCAAGTTTAAAAATTTCAGTAAGCAGGAACTGGCAAAAGTAATATCATACTTTATTAAGGAATACATGAATGAATATAATCTCTGGCAATAAGGTGATTGCGACCAGGCTGGTTCTATTATAATTAATTTAATATTAAATATTTTTATTTCTTGGTTTTTGATTTGGTTGATTTCCCATTTGAATTTCCCAGCGCAGTTATTTTTTAACCCAGTGGTAAATTTAATCAATGTTGAATAAAAATATTCTACTCTATTCTTTTTTATCCTCATATACGTATATATATAAAATTCTACTGTTTGTGTGTATGTGACTGAACTCCTTCAAAACGGCTGGACCGATTTTGATGAAATCTTGTGTGTGTGGTAGATTCGAGAATGGTTTAGATTCAGAATTGGTGAGCTGTTGTCGAGATCCATAAATCACCCGAGCGATGTTTATTTATTCCTGTGACTTGGACATATTTACATACGATTCTTAATTAGATTAGGACAAGGCGTTAACGCATTTACTTATGACAGTTTTTTTGTCCCAATAGCTGTAAACAGCTACCGAAGTCATTTTGTAGTCGCCATGGTACGCTGTATAGTGTCCACATCCACTATCCCATGTAGACCCATAGATGTCGTAAGAGGCGATGGAACAGGAGATAGACAGCAACATCTTTGTAAAACAACTCAAAACAATGAAAAACTGCAGTCGCCCCAACTCATCTCCCAGGCGCTTATAGCAATTATAGAAAGTATGCTACAAGGTAATCTGTGGTGAAAGCTAAGTTCTGCTGTGGAGTTTTGTTAGGCTGTAATGATGATGATGATGATGGTAGTAATGGTGGTTGTGATAGTGGTGGTGAGGATGACGATGGTGATAATCCGTTATGACTTCAAACTATTGTGAATAATAATGTGAAATTAATCATACAATATTTTACATAATATGTTTCATTGTTATTATTGCAAAGACTTACACATTCTTCTTCAACTTTAGCTATTTTTAAATTAGCCTCCTCTTCATTTGTGTTTTCCATTTTAATTGCTTCTATTCTACGTTGCATATCTTCATTAATTAGCCTGCAAAAATTGTGTAAGTTTTTCAATACTTAAATTTAACATCATATAGCAAATTTATAACTTATTGTTTCTAGCAAAAAATTTCACACACCTATTGAATTAAGTGCTCAAAACCGCTTCATCCTAGTGCAAAAATTTCAATAACTTTCTTTAAATAGTAAAAATTATGATCTGTTTTTAAACATTTGTTACTGTTACAACCTATTAAAAGCCCACTTCTGAACAAAGGTCTCTCCCATAGTTTACCTCATAGGGGGATATTTGCCTTATGCCTCTGCCTCTGTTGCCTCTAATTACACACACAGGTCTAAATGAGGTGTACACAGCACTATACGGTAACAATATATTAGGTTTTTTATGATAGTGTATGTATGTAACATAATATACGAATTTTATTCACGCAATTTATAGAAAAGCATCCTCTATTTAAAAAAATAATCTATGAACAAGTGTAACTTACGCACAGCTCTACCATTATTAAGCCATAATCCAATCAGGGAAGAGCAGGATTACATTTAATCACTGTGATGGCATTGTTAGCTAAAACCTTTAATCTTATATAAAAATGGAATGCAAACCAATCAGTGACAGTGTGTAAATAAATTTTTCCAAATATTAAATATTGATCTTAAAATTATAAAACTGAATATTGGTCTTCAAATTATAAAATAAGGTTCTTGTAGATATTGTTTTACCATTACAAACTAACTACTCCAGAACACTCTCAGAAATAAGAGAAGGCCTGTGCCCAGCAGTGGGCCTTTTACTTTTATGTCTTATGAACATATTAAATATATGTGGTAGAGCCATGCTGCCACCACCAATACCACCTTGAAATAGCAGCTTAATGTTGCTGTGTTCCGTATGGTGAGGGTAGAGAACCAGAGAACCTTTGCACTGGAAATGAGACATTCCATGTTACAACACACATGGGTCACAACAACGCATCTACATTCTGATTCTTAATTGAAGATAAATGTAGATGTCTAAGCGCCGCAGCATTCACTTACCGTCACATGGACTGTGTGCTCATTTGTCACCCTTTTCTATAAAAAACAAAAATATTTTCTAATTAGCAGTGGCCCTGGAATTCCATAATTATTCACCTGTTGAGATATGTCTGTAATTCAATTTCCTGTGATATTCTCTTTTCCTCTTGAACATTCCATCTTTTTTTCCTTGCAATACGGAGCTGTGCAGCAATGTCATCACCAAAATTTAGCTTCTGTTCCTTTGCCAAGTCATTTGCTACAAAAAAATTATGGCCAGCTTAATGAGAATCAAACTGCCGGGCTAGCATGGGCGGGGGACAATATATCCCCGGGAGAGGATATAATTTTTATCCCTTGCTTAATTTTATCCACCCTGCGAGCATGGGCAAGAGACAAAAATTATATCACCCGATTATATCCACTGACAAGAGATAAAATTGTCTTATCTCTATAGTATATCCCCGTTTGACATAACGAGTGGACATATATCTCCCCGTCCGTAGCATGAGGCCAAGGGAAAAGAGAAAAAATTATCCCTTTTTGACATTTGAAAGGGACAATTTTATCCTCTTTTTGCGGACGTGGGTTTAAGTTTATCTTCAAACCATTTTAATACGAAAAAGATGTCTCGAGCCTATTGCAACTACATTTTCGTGTCATAAATTGAAAAACAAGAAAGAAAATTACACCAGCGATCGATACATGATCAGAATAATTAATCTATTGGAATTCTCCGACAACGAATTTCTACGCCGGTTTCGGATGCTCAAAGATTGTTTTGTATTTGTGTAAAGAACTCTATGAGGCTTTAAAGCCTATTAATTCTGTGGATGGACTACCAGTGCATATTGAAGTAAGCATCTATTACAACCACCTTGTCCAAAAACATCGTATATTTGCAATCAATACATGTGGCTTATGTAACTTATCTTAATATTTTTTCTAGGTAGGTAGTTTACATCTTTCAGTTTCTTGGCAGATGGTAGTTACCAGAGAGGTACGAGTCAAGACCATGGCATGGCTGTTGTTCAAACAACAAATGATCAGCAAATACTTGACCGAAGTTATTAGCAATATACTTTAATTAGCCTCTTGTGTAGGTAAATACAAGTTTAAAGACTAATATACACAATATTAGGAATACAAATAACACAATACTCATGATTATAAAATTATTTATTCCTTGTTTTGTTTGAAATCATTACATTTTTATTCTTCATGCTTCATCATTTTCAATTAAAATTAAATCTTTGTAACTTTAGAGTAGACATCAATTTTGATGTATTTTGTAATTTTCTTATAATGGCAGTAATTGCGGGGATAAGTTTTTTTTTAATTTCCTCAAGAGGTTACACCACCTCCAAAGGGTCTGTATTGTCCAGTTTCGCAATTGGCTTAATTCTAGACACATATTTTTTTAATAAATGCTATCACAAGCGAAGTAATACCTGCGATTTGATACAAGCAATGTATACTTAACTTAAATATTATACAAAAGAAAATAAAGAAAGAATCAGAATAATAGAAAAAATAAAAACAAGGCAGAAATATGCTTAAAATAAATATAACAAATATTATAAATGACATATTGTTTAACAAAAATCATTAACAGTTTAGCAATATAATAAACAAAAGGTAAAAGAAAATATAAGTTAATGTAAATCTACTTAATCTTAAAAGAAGTTTATAGCTAGTATAGTTTATAGCTTTATACTATCGTACAAAGATGTTTTATAAAACATCTTTGCTATCGTATATTATCTACGCGCAGGGATAAGTTTATCTACTGTCGATATTATATCCACCATAGGCCCATGCTCGCAGGGTGGATAAAGCTTTGACATAGGGATAAGACAATTTTATCCCTTGTCAGTGGATATAACTGGTGGATAAAATTTTTATCCCCTGCTCATGCTAGCCCGGCTGATAATTAAAACTAGTATTTCAAGTATGAACAAAGTTTCTTAGGTAATTTTAATAACATATTCACTACCAAATAACTAGATGTTTTTTATAAGTTTCCCAAGTGTATGTGTAGATACAGGCCAAAAAATCAATTGTTCTTCTAGAGTTCCTCATCAACATCATTACATCCCGTCACAAATTCACCACTGAACATTGGGCTTTCACATCAAATTCCTGCATCTCTTCATCGTCACTATGTAGTGTAGGACAATCCTACACTTTGGTTGTTGGATCCTGGACATGAAGACCAGCTCATTGCAACCTCAGCTTATTGAGCCATTGAGCTATGTCAGTATGGATTGCCAGAATTTTTTAACATTATAAAAAAATTACAGTAAATCAGATATATTTGGCAAAATTTTAGTAATATTTTTTGACTAGCATTGAGATTCAAACGTAGAATGCAACTTAGCAATCAGTTACTGTGCTTACTATGATGATTGATATTTCAATGTAAATTCATAGAAATGCCACAATGCTATATATAGATTTATCAACCTAATGTTCATAACATTAAACATGCACTATTATGTCATCTAAGTCTTTGTATTATTTTCTGTTTTTAGCCCAACATTTTGTTGTCCTTTATTGCAGTCCCTAGTAAATTATAATATACCTAACTTTCTCCTAACATTATTATTATTACAATATTTCAATTATTTATCAGGCTTCCTAATGCTTATTATAGGTTTTTTTTTCAAAAATGACATGAATTCTGGGAATAAAGATTGATGAGCATATAGAGAAAAATACCTACTATTTTTCTCCATAAACTCACCAATTTTTAACATTGACTATTATATAATATTAATTTTGCATAACATTATTTACTTAACAGTACAGCTTTCTCCATGTAGTAAAATGCAATCTTTTTACTGTTCTAAATTGATAGATAAAAAAGCTAATATACAGACAATGTGTTGTAATAGTTGACTATGAGTTGGTTACTTTATTTTATTGGGTTACTACAGTAGCCACTTACTGAAGAAAAAAAATCACTGCCATTTTTGTACTGTGAGAATTGGCGCTTTCGAGGTAAAGTGCTCTCAGTACTTTAATCACATGATCAATAAACATAACAACGCCTAGAGATTTAACAGCTTTCACAAATAAAAAGGAAAAGTTTCACAGTATACTGAATTGACATCACTCCTTACAGTAGTCACAGTATATATCGGAACACACCCTATATAAAAAATTTTCATGACCAACTTCATAATATTTAACTAAAGACACATTTGCATAAATACATTTATGCGGTGCTTCAATGTGTGATAGACTTCATAATAAAGATTTCCATAGTAGATGGGTAATTGACATTATGGATTAGTAAATTAAAGTGGCCACGGGCCCCTTACATAACTTAAAGAACCAACAGCGGATGGAGAAGAAAGGTTTTTGGTGACGGCCTTATACTGTTAGCAAAGTATAAGGCGGCCTCCCTGGGTGAAGTTTTTCCTTTTTTATAGAATAAGAGTGACAAATAAGCACACAGTCCATCTGAAGGTAAGCAGATGCTGTGGCCCATAGACATCAACATTTATCCTCAATTCAAAATGTTCGAAACAAATCGAAATACAGATGCATTGTCACCTCTAAGGACTAAGATGGAATGCCTTGTTTCCAGTAAAAAGGGTCGCTGGTTCTCTACACTCACCGTATGAAACACAGCAGCGTTAAGCTGCTATTTTACGCTGGTCCTACCCAAGTCGATCCAACCCTTTCATGCTGAAACTAATATAGCTGAGTACCAATCAGAAAGATGGTGCAGGACCATGCTTCGTGGCACTTCTTGTAGAAGGCCAGTATTCAGCAGTGGACTTGTAAAAAAATAAGTGGTAATCTAATAACTGAAAAAAATTAGATAATGTCTTTGTTTAAACAGCTTACATATTGTTTCTTTTTTTAATCTGCACTTTATCTTGATACATAATTTCTTCTTATTAAATATAAATACAAAATATATGATACTGTCACCAATGAGCAAAGCTTATGAAACACTTGCATCCATTTATGAATAGAAGTCTAAGTTCTTTAATAGATTACTTTAAATACATTTTAAACTTCACCTCTTTAACCATAAGTAAACTTCAGTAGTATGTATTTGCAACAGCTATAATGATTCTCAGGCAAATTAACAGCCTTTTCTGACTTCAGTAGTATGATCTTGGTGACCTATACCTTATTTATAGAAAACATGTGACAGTTACTTTATGCAACCATAAATAAAATAATATTAAATTTCATACTGGACTAGTTATATGGAGAATTAATTCTTTGACGCATTTTTTGTATAATAAGCACGACAAACGATCACACAGTCCACCTGATTGTAAGTAGATGCTATGCCCACAGACATCTACATTTATCCGCAATAACGAATCAAAATGCAGATGAATTGTCACCCCTGAAGACTAAGATGGATTGCCTCATTTCCAGTAAAAAGGGTTTTTGTTTCTCTACACTCACCATACACAAAGCAGCATTAGGTCGCTATTTTATGCTAGTATTCTGTTACAGTGTGGTCCTAACCCGGTCGAGCCAACCCATTCATGCTACAACCATAATATAGCTGCAGCATGCCTCTACCATACATAAAATACACTTGTATATTAAAAATTTAAAAGCTTTGGTATTTTAATAGAAAGTGAAGTTGTGAATAGAATGTTGCAATTAAATATACTTGGCAATTTTTATTATCGACACTAGTTTTTACACCAATTCATTAAATAATGATAAAGTTATAAGAATTGATATGTATCAAAATTACCTCGATGTAGATGTTTAATCGCCTCATCATAGTATTCAAGTTCAACCAGTGCTTGTCCGAGAAAAAAATGTCCCTTGACCTGATTATTATCAATGTCCAAAGCGCGACGACAGTCATTACACGTCGCCTCCCATCGCTTCATCTTCAAATGACACAACGCACGATTTGTGAAATATGTGGCCACAGATGGGTTTTTAATCTGAAACGTTTATGAAAACGGAATTGCACGTTCATAGCACCACAATAAAAATGAGGAAACACTATGTAACACTCACGATAGCCTTTGTGTAACAGTTCATAGCATCTTCAAATCTTCGTAGACTAAACAATCTATTTCCCTGCTCTTTTAATTCTTTGTCGGTCAGGTTGGCAGTTGAATACATATGTTTGCTCATTTTTATTGATTTTCTATTTCTAATTTTTATAAAATTATCACAAGTCCATTCTTCAAAAAAGTTGCTTTTTAAATGCACTTATATTTGGGCAAAGAAAACAAGCAAAAGGATCTTTATTTTCTTTCTAGAAACTAGGGTAATCTTACTGAATGATTGTCAGCAAATTGTCAGATGTCAATGTCAGAATCCGATATTTTTCTTAATTTAACTGACTTACGGCTCTGGGTTCTAGCCTTTCTGAACCCATCATTTCTTTCGGAATCTTCATTTTTATTAATTTTTTCTTTACAATATGCTGACGCACCACATCATGAAGGTTAGAGAACAGGAGAACGGTCGCTGTAGAAAATAGTGTCCCAGAAATATAGACACCATAAATGAGGCACTGCGATCATTAAGTTCGGTCGATAAAAGTCATTTTCAGTCTATTTTTCCGATCAGATCCGAAGCTAAACCACTTGCACATACACGCACAATAAAATATTTCTCCATTTTTTAATGTTTCTTTTTGTCAAAAATTACAAAAATACGCAGCATGAAAATTACTCATTAAAAATGAAATGAAAATTTGTACATTATTCAACTAACTTCATCTACTTGTGCTCATAAACAGCTAACTTCGCAGTCACTACTCACCGATGTCAGCGCCGCTATATATTCTACAATTTTCAAGGACAGGTGGGCTATGCTTTAGTACAGTGATTCCCAAGTGGTCTATATCGAACCCTAGGGGTCTATGACAACCTGCAAGGGGTCTACGTCAGCGGAAAAAAATTTGGGGGTTCATGAAATGAAAATAGGGGTCCACGATAGTGGACATATACTGATAATCAACACATACACTGATAGTACCTATTTACTTACATCATACTATCTTATAATATCAAAAAATATACATTATTTATAAAAGTACCTATGAAGTAAAAAATTATTATATATGTTTATAAAATTATGTAAGTTGTAGGATGTTGGTATTCGCTTTGTGGTCGCAATATATTTTGAACTTGTAAAAACCTGACAGTCGCAGTCTCAGAGCTTCGCTACCTTGCACTGGCTTGTTCAATTTGTCACTCTATAAATACGAATGTGGGACAAATACGTTTATTCGTTTCCTGAATCTTGAAAAGGAAAGTGCTAAGAAAAGATTTTAAAAAATGTAAACAGATAGTATATCACACAAATTATAGTGAGTCAGTGTCATTTTGTTTGAGAGTGCTGGAGAAAAGTAAGTACATTATTTTTTATGAAATTTTAGTTTTGTACTCGTAGTTAGCAAAGATAGATAAATTACGCCAATCATGACTTTAGTTATAAGTAGTTTAATATTCAATCATGCAAAATTACACGAGTACTCCTCAATAGTTTCTTTTTGAAAGTTTTAGCGATCGGTATTAGTATAATTACAGTGCAATCTCCGTAATTCGAGGTAATTGTTGCAAGAAGATGTTGGAATTATGGAATGTTTTCGGAAAAATCAAAAAATACTTTTAATATACAGCTGCTGGATTTTCTGTCTTATTTAAATAATTTAATTTTGCCCATAGATCACTGATGCCATGTCCGAATCTAAAAGAAATGTAGACAGTACAGTGTCGATTATTTGAAATTTGGCTTCATTCCATCATTGCCGGACAAACAATTGCCTATGTGCCTTTTATGCAACAAGATTTTGGGCAATGACGCTATGAAACCATCTAAACTGCAAGATCATCTAATATGCCACCCGATAAAACAGAGAAAGATTTGAAATACTTTCAAACACTCAACGATAAACTTCAGAAGAGACCTATACTGGACAGAATGTTCGCTTCGACGTCACAAAGAAATGATGATGGTTTGCGGGCGTCTTAGAATATCTCGTTACTTATAGCAAAATCCGTAAAATCACATACTATCAGAGAGAAGTTAATTTTGCCAGCCGTTGAGGAGGTTTTAAAAACTGTTTTACACAAACCTGCATCTCATATCATTAAAAGAATTCCCTTAAGCAACAATACTGTTGAAAGACGTATTGATGAAATGAGTTCTGATATTGAAAGCTTCTTATGTAATTATTTGCAAACGACCCATTTCTCTATACAACTGGCCGAGTCAACTTTACCTGATAATGCAGCATTATTATTGGCATATGTTCGTTTTATTATGAATCAAGAAATCTACGAAGAACTGCTCTTCGCAAGAACTTTGATAACCGACACTAAAGGTGAATCAATATTTCATGTTTTGAAGGATTACTTCATTGAAAAAACAATTCCTTTATCAAATATAATATCAGTAGCTACAGATGGAGCACCTGCCATGGTTGGACGTTATCGTGGATTTATAAGCTATTTAAAACAAAATGTGTCAGGGGTGTTAGCAATACATTGCGTCATCCATCGACAACATTTAGTTGCTAAAAATTTGAGTGTTAGATTGCATGAATCACTTCGTTTAGTCATTGATGCAGTAAACCGAATCCGAAGCAACGCGTTGAATACGCGGTTATTTGCGCAGTTGTGTGAAGAAAATGACGAACACTTTCATCAATTACTCCTTCACACTGAAGTACGCTGGCTGTGGAAATGCTTATGTTTGACAAGATTTTTTGCACTTTTTGAGACTATTTTAGAATTTCTGGATACTAAAGATAAAATTTTTAAAAATTTAATGAAGAGGAAAACAGACATCGCCTATTTAACAGATTTGTTTACAAAATTTAATATGGTTAATTTGCAATTACAAGGCGACAGTTTAAATTTGATTAAATCAAAGTTCATCTTATCAGCGTTTTTTGGCAGAGTTAAACTAATGAAGCAAAATATTGGATGGGCGAATTTTCTCAGTTCCCCAATTTGTCACAGACAAGCTGCCAGGAAGACGAAGTTTCAACTTACGTTCAACATTTAAATGACCTCTATTCAGATTTTGAATCTAGGTTTGAGGATATTTTGACTATGGTAATACCACCGTGGATAATTAATCCATATGGTGACATAGAAGAAACGAATGTCATAATACAAGAGGGAACTGACTGAACTAAGTACAAACGAAGAACTTAAGGTTCCGTTTAAAAACGGATATCAGATATTCCGGATGCAAAATCATACCGTTACTTATCCCGTATTATGGAATATAGCGAGGAAATTTTTAATTTCCTTTCCATCGTCATACCTAGTGGAAAGGGGGTTCAATGCTGTTACCAATCTTGTAACGAAAAAAAGAAACAGGCTGGACATCATTAGCCGAGGAGATTAAGATTAACCCTTACAAAATTGACGCCAAATGTTGATAATTTATTATTAAAGCATCAGGTTCATCCTTATCACTAATAATATTGACTTATTGCTTATGTTATTTTATTTATAGTTTATTTTATGTTTATTTAATGCTACGTATATTTTACATAACAGATACAAATTTTATTTTGAGTAATTTTAATATAAATTCTATTAATAAATTTATAAATTAACACGTGTTTTTACTTTAAGTTTTTAACACTAAACTTCACTACAGTTAGAAATTTACAGGAAAGGGTCTACGACACAAAAAAGTTTGGGGAACTCTGCTTTAGTTTAGTACGTAGTGATCGTTCTCCTGTTCTCTACCCTTCATGCACCACATTAAAAAAAATTTTGGGAGATATTGACAACAGCTCAACCCAGCGGATAGTTCATGACGATAGTCACTCAAGTTCATAAAGCGCTTAAGCGATCAAAATAACTTGAGGTTTATATCAGCATCGAAGCACTTGTTTTGTCGTTTTCTCTAATAGTTAACACGCTCAGGCACTTATTTCACTAAATCAAATCACTTTTATGAATCAAAATCCACTTCAAACCAATATTTAAGCAAAAAAAAAATAGGAGCAACAATCTGCCGACGACCAAGTTCCCACCAAAATCGTCAGAATCAGAGTGATAGTCATAGACCAAGTAATAATATATGTAGACGTGGATGCTTAAATGGCAATCAGAGTCTGAAGAGCTTTGTTCTTTGAGCATTAAACCAAAGGATGCGGCATCGCATGGCATACCCCTCTGTCAAACGTACGAGAGTTCGATTCATATCCATTTAAAACTGGTTGCTCGGCGTCAACTAAAGGACAACGTGATTGTTCATCTGTGAATATTAAAAATATTATCGTTCAAAGTCGTGTTTTCTGAATATTTTCGTAAAATAACAAGTGTTGCCATCATAGTTCATGAAGTGAAAAATAAGCTATTATTAAATAAATATAATATACTACACAAAATAAATATATTAACGAAAATTAATTTCCTATGAAACACATCAGTATGTGATAAATAATAAATCATTACATTATGATTTGTAGTGGATATTGTCACATTTGATTATATTCAGCTTAATCTCAACACGATTCTGAATATATTAATGTGTGATATAATCGATAACTAGTATTTATCAAAATATTATACAAAATAAAGGCCAAATAAGTCGAATCAAAACTTGCCACTTCGTAGCATTTTTTTTTTAATAAACTGGTATCACTAAAGAACGGCAATGTTGTAGTGGTGTACAGTGATGAGTGGCAGTGATGTACGCCACAACTTCAGCTATCGATAAGTTCATTAACCATTCGGGTTTGTCTGCCGAACAGGTTTTTATTTTTGTTTAGATTTTATAATAAAGTATTACAAAAAGCAATACATTTTTCTATTATTGGTTTGATTTAACATATTTTCAAGAGATCCTCTTAGGCGGCGAACTTAGATTGCAGCTTGTAGAAATCATTAATCTTGGATACCGAAACGGACTATCACCATTTGCTCCGAAAATTTTAATAAATAATGTTACCAAGCTGTGAGTAAAAAAAGGTTAGCCGATACTGCTGTACCAACTTTGAACTTGTGTGAGGTAATTTAGCTGTAATTATATCAATAAATTATATATTTTTATTATTACCCTTGACGCCGATATTATTCATCTTGAAAATATTTTAGAATTTCGTTAAGTTTACAATAATGTTTTCTTATATTTACGCGAGTATTACACATTAATTTAAAAAAAATTACGGATTTTATCGCGTTAATTTTTACCATAGATTCCCAACGTTTCGGGTGCTTTACGGCACGAATTTAATGTCCCGTCTTTGACAAAATGCGGCACATGCTGAGGTGAAGTGGCACAAAAATGACCGTATCTAAGCGAACAGACTGTACAGCAAGGAAATTTAAACTAAAGAAATAAAAAGCAATAGCATATATAAAAAGGCTTCAATCGCAATAACGGTATTTGAAGAAAAAATTTGACAAGTTTTCAAGAAATAGGTACTAGATTTGCTGACAGAGACACCTTTGATAAATAAAGAAAACAAACAGGTACCAGAAAAGATAGGAACTGAAAAAAGCGAACTTTTAAAGAGACAACTACTTAAAATTAAGACTAGAAAACTGCACAGAACTAAATATTTCACAGTTAAGATGATTTCGCCCTAACACTTTATTATTAAAGAAAAGCCTATCGTTATGTACGTAAAACTTTTAGAACATGTTTGCCTACATCACGGACATTGACTAATTGGTAGGTATATTATATGTGATAATTCCGATGAAGCTGCTGACGCATTAGTGTTTTTATGGGTACTTCCACGTTGTAAACACAACCATAGCCAACCTTTTGATTAAATTTGTATTAAAATCTGAGTTTTATCAGTTTTTCAAAAACTGGCCACTAATATAAACACATAAACTAATAAAACCATAATTTTATATAACACTAAAAAAACTCTTCACTACTAGCCGTATGATGAAACTCAATGTCGCTCAGCGAGCTACTGCACTACTGACAGCTATTCTTGAGGTTTTCTGCATAATAAGCTTAGAAATAAGGATATCCACAGTAGAACCAGAGTGACCGACACAGCCCAACGGATTAGTAAGCTGAAATGGCAATGGGCCGAACATATATCTCGAAGAACCGACAACCGATGGGAACAAAAGGTTCTTGAATGGCAGCCTCGGACCGTTTGGCAAAATGTGGGGTGACCCCCAATAGATGTAGCGACGACCTGGTAAGACATGCTGGAAGTCGATGGATGCAGGTGGCTCATGACAGTGCTTTGAAGAATTCCTTGGGGGAGGCCTATGTTCAGCAGTGGACTTGTGAGGGGCTGTAATTAATGAAAAAACACTAAAAATCAGTTTTATCAACGCTGAATTTATATATATAAATATCGACATAGTCCCCGCCCTACGTTGCTCACGCATGTTGACAGTAGCACCAGTGTATCAACACGTGTACAATTTGATGGTATGCGTAAATGCAATGAACACAAACACAAAATATTTAGTGTGCGTATATATATAGTGACGTGATTCAATTTTGCATTTGTATTAAAAGTGTGTTTCTCTCGCTCCCCCTGAAAGTGACAGATTTTTGTTTAATCGCGAGGCGCCCTGGGTTACCTAAGCAGTCGTTGCTAGCGCATTCTAGGTGATTGAATATTAAAGTTTTTAACGTCGTTTACGTAATAAGTTTTTTATAATTAATTGATTTTTTTTTTCGTGTTTAGTATATTTAATTGTGGAATAAAATAGTTTAAAATGTTTTAATGTAATTGAAAAATTATATATATATATATATATATATATATATATATATATATATATATGTCGCCGCAAGGACATCTGTTGACGAAGCCTAAACTTTTCATTGCCTTTTAATTGTTATAAATTAGAATAATCAACAGTCTATAATTATTAATACTACAATTTAATAACGGCAATTTATCCGAAGCATAGCTAGTTAAGCTAGTTCTTTCAAACTCTTTTGGTTTACAATTCTCTTTATTGACAACTAATTCCTATTAAAACAACTACATATTTATTCGATTATCAACTTTTGACTCAAATATTGTTTTAAACCGTAGAAATAAATAATTGTCGATTTGGTTATTAATCCTGGTAATTGAAATTACTTAAGTAACCTAATGAATTCAATAAAAAGTTACTGTTTAGTGAAGTATTGACCAATCAAATCGTCGACCAATCAGAGCAAACCTAAGTTGTTATTACGTTTTCCTTATTGTATGAACGCGGGAATAGAATTACTTCAGTTCCTGCGCTCGTCGGTGTAGTTCTATTTTCCTGGTAAAACTTTGTGAGTATTATTTGTGAGTTTTCATAATAAGAAGTGTAGAATAAAGTTATTGTAGTGCAAAATTAAAAGTGTGTGGTCTTAGATCTTTTTCATTACAATGGAAACAATATACGGTAGCACGAAATGGGGACAGTGGTGCTGCCTCACCATAAAAACAACCCCGAGGTTTCTGCTCCGACATTAGAAGTGGGATCGCACGTACGATCCTTATGTGCCGGCAATCCTCAACGACTTGCATCACGTGAAGGTTGCGCGCCCGCAGCTCCCGAAGGTATTCCACAAGAATTTTTATGGAAATGGTCAATCACCAGAAAAGATGAAGATAACAGAAGTCTTTCTACCTTCTAGCAACCCTGATGGTAATGTGGGTGTTCGTGAGTGGTGCAATTACCTTTCTTCGGCGAAAAACACCTATCAACTCAGTGATTATGACATTCGAATGAAAGTCACTAACCTTTTGAAGGGACTTGCTAAAATGTGGGCCGATAACTGGCTTGTGACTACTTCTACGTGGGAAGATTTTCGTCAAAACATTACCACCACCTTCGAACCGGAAAGCCGTTACTCGCGTGACTTACTGAGATTTAGAGAACACGTTTACGACTCTTCTAAAGATATCGCAGAGTTCTTATCTCGGGCATGGCTTCTATGGAGACGCGTGACGAAATACAAACTTGAAAACAGTGATGCTGTAGAGGCCGTTATCGGAACCGTGGGTGACGAACGCCTTAGAATTGATTTAATGAATGTTAGGGCCACCTTGGTGCCAGATTTGATATCCGTTGCTTCATCCATTCGTGTTAAGCGTCCCGTTGCATCCCAAAATAATTCAAATCTACCACCCCAAAAACGTTTTAAATATTTTTTGATAACAGAAGTTCTTCTTGTAGTATTTGCGAAAAGATCGGTCATACTTCTGGTAATTGTAATTCTAATTCTAATTGAAAAAAAAAGTTATTCTAATGTCCTTTCATTCGATAAAAATCGGTCGACGCCTTTAGCTACAACTAGTGATAGTAAATTTTGTTCATTTTGTTCAAAGTCTGGTCATACATTAGAGTCGTTTTTTCAATTTTTAAGTTTTTTAAATTAATTGAGTGATAGTACCCGCAGTTTTAGTGTTCATTTGCTTATAAATACTGTTTTCGATAGTGTTCCATTACGCTTAAATCCATTGCGAATTAATTTCCAGGGCATAAGAATCAAGTTGTGAACTATTTATGTAGAAAAGGTCCGTTCCCTGTTATATCTACCAGCACATTAATAGCTATTATGCGTGATTAATAATATTCCTATAGAGATTTTGTTTCACGTACTACCCGACTTCGAAATAACTTCAGACGTTTTAATTTGTGCAAACTTACTACATGAAACGGGTCGAAGTGTAGATAATTATTACCCGAAATAGTGCTACCCTAATTTCTTAAACCTCACGTCATGCATATACGATCACATAGACCTATTCTTGAAAAGTTTAATCCTGATTTAATTGATGACTTTGAGATAAATCAACTACTTGCTCTCCTTAATAAGTACTCTTTCGTCTTTACTCAAGGTTAGATAGATAGATAGATAAAAGCGTTTATTTGTTTTTCCAATTACACACGTAAATTCAGTGATTAAACTAGATATACAAATCAAAGTATTGTAAAAAAAATTACATAAACTTAAGATGTAAATGTACATGTGTGTTGCAGTTCAACAAATGGGTCATAGCTCAGCGATTAATACTGCTCGGAGAGAAAACACTGATTTCAGCTATTACCCTCGAGGTGGCGAGAAGAAAATGAGCACAACAGTACAATCAGCAAGAAAGAAAGAAAAAACTATTTTTTTGCACGTTAATATATTGTAATAGTATAGTTAATATATTGTAGTGTAATTATGTCTGAAAGATGTGTCCTTTCAGCTCTATGATTTATATCTTTGGTTTAATTAGTAAAAAATTACGGAAAAGACTCAGTCTTGCGTACCCAATTAAGTCTAGTTTCTAAATGACTTAGCCAACCATAATGAGTTAGTAAAAGTAAAAAGAAAATGCCATGGTTTATAGCTGGCAAACGAAGTGTTTGGGAATACCTTGTTTTTGTTTATTTAGAAGATATGTTTTGAATTTATTTTTAAACTTGTAGTTGGTGTTAAGATTTCTTATTGGCAGTGGGATGTTATTCCAACACTTCGTTGCCGTATATCAGAAATTGCCGGTAAATGCCGCTGTTTTATGGCTGTAATATAGGAGTGCTGATCTTGTGGACCTCAATTGTTTTCCAGAATTATGCTTAACAAACTTTATCTTTGCATACAAGTACTCTGGTTTTTTTAAACTTAATAACACTAAAGACTAGTCCCCCTAAATGTAGCTCTCTACGTGAGTCCATATTGAGCATGGAAGCATTGTTCAGAAAGGGTGTAATGTGATTTCTGGGAGGTACATCAAAACAGAACCGACAACATGCATTTTGCATGCGTTGTATTAGACGCTTTGTTTTGCTGAAAATCCGGGGTCCATAAACAGCATCCCCGTAGTTGAGCCTAGGCAAAACCAATGACTCGCAAAGAGAAATGCGTGATGACACAGAAAGTTGGTCACGGATTTGGTATAAAACCTTTAGGCGATAAAAACAGTTTTTTTTACCATATTAAGGACATGATTTTTAAATCTTTAGATTAGTGTCGTAGGTAATGCCAAGGTTTTTGGCTTCATCCACGCGCATTATATGTTTACCATGAATCTTAACGTCTAGGTCATCACAAATGTGCCTAAATCTCGCGTTAACACTGACGAATTAGAAATGCGTCAAAAAACCCGATAAATACATAGAACGATAGGCACTACTCTTCTTATACTTCTCATCCGACGACCGAACTGTGTATCCCCGAAATTTTTATACCACATCCATTAATTACGATGCATTGCAATTTCATGTGCCACAAAGGATGACCGAGGCGTCAGCTAAAGACAAACTCTAGTTTGACAAAGAACGAGCTAAGGTACATAACTTACATCGGGGAATCTTCGTTTTAAGGGGATATAGTAAGTCAGCTCAAATTCTATCCCCCCCCCCCACCCCACTTCACCGCGCGTCGTATGCTATGTACCGACATGTTTGTAATCACTAATACTGTAAGTAGATAGGTCGTAAGATACTTATTTCATTAGGTTTATCATATTTATGCCTATTTCTTTACGCCAACCCAGTCGCTTCTTATTTTTATTACGGTTATTTCCCATTTTAATTTTACGTCGTCCTGTTACGAAATATGTATTCTGATTGTAAGCGACTAGCAGCTTTCCCTTTCGAAAGCCTAAGCGAGACTGATGGAGATTGATCGGGCGGCAGGAAACAAGCTTCAAGACGCCGGTAGTTAAGGTAATTTCTTTTTACAGTGAAAATAATGGTAATTTTAAAAAAAACATAAGCCCTGCCTTAGAGTTAGTTCAGTTAGTATGCAAAGTTTCATGATCTAATTTAAAGTATTTTATGAATACCAGCGGTTTATTGTTCAGTTTGGAGGTAACTTTGGATCTTTTTATCTATCGAGAAAATTTTACTGAATCGTGTTTTCGTCTAACATACTTAACATTAATCCTCAACTTTACCACATATTTATTTCAAAATTAATGTTGCAATATTTTTGGCATAACGGAGGATCTTGCTATGCCATTTGAGGTAGTATATTTTTATTTCCCCTTAATAAAGAAAAACCCCAGAAACCAGACTTTGTTGGACCACAGGTTTAGCGTGCCCTAAGATATTCATAGAGTACTCTATAAAGACCTCTTGAAGAAAGTTGTCGGTCACCATGGTCAGCCCCGTAAATTCCCGCATGACCAGTTACGACGTGCCCCACAACCAGGTGCAGTCTTAACCAACAGGCGGCCGTGTCGCCTACAGACACAGACGAGCATCAAGGAGCATCCGGCATTGTTAGTACGCTGGTGACAGCACCAGCACCAACCCAACCTGCGTCAAACCTAGCTAGTGCTAGTTTAGTGTTTCGTCAGTAATCGTCGATTAGAGACATAGGAAAATATGGATTCCATTACCCTAGACCTTTCATGTTATATTCTTACTTAACATTCTTACATAAATTACTACGTAGCACAATTACAAAAAAAAAGATGTTATTGACGTGTTGAGTCGTACAATGACCAAATATAATGTAAAAGATGTTATTGGCGTGTGGAGCCGACCAATGACCAAATTTATTTTATAGCTGTTGTCATGTGGAATGAGCAGTAACACTATTAACCTAACGAAACAATTTTACTTCATTCACATTCAAAAGCCGTGGAGGTAAATATAAACATGAAGTAACCTTTAAAAATAAAAGTAAATTACAGCCGTGGAGGCGACTATTTATACTCTCATGTTATATAAATAACGTCGTAACTACTATAAACTACTATAATTGTTGCGGAGATGGATGCTACATGAGCAAACATAATGATTCAAATATATAATTTTTTAAGTTACCGAAGGTTAATGAAAGGTGATATTAATTTATTTTTCTGTTGTTAGTCAGTTACTTGTAGCAAAAAAGGATGAAGTAACAAATTAACTAACTAACAGAAGTAAAACCTAAATACTTTATTACAAAACTTAGTTGAAAACTTCACTATCCAAGTACCTACTTACATTAATAAAATAAAATACTGAAATTAAAACTTTGTTTACAAGATTTTTAACTAAGTATACATAATAAGGTCACATTTCATTTAGAAATCGTATTTCGGGTTTATTTGTTGTTTACACTACCTACTTATTTCTTCCAAGCCAAGCATTCGCGACGAATGGCCTTGTTAGTTGCAAACGTTGGGCGTCACAGAATCCATATAATAGTGAAAATATGGTCGGTCGATCATAGTTAGAATAAGTACCTTACCTAAGACGCGGAGACCTTCCTCCGGGTGCTGGCATAATCTGCTATGCAGATGATACTCTCACTGCCCGGGGGGAGACCTATGAGGCAGCCGTTCGTATTGCCACTAAGTCTGTGGCACAGGTTGTTAGCAGAATCAGGATTTTGGGACTGGAAGTGGCGTTAAGCAAGTCCCAGGCCTCCCCCTGCAGCCCCACCACCACCGCATCAACGGTGCGGCCCCGTTTAAGTCGCGGAGGATAGGACGAGCGGGGCAAAACGCATTGGTTGAAGACTTTTGTCTTCAGACAGTATGGGCGACGAGAAAAACTCGACGAATTTTCACAGGCCTCGAAAAGTACCGCGACAGGGATCCCTCATCATTTTCAGTGATGTCCGGATTCAGGTTGGGTCCAACATGAGGTACCTTGGACTCATCCTGGATAGCCGTTGGAGCTTCCGCGAGTACTTTAGGTGCTTGGCCCCGGCTAATGGGAGCGACAGCTGCCTTTAAAGCGGCTGCTGCTCAATGCCGGAGGGCCCGATTCGAATTGCCGCCGCCTCTATTTGGGGGTGGTTCGGTACCTGGCTTTATGGGGCCCCTATATGGATTGGGGCTCTGACGGAAAGAACTATCGGCTTCCTGAGAAGGCCCCAGAGGGCGGAGGAGGTACGAAGGTACCAGACGACCTCCCTTGAGGCAGCATGCGTTTTGGCGGCGTCCCCACCCTGGGATATAGAGGCGGAGTTCGTTGCACCTATGTACGATTGGCGCTCAGAACTCCGATACCGAGGATACCGCACCTCTCCCAGAGAGTGGCAATTGCGAAAGCTCTACACTCTGCAACTTGTGCTTGCAAGGTGGAAGGAGCGTCTAGCCCACCCGAAGGCAGGAAGCAGGACTGTCGAGGCTATTCGTTCGGTCCTGTTAGACTGGACAAACAGGCGGCACGGGTCACTGGCTTTCCGGCTGGTGCAGGTGCTTTTCCGGCCATGGGTGCTTTGGTAAAAGTATCTGTGCCGTATAGCCGGAAGAGAGCCAACAACTGAGTGCCACCACTGTGGTAGCGAAAAAGACACAGCGGAGCATACCCTTGAGGATTGCCCGGCTTGGGCTGAGTTGTGTCGAGACCTCGTGACTGTTGTGGGAGACGACCTCTCGCTCCCAGCTTTTATTAAAGCTATGGTTGGATGCGAGAGGACGTGGAGTGCTGAAGTAACCTTCTGCGAACAAGTAATGTCACAGAAGGAAGCTGCAGAGAGGGAGAGAGAAAAGACTGCAAATATCCTAATCCGCAGCCGGAGAGCTGGGCGCCGGAGAAGAGTATATCAGGTTCTCTTCCACACCTCATAACTGAGGCTTAGGGGGCGGACACGGAGGTTATCCATCGCCTCTTATGTAGGGCCTCGAGGTGGCGCGTACGGTGTGATTGTACGCCCCTACAAGAAGAAGTCATCGAGTCGGCTCCTGTAAGACCGAATCAAGTCGGGACTGCGGTAGTGTGTGAAAGCGTTCCCGTAGCCCTGACTAATGGTGAAGAGATGAACACAGTGGGGTTTTGGCCGGTAGGAGTCCGGCATAACCTGTCTGGCGCCTACGTGACAGACGGGTATCCATAAGGATTTCTCCACGCAAAAAAGGTACCTTACCTAAGTAACTTACTTTCGCAATGTTTTTTTAAAATTTTTAATGACAGCCCTTAGTAACCACGAAAAGTCCGCCGTAATGTAGGAAGGGGAAAAGGATGTAAAATAATACGGACACTCGCACGCAGTGATAAAGTTTTATTTAGTTTGCGTGCGCGATTTATCTAATTAATGATAATTATGTAGGCTATTAAAATATCCGCAAGCAGTCAATATCAAAGGAGTGCAACTTCTGTACGCAGTATTATAATTTATTTTTAACGATCACGTCATGCCAGTTCCAATTACTGTTGATGGTGAAATTCTCGAAGTTATGCAGGAATATACCTACCTCGTGCTTTACCCTACTTTCACCTACTTTACCATGTGCTCGGCGGTGAAGGAAAACATAGTGAGGAAACCTGCATGTCAGAGAAATAAGAAAAAAAATATTTCGAAGTGAAATTCACCAACACGCATTGGGGTAGCGTGGCGGACAATTCTTTGCCCTAAAACCCTCTCAGAAATGAGTGGAGGCCTGTGCCCAGCAGTGGGACGTATATAGGTTGTAACTTTACTTTTTTATACCTACCTCGGGCAGATACTGTAACTAGATAAGAATAACTTCGAGAAGGAAGCCGATCGGAGGATTCAGTAAAGCTGGGCAGCACTTGGAAAGCTTCGTCGAGTTTTTCTCGTCGCCCATACTGTCTGAAGACAAAAGTCTTCAACCAATGCGTTTTGCCCCGCTCGTCCTATCCTCCGCGACTTAAACGGGGCCGCACCGTTGATGCGGTGGTGGTGGGGCTGCAGGGGGAGAGAAGTGTCGGTATTACCAAGTGCCGCTCTCCCTACCCTCCGCAGCCGAATCTCGTTTGGCAGTGGGGCCATAGACCAGATCCGCCGCTGGGGTCAGGAAGGCTAATGATGCTGAGTGCTCGTTTTTCCTGGCCCGTGTAGTTGGAGGCCGTGGAGGACGGTGCACTATATGTCCTGGTGCGCCTTGTCTGAGAAGAAGAATGGGAAGGAGTAGTCCTTTCCCGAGGAGGCGCCGCCATGGGGCGGCCGGCGCTGGAGGGTCCGCAGATGTGTGCAAAAACGCTTCCGTGGCCCTGCCAATATGCGACGAAAGTGGAACAACAAGGGATTTTAGTCCATGTGAGTCCGACATAACCCGTCCTTGCCCCCGCAAGGCGCGTATACGTAGGCATTTCCCCATGTAAAAAAGTGCATGCGTAAAAGAACATAGTATAATATGTAGAGTAAACGTAGTCAATATAGTAATCCTTGAGATCTTACATTCTTAAATAAACGTAAAATATTAAATTAATGTATTAAAGTTTGGTATTACCTTGATATTATCCAAAAGTTACTTTTCTATTATCAAAAAAATTCTCTAGTGGTCCAGAGGTCCTGATGCTAACATAGTTCTGGAATAAAGAATCTGTCACACTAATCAAATGGATTTCACATGTCTTCTGAATATTTTTACATCTCATTTATCACAGTACAGTATGTTTTCTTTAGTCTATTTAAGTCAACTGCTGAACATAGGCCTCCCCCATAGATGCCTATCAGGGGTATATTTGCCTTAGTCGCCACGCTTGGCAATTGGGATGGACACTGCAGTTTTTAAGCTATTGCATAGCTTCTATCGCGGGCCTTGAGCGCGGGGACCGAATCCAGAAATTCCGTAACGAAAAAACCTCACGCTCCCCACTCCGACGGGCACGGAGGTGTGGCGTTGAAAGCCGTGCATAGTCTAACGTCGTTTCAGTTCGGCAGACTTCGGCTCTCGGCAGAGTTCGGCACGGTGTTTGGGTGCGTGCGACTAGACGTATGCGTGTACACTAGCTGCTAACTCAATGATAAAACTTCCTGAATAACCTAGATGTATTGTAAGATATTAAAAATATTTTAAACAATATTAACTTCTCATTTATTCAATAAGTGAAAAAAAATTGTTTTCTTAGCGGTCACCACGCTCCAAAAGTGTAACTTGATTTAATATCAAAGACTTAACTGCATAAATAAAATAAATAAATAATTATAATTGCATAAGTTGATAAAAAATGCTATGCAATAGGTTTACCGCGGCAGTCACCGAGTGCCACACGTATTTTTTTTTATTTTTAGTTGTTATTACAAGAACGCTACTGCCCATCTCCTGATTTGTTTCCCTTTATCACCTATTATGACACTCACGAGTTGATATAAGGTAGTAGATATTCTTACAGCGACTCTACTCAGTAAACCGTCGAACAATTTCATTGGTGATAATGAAAGACATTCAAAAATATATTAAGCTCGTTTCTATTGATAAAAAAAAATTAAGGAACGCCCACAGAAATCTAAATAATAAGGCACTAGAAATGCCTTCTACTGTCTTTTATTATCTGGACGCGTGTCGCCAGGTCGTAGCTATCGCACATAGACAAGCAATAAATGCACAATTACGCCTACAAATATCTCTAGCATTCATGCAATTCATGCAACATTGCCTTATTATTTAGATTTCTGTGGGAATGCCTAACTCTGGAAAAAATAAAACATAAGAGGTAACTGAATTTTTTATCGTTTATGTAAACATACAAAATATTAAAAATGAACAAAATATTACGCTAACAGCACTTTCAGAGGCAGCACAATTGAAAAGCATTCAACTTGCTATCCATCGTAGCGTTTTCGTAGTAAGATGTTAAATTTATTTTTTAAGGAATCACATAATAAGAAAATTATTCCTTAATCTATAAAGGCGACTGATAAGATGCAATCTTAGACACCGGATATAAGCTGGACAAGTCTTTACTCCATAGACTATAGCGTTTGTTATCCTGTTGATGTGAAGTGTTGATGTCGTTACGTAATTTAATGTTGACCTTGGTTGACCTGAAGTATTAAAATAATAATGTTAAAGGTCATAAGGCTCTTTACGATTTATTATTAAAAACAGATTAAAATAAAAATTCATTGTTTGAAAATGAAAGCTTTTGAAGTGGTAGAGTCATGCTGCGGTTATAGTTGTCGCTCGACCGGGATGGATCACGCTCTCACAGAATACTAGCGTAAAATAACAGCTTTATACTGCTGTTTAGTATGGTGAGTGTAGAGAACCGGAGACTCTTTTACTGGAAACGAGGCTTTTCATCTTAGTCCTCAGAGGTGACAACGCAACTGCATTTTGATTCTTAATCGAGGTTAGATGTAGATTGTAGATGTCTAAGGGCCACAGCAGCGAGTCTAGACTGTGAGCTCGTTTGTCACCGACTTGCCATCTGAAGAACTGTTAGATTATTTATTACTCTTGCATTAAAATTTAAAAATGTAGTTATCACTGTAATAAAAATTCAATATAATGTTTATAGAAGAATATTGAAGAGAAAACTGTAAATGCCATCAAAAACATAACTTGTAAAAAAAAACAAGTCTCGCAACTTAGTTCTTCTACCATAAAAAGTTGTGAGATCCATGTAATACCAAGTCGGTTAATTTATTCAGTTCCTACTTAAGGGTCCTTCTGTTTTAAGTTATTACGTAATTAGCTAACCTAACAATATTTTATAGTGCCCATATCAATGTTAAAAATCTTTTATGTTTTAAATATATAGATTGACTTGGCCATCGCATGAAAACACAATGTATCTCACAAGTAATACATATTATATTAAATTAGATCGCTTAGTGCGATTGCCAAGTCAATCTATATATAGTGAGTGACAAAATTAAGAAACTTTGACTAGTTATAACTCTTAAACTACTGGTTCAAATTGAAATTAAAATATACCATGTTTATGCAATGCCTACTTGGTTACTGAAAATTCAGGATTATAGTTTTATCCACTACAAAGTTATAGGGGGTCGAAAATCGCCTGAATTGCTTCGAGAAAAGTATAGTACGGCCGTACCGCTTTTTTGCACGACTTGGCGGGGGCACTGCCGTGCCCCCAGATAGTTGTTTTTCATATTATCAGGACTAAGATCATACTACCAGAGCCAGTAATCTATAAGTCCCCGATAGTAATTTTGAACAAGTCTTCGTACTTGTAGGTCTTTAGTAGGAGATTTTATAACAAGCTAAGACGATATGGGACAGTGGATATTCTTAAACTGCCACTGCACGATCGGACCTTGTGTTCACATCTCTCTTCTAGAGCGCTTAGTTTTGTTTCTTGAGATGTTTCATTGAACAGTGACGAATAGAACTATAGATAATACCGATAACTTACTTCATTGGAACTTTGACATTAGCGGGATCTTTAAGAAGAGGCTTAGAGAGCGGAATAATTATACTTTGATCCATCAAAGGGCACGGGAAATATAAGTGGCCCGTTGACTGTTTATCCTTAATTCCTTTGTCGTCCTGCAAATATGAATTAACGTTTCACAAAAACTGTATAAGAATATTCTTTATTATTTATAATTTTATACGTGGTAGAGCCATACTGCAGTTATATTAGTAGTTTAGTTGTAGCACGAATGGGTCGGCTAGACCGGGGAAGGACCACGCTCTCACAGAATACCAGCGTAAAATAGTAACTTAGTGCTGCTGTGTTTCGTATGGTGAGTGTGGAGAGCCGGAGACCCTTTTTACAGGAAACTAGACATTCCATCTTAGTCCTCACGGGTGACAACGCATCTGCATTTTGATTTGTAATCGAGGATAAATGTAGATGTCTATGGGCCGCAGCAACCACTTACCATCAGGACTGTGTGCTCGTTTGTCACCCTAACCTATAAAAAATAAGGCAAGGCTTATAGAGAAGTTACCTTTCTGTAAGACTTTCCATACGAATACAATCTGGGTCGATATGGTGTAGTGAATATTTTTACATCGCCATTACACGATCGTAAGAGGTGAGAAAGGGAAACAAACCAAGAGATGGGCTGCAGCATCTCCCTAATAACAACAAAATAATAAAAACCGGTTGCTAATCCGTCTTCCAACCGTGGCAACTATGTCAAATATCCGCCCCTATTAGACAATCCATTTGGGAAACCTACGTTCAGCTGTGGACTTTTGATAGGATTTAATAATTATGATGATGATCATCTGTGGGTCTCAAAAGCAAGAGTGAATATTTTTTATTACCCTAGGATAGTGCTATTCACCATCTAACACTTCATCAGCGTTTACCACAAGGAGGGATTGTCAAGCACTGGCTTACACTGGCTTACTGGTGAGCCCGTGGTAGCTCAGATGGTTAACGCCGGCTGTAAATATAAGAAAACGCGAGTAACCCGGGTTCGAATCCCAATGAAATTGTTAATTGCAATTTAATTGCTGATCTACCACGTGCTCGGCGATGAAGGAAAACATCGTGAGAAAACCTGCATGACTGAGGAATAACAAAAAAATATTTCGACCACATTTGAAGTTTGCCAACACGCATTGAGGCAGCGCGGTGGACACTACCTTGCCCTAAAACCATCTCAGAAATGAGGGGAGGCCTGTGCCCAGGACGTATATAGGCTGTAAGTTTACTTTTTTACTTTTTACTGGATTACAAGTAAAAAAAATCCTAAGCATGGCGTCGCATAATATTTAATCTACTCTCGACTATGCAATAACCACACACTCATACAAATGGTCGGATTCTGTAAAAGTAAAAATTACCTCCTCATGATTCGGTCTTTTATAAAGTTTAAGAACATTTTCACACCACTTCCAGATGTTCTCATCAGCGGCGCCTCGTCTTTTCAAGCGTGTGTTTAGGTCAGCCATGTTCCGAATTGGTTTTGATGTCTTTGAAGAAGAAACAAAATAAACAAATTTAAGATGCTTTATAAAAGATATTTTATATAGATGTGATGTTAAAAATTGAATATAAAGATTTTAAAATTTGCAGAGGGATAGATAACAGTGTTTTACAATTTCAATCGGAAGTTTTAAGTTCAATTTTTTTATATACGACGCTATGATCTGTCTCAATAATGAAAGTAAAAATTTTAAAATTTCACATAGAAACATGTCTTAATTTGTTAGGAGCAGCTAGTTTTCAGATTATTTTCAGATATTTAGTTGCATTATTTCTGAAGTTAGTAAAAATTGGGGCTCACAATAATTATATCTATGTAATTATTTCAAGAGGCTTGCTATTTTACTCGTCGAAAGCCAAAATGAAGAATCAGCTGCGAAACTCCAGCAAAGAAGCAAACTACAATAATATTAGAAATCCTTATATAAATGCGAAAATGAAATATCTTTGAATGAAATCCGACTATGAGAACAGATGCATCTGTGATTTCACTCCACATGGAAAACAGTGTCAAGTTTATGGAGCTTATGTTCAGCAGTGGTCTTAAATAGGCTTTACCGCTGTAGTCATAGAATACTATAATAGATACATAATAGAACGGGGGAGTGGGCGGAGCCCGCGTAGCCACTAAAATGTCACTAACATGTCAGTTCACAAGTATAAATGTCAACACGAGATGTGTTTTGACGTTACAATCGTTTCCGAATTTCGCATGCAAATTATTTAGAAAATGCCAAATTGCACCCTATTTACAAATAAATATGTATTAAAATTTAAACGATTTTTTTAAATGATGATCTTGCACATTAATCAAAAGTCTAAAATGTAATTTACTCAGTATGTCAACACAGCGAATCGGGTTTGGCAACGCCAATCCTCCTACAAAATAAGGTTGACAGCCATTCTATTGTGTATTATAGTATTTTATGATTGCAGCCTATTAAAGTCAACTGCTGAGCATAGGCCGTCCCCATAGATATTTGTCATGGTTGCCGCACTTAGCAAGCGGGTTGGTAACTGCAGTTTTTTTTAAGTAGTTATTAGGAAGACGCTGCTGCCAATCATATGCTTCCTGCTGTCGCCTCTTACGACACCCACGGTATGAAATGAGGTAGGTACTCGTAGTGGATATTTTTACACCGCCACTACACAGTGATAGGCTATAATGAGTAAATAAATATTGAATCGAATGGGTCCCATTTTTTAAAACCATTTAAACCGTTTATCTTACAACAGTGCCTAGTTGTATCGTGGCTCTATCAAGTGGTATATATATCTTACTGATACACCTCTGGGAACTAGGATATACAGTAGAATAAATAATAAACATATCAACGTTACTTACCTTATACCTAGGCTTGTTCATTTTCTCTCTTATGTGTCTGAAAGGTGAGCGTCCGGTTTTTTGACTGACGCATATGCTAGGCATATCGTATCTGGTTTTAACTGACGGCATACTTGGTGGTTGCGAACTATAGTGTTCTATTTGCGTAACCGACTGTATCATGGAGTCCATACTTTCGTCATTACGAGCCATAATTTCCTATTAATTGATAATTTTTAATTAACAGTGTCTATAATTATTACGTTCATAAATAGGATAGTCGCGGTGTAAGAATATCCACTACCACGCGTCATCCCGTGGGTGTCATAAAAGACGACAAAGGGAAACAAACCAGGTGAACTACAGCGTCTGACTAATAACAACTAAAAATAAAAAGACGGTTGCCAACCTGCCTGCCAAGCGTGGCAACTACATCTAATATCCCGCCAGAGGCAATGTATGGGGAGGCCTATGTTCAGCAGTGGACTTTTGATGTAGTAGTAGTAGTAGTAGCAGTAGTAGTAGTAGTAGTAGTAGTAGTAGTAGTAGTAGTAGTAGTAGTAGTGGACGTTATAGTATAACACATAGAATACTATAATACACAATAGAATGGCTGTCAACCTCTTTTTTTGTACGAGGTTATGAGTCGCCGGGAGCACACATACAAGAAATTACGTAGTATTATCACTACGACAAACCCGATTCGCTGTGCTGACAGACAGATTTTGATACGTATTTATTTGTAAATAGCGTGCAATTTGGCATTTTCTAAATAATTTGCGTGCGAAATTCGGAAACGATTCTAATGTCAAAATAAATCTCGTTTTGACAATTATACGTGTGAAGTGACGTGTTAGGTAACATTTTAGTGGCTACACGGGCTTCGCCCACACCCCGTTCTATTATGTATGTAATTATAGTATTCTACGGTATAACAGGTTCATAAACATTATACATGTCTAATTGGTAAAATGCCTAATTGATAGATTTATCATAATACGTGGTAGAGCTACGCTACAGCTATATTATGGTTATAGCATGAATGGGTCAGCTCGGCATGGGTAGGACACGCTCTTACAGCTTGAGACAGGATAACAGCTTGAAATAGCAGCTCATTGCTGCTGTTATTCGTATGGTGAGTGTAGATCCGGTGACTATTTTTACTGGAAACGAGGCATTCCATCGTAGTCCTCAGGGTTGACAACGCATCTGCGTTTTGATTCTTAATCGAGGATAAATGTAGATGTCTATGGGCTACAGCATTCACTTACCATCAGGTGGACTGTGTGCTCGTTTGTCACCCTTATTGTATAAAAAAATTACAGAGAAGATTGGCGATCACAAAACTTTTACACATTTAACACTACTCTCATTGGCCAGAGTAATTATGGTCTTACAAGTGTGAAAAGTTATTAGATCTTGAATGCGCGTGAAAAACAGGAGTGTTTTTCTTCCAAGATTGCGTGCACTACACGATGGAAGTAGTGTTGGGTTTCCTAGTGTAGCTACTCTAGGAAACCCAACACTACTTCCATCACTACTCTAACTGCTATAACGCTTAGCAGTTAGCCATCGCAGCGACAATTTCTCCTAATGATGCCACATTTAAAGACGAAATACCTGTCGTATTATCGACGATGGTGTGTCAGTACATAAGGTTTATCAATAATGTTGTGTTTTCAACTGTAGTGGTTAGAGTGGTGTTGGTAGTGACGATATTGGTAGCCCATGCATTATTCTAACCATAGAATACTATATAAATATAATACACAATAGAATGGCTGTCAACCTTATTTTGTACGACGATAGGCGTCGCCAGGACCACACATATAAGCAATTACGTCGTATTATCACTACTACAAGCGCGGTTCGCTGTGTTAACAGATTTTAATACATATTTATTTGTAAATGGCGTGCAATTTGGCATTTTCTAAATAATTTTCATGCGAAATTTGGAAACGATTGTAACGTCATCAAAACACATGTCGTGTTGACATTTATACGACGTGTTAGTTACATTTTAGTGGCTACAAGGGCTCCGCCCACTCTCCTGTTCTATTATGAATGTATTATAATATTATGAATGTATTATAGTATTCTATGATTCTAACAATAAAATAAATAGAAAAATTACTCGTAGCTTTTCTAGCTCTGTGTCAATCTTTTCTCTAGCTATAAATTCCGTTCTGAGGTCATCGATAATATATGCCCAATACTTATTGACGCGATAGCATTCATTTAGTTGAGTTGTGGGTAAATAACCTAGAATTCGCTTGCCTATAGCTGATGGCAGGAGCTGCAACTGAAAATCAAACAATAGATATAATACTAGTACAATACAAATATTATAGCAACAAAAATTTTGAAGTAATAAATTTATATCCTCCATTACAACCGAACGAGGGAGGTCAGTTTTCAATATAGTCTACGTAGGGCTAATAAACTACTTCTAAATTACTTTTATTCCGGATTAGAACATAAAGGAAGCTAAAATATAGTAATAATTAAATAAAAAGAACTTGGTTACTAGTAATCACCTATTTTAGAGAGTCGAAAAGTAATTGTTTTAATTACCAATATAGTGGCGGCAAATGGGATTGTCTGTAAAACTCTCCTATTTTCTATCCACATTTAAAAATGAATTAAATAATATTATGTATTTTTAATACTTATGCCTACCCGTGGCAAGTGCGTGCCAACAGATTATCTTTATTTTCAAAAAGTACAACCCTGCAGTGTTACGTATTTTAATGAAAAGTATACATTATTAAACTACATACAAAGTCAACTGTCTCCATTGTTTCTAACTGTGGCCGATCCACTTTCCAAATTTTCTTCGTTGTGCCATCATTGAGGATAATCTCTACTTCTTCTATTTTTAAATTATCACGTATTGATTTTACAGTGGAGTTCCAAACAGCGAGACTTTCTTCCAACTGTATAAAAATCAATTTAATGATATTAAGTGAGAAAATTGAGCTCGAATTATTTCAATTCTAAACGCCGTGGTAGACCGAGAGGCAACCGTTCGTTCACGCTATTCTCCGAAATCACCCAAACAATTTTTATGAAATTTTGTAAAAGTTTTTACTTTTTATCCTGATCCTCAATATTTTGTGTTGCGAATTTGAGGATTTTTTAAAGGACAAAGGTTTGTCCAGCTATTAAGGCTACATGAATATGCATCGTTAATGTCTGTTGTTTAATATAATACGACATACTAGTGACGTTTTAGTATTTCTGAGAATTTTCTAATCGCGTATTACGTATCATGCGGCGCATTGTTCGCACGTAATACTCTTACGGAATTCTTCTGTTGGCTATATTTTTATAATCTCATATTATTGATTTTTGATACTAGTCTGCGTTAATAGGTTAAATCTATTAAAAACATAATACAAGTTCACAATAAGATATAAACAATACAATTATTGAATTATGTATTGTTAATGATTTCTTATACTTACGCGAAGAATACTAATTTTATGGAGTTTTAAAACAGAACTTTTAAATTCCCGACGTTTCGGGCATTATACAGCACCCATGGTCACGGGTCGGACTGAGGTGTTTGGCGTCTATTGGAACAAAAATTAATAATTAACAGTTAAGGATAGTCTACGTTAACTATGACATCAAGACGTCAAACCCCCCCCCTCCCGCCTCACCCCGCCAAATGTCGAGAATTAAAAACTAAACACGTTAAAATTAGTAAAATTTAGGCATGTCGATTCACTCTTAAAAAAATCGATCTCTGAATCGATTTGAATCGAAGGTACTAGAATCGATTATCGATTAAATCGAGGATTAAAAGATCGATTTTCGATTAATCGCGACATTTTCAACGTTAAATTGCAAGAATTGCGATTTTTTCATTAATTGAACTTTAATATTTTTTCTAGTGAGTGAATGCTGTGGCCCATAGACGTCTACATTTATTCTCGATTAAGAATCAAAATGCAGATGCGTTGTCACCCCTGAAGATTAACCATTCGTGCTACAACCATAAAATAGCCCCAACGTGACTCTACCACGTATAAATATATTATGTTTTTGTACCTATTTTTAAAATCGAGATAATAGTTTTAACTATCAATCGATATCAACTATAATACGACATGACATGGATTCCCCGAACCTGACATGCCGTTCGCAGAGAAGATGTATGTTGTCATTTTATTTAGTGCAAGTTGGCCCTACACTCTGCATAGTGCTTACCCGTACGGGACCCTAGAAAATCTTTCATCCCCACTGGTTATAGATTTTTAGTAGAGATGAAACGGATAGCTGTTTGGCCGGATACCGGATACCGGATATTCGGCCAGTCTTATCGCCGGATAGCCGGATATTCTGCCGAACATTGCCGTTTGGTGCATCACAAGAAGCGAGAAGTAAAGTCAGTGCAAACTGTTCGCAATCGTAACCCTTATATTAGGTGCGCAGGCTACACAATACCCAAATTTATCAAAGTTTGCCAAAATCTATCTTTCAGCACCCTGCAGCAGTGTGTACAGCGAAATACTTTTTTCTGAAGCTGGCCTTGTTTATGAAGACAGGCGAAACCGCTTGTTACCTTTCAATGCAGAGAAATTAGTATTTATTCACCATAATTTGCCCTTAGCTACGTAGTACTATTATTTATTCTGTGCCTTAGCGCAGTACGAGTACTAATTTTGTAAGTTTTAAAATGAAAATTTTGTGATTGCTAATTACATTTGTTTAAGTGACAAAAATGAAGTACATAACTAAATTCGATATTGTGTATTTTTTTATATCCCGTAGCCAGCCGGTAGCTGTTTCTTATCCGGTATCCGGCCGGATAGCTGTTTCTTATCCGGTATCCGGTCGGATAGTAATTTTAGGTAGGATAGGCCGAATACCGGATAGTTACCGGATATCCGTTTCATCTCTAATTTTTAGAATACGTGGCCGACCTATTGCCACTTCAGCTTACTGATATTTTCGTTACGAATTGTATTGAACATAGAAATCCTCTTCTCTTTTATTCTCTTTTATACGTGGTAGAGTCATGTTGCAGTTATATTAGAAGTATAGTTGTAGCACGAATGGGTCGGCTCGACTGGGGAAGGACCACGCTCTCACAGAATACCAGCGTGAAATAGTAGCTTAATGCTACTGTATTTCGTATGGTGAGTGTAGAGAACCGGAGACCCTTTTTACAGGAAATGAGGCATTCCATCTTAGTCCTCACGGGTGACAACGCATCTACATTTTGATTTGTAATCGAGGATAGATGTAGATGTCTATGGGCCACAGCAACCACTTACCATCAGGTGGACTGTGTGCTCGTTTGTCACCCTATCCTATTAAAAAAATCATAGGATGTTAAGCAAATTTTCTCAAGCGGCCAGTGGTAAAGGACCATATTGAAATAACTTTACTAATTACATTTTACTCTACGACTCCTTCTTCATACTTCTATGAGTAATATATGAGATTTATACCTGCTTTTGCGCTTGGCTGATTTGTGGAACTAGCTTTAACGTCGCTTGCCCAGAGTCCCCACTTTTACGTCGAGATACATCCTTTTTCTATAATACCAATAACGATTATCAAAATTTTTGTATAATCAAAAGATGTTAAAATATTTCTAATCTATATATTCATATTTTTTTTAATTTGATCGTTTTACCCAAAATTAATGCAGTGTTATTCTCTAATGTACTTATAATAATTATTATTATGTTTTTAACATAAAATGGAAGTTCCACAAAGATTTTCATCTAAAGTTAAGTTACAGCCTATATATATAGGCTGTAACTTAACTTATGGACGTACAATGAGCTGTAGTACTTAGTTGTAGTATTACTAGTGGTGTGTGACGAAATAGTTGTGTTTTATTTCACTCTGATAAAATAAAGCCTACATCATCCTATAAAAGTAGTTACAGCCTATATACGTCCCACTCCTGGGCACAGGCTTCCCCGCTTAATTCTGAGAGGGTTTTAGGGCAAGGAATTGTCCGCCGCGCTGCCGCAATACGTGTTGGCGAACTTCACATGTCTTCGAAATATTTTTTTTCTTATGTCTCAGACATGCAGATTTCCTCACGATGTTTTCACGATGTTAAATCAGCACTTAAAATTGCAATTGACAATTTCATTGGTGCCGGCGGGGATCGAACCCGGTTTGCTCGCTTACTGTGAAATTATACAGCGAGCGCTAACCATCTGAGCTACCATGACTCAAGATTTTCATCTATTCAGGAAATATTAGAACTTGAATAGTTTTTCATCAAGAGGGGCGTAGATCATTAGGTACGAGACGGCTCCAGCTACAGTCTCGTACCTAATAATTTGCATTGGTCTTGGACGAGGGACTTATCTGAAATAACATATTCAGAATCGAGAACAAATAATTTGTAATGTCCTAATACGGTGAATTACCTAAAATTCGATTAAAAAATCTGCATTTAAAGAGGCTACCTTAGAACTGACCCATTTTCATAAAAATAAAGAATTACACTTTAAAAATAAATATAATATAAAACAAACCAAATTACGATTCAATGTTTTGCTCTTGTCCGTCAGGTTTTTTGTAACATTTACTGATTCTTTCAAATTTTGTAGCTCCAATTCGCGGTAACAATTGTAGATGTTTTGTGCGCGCTTAAGAACCTCCCAGAGTACAGGACCTCCAGCTACAGTCAGCAACTCTGCTAACACTATAGCTTGATTTTCCTAAAATAAGTTTTTACATATATATTTATAAAATAAAATTTCAAATATCTAAATAGGCCATTTGTTTAGAAGTTTTATGTATGCAGCAATTGATACTGTTGGTAAAACTGTGTGTTTAAAGCGTAACAAAATACATCACGTGGTAGAGCCAAGCAGCAGCTATATTATAGTCGTAGCATGAATGGGTCAGCTCGACCGGGGCAGGACCATTCTCGCACAGAATAACAGCGTAAAATAGCAGCGTAATGCTGCTGTGTTTCGTATGGTGAGTGTCGAGAACCGGAGACCCGTTTTACTGGAATTGAGGCATTCCATCTTAGTCCTGAAGGGTGACAAAGCATCTGCATTTTGATTCTTAATCGAGGTTAAATGTAAATACTATTGGACAGATGCACTTTTGATTCGGTTGATTGTGTGCTCGTTTGTCACCCTTGTCTTATAAAAAGTAAAAAAAGCAAAAGCGTTCTATTAGGCATAGGTTCACAGATACGTCTAACAGTTTTACTGGAATCGAGGCATTCCATCTTAGTCCTCAGGGGTGACAACGCATTTGCATTTTGATTCTTAATTAAGGATAAATGTGGATGTTTATGGGCTACAGCATCCACTTACCAGCAGGTGGACTGTGTGCTCGTTTGTCACCCAATGCTATAAAAAATCACACCATCATGTCATGTAAGGAATATAAGTGTAAGGAAGAAATTACGAAATATGATGGACATAGGCAAACGACCAAGGGCGAAACCATGACCATGGACATACTGAAGCCTTTCGCTCGATCTTGACTCAATATGTTTCTTATGAAGCTTCATCCCTGTGGGCTTTACGTAAAGTCATGCAATTGATTAACAAGTTTGCTCACAAGTAAGAGCATCAGACACTAAGCCTGGGCCTGTGAATGCTGGTGTTCACTGGTGTGACTTAAAGCTAGTTTTTCACACGAATTCATTACAAACAAACAAAATGTCATAAAAAATATAATTCTCTATATTAAATCAATTGTACATTGAGATTACGTCAATGTTGTTCATAAAATTCAAACTGTATCAAATAATTTGAATTTTCAATCACTAACTTCTTTGGAAAGTCATAATTATCATCATTATTGCAAGTCGACTGATGGAACGTGGACATTAAGTTCACACCTTTCACATCAGGGTGTTACTCCATCTGTTAGGGTATCTCACTACACTACTTAAGCCATGAGGAGTCGCCACGCGATATCTTTGCCGCGGTCATAGTTACGGTAGATCGTTCTAAAGTTAGATAACCGGTTCATTTATTTTATCAATCCATACCGAATCAATAGTATAAAAAATATTTGCATTGATAAAAATACCATACACAATTATTAAATGGAAGCTACTTGTCTTTTTTCATTCATTTCTTTTCCTGGGCTTGTAAAAAGGGGTGTCCACAAAGCAAATGTAGGATAGAGCAGCGCGGACTGAACTATGTGACACAGCAAATAAATTTGAGAAATTGCCAACATTATAAGAAAGTATACTCACTGACTGTAAAGAACGAAACCACTGCCTATCAATTGCCATAATTTGTCTAAGAATTGATACTGGTGCAGCAGTTCTGTTGTGATCCATTGGAGCTTGATCATAGCTGCTTAGTGTTACGGCTCTAAAAATAACATTAATTTTATTCATATAGAAATATGTCCTTGTATGAAAATAAACTCAGAGATAGCTGATTTGTTAGTTAACTTACTAAGCATATTAAAGTTTGAACAGGGACAGTCAATGTCAATAAAATTTTGAGAGCAGCTCTTAATGTGTAAGTCTGTCATTGATAACTAGGGAGAAAGTTCAGAAAACCAAAAAAGTAGAAATCCCAATGTATGTATGTAGGCATATTAATACGTACTCCAACTGAACTTTGCTGCAGTCTAATTAAGGTGATAGGTACATGTTGAGGATGATATAATATATTTTTACGTGATAGAGCCACGCTACCATGTAGGTATTATGGCAACAGCATTATTATAGAAACAGTCCTGCTGTGACCCTTTGCCCTTATATTTATTATATATTATTATATTATATATTATTTTGCGTGGTAGAGCCATGCTGCAGTTATATTAGTAGTATAGTTGTAGCACGAATGGGTCGGCTCGACCAGGGAAGGACCACGTTAAACACACATAGAATACCATACGTAATACCAGCGTAAAATAGTAGCTTAATGCTCTTGTGTTTCGTATAGTGACTGTAGAGAACCGGAGACTCTTTTTACTGGAAACGAGGCGTTCCATCTTAGTTCTCACAGGTGACAACGCATCTGCATTTTGTTTGTAATCGAGGATAGATGTAGATGTCTATGGGCCACAGCAATCACTTACCATCAGGTGCATTGTATGCACGTCTGTCACCCTAACCTATAAAAAATATATTAGGACTATAATGGCTTTGCACCATTCTCCCAGTACCCACTTCTGTTCTCAACGTAAATTAAATAAAGTGCACAGCAGGCCTGCCACCACTCCTTCTCCAACCCTTAGTATTTTAAGAGATACTCTATCATACCCGGCTAGCTTACATGCTTTCATGCTTTGCTTTTATTATTTCATCTATACTTATATTCCTTCCTCTTTCCTCTTCTTTCGAAATTCCTAGTTCATTTAATTTAAACGTCTCTTCACTAATAAACACACTTTCAAATAATCCCTACGTCCTTTTAAGCTCGAAACTTCATCATTAAAAATACAACCATCCTCGTCTCGGATAGTATTTAGTGTAGGCTGTTTTTCTCCTATAATACTTACGAGTTTCCAGAACATTTTAATATTTGTCTCGAAGTTATTTTTATCCGTTCTTTCTTGCTATTTTCTTCCAACTAATTCCTTTACTCTGTTATTACTCTTATATACTAGACGTCTAAAGACTGTTTTTTTCTTTCATTCTCATAATCCATACTGCCAAAATTACCACCTTTAGTTGCTAGTAAATCTAGTCATGCTCTTTTCTTTGATTCGACTTCCATCCGTACCTTATCATCCTACAATAACGTATTATTTTTCCATTTGTGCGTTCTCTTATTTACACCACATACTCTGGTTGTTGCATCCACCAAACCTTTCTCAACATTATCCCATATGCTCTGCAAGTCTAAGTCGTTCAAACAATATTCATCCAAGCCACTAATATTTTCGTCTGCCACTAATATTTTACGCTGGTATTCTATGTGATTCCATAAGTCACTCACTACTATTAAAGAAACTTTCTCATATAGGTATTAACGGCCATGCCTTAAAAATTTTTGAAAGTTATCTAAATAAAAGATATCAAATTGTAAAGATTGGTCACTATCAAAGTTCCCCACAACCCATTACGTACGGTATTCCCCAAGGCTCTATATTGGGCCCACTTCTTTTCCTGATTTTTTTTTATATAAATAACATAACTGATTTTAAATTAAATGGCGAAATTTCTTTATATGCAGATGATACTTGTATTTTCTACTTTGGACGTTCCATAGAAGAAGTTATCGCACGAGCCCAAGTAGATCTAAATATAGTACATAAATGGTTCCAATCCAATTTGCTTACAATAAATACATCAAAAACCTCGTACATGATATTTAAACCCAAAAACAAAAACATTTGTAGTTATTCCCCTCTCACCATTTACAACTCTACAATACACGAGTCAGCCGAAGAGAAATATTTAGGCTTAGTACTAGATAAAACCTTGTCATGGAAGGGTCATATAGGCAAAATAAGGTCGAAACTATCTTCTCTACTGGGTTCACTTTATGGTTGTATTCTATGCCTTCCTTACCGTGTTCGCCGAACAATTTATAATGCTTTAGTCAAACCACATCTGGATTATTTGGTTGAAATTTGGGGGTGCACCTACAAAACAACATTAAAGGACCTACAAATAAACCAAATTAAAACTATTATTCAATTATAACTTCTTTACACCTACAGACAAACTGTACAGTGAAACCAAAATTATGAATATTTATCAAACATATTGCTATAATACTTGTATTCTAATAAAGAAAATTTTAGATAATAAAATACACACACAATTAAAATTTATAACAAATAAAGGCAAAGGAAAGAAATTACTTCGCAACACTAATAATATTTACATACCTATGGTACGAACAAACTATGGTAAGCAGAGCATACTTTTTGATGGAGTTAAAATATATAATAAACTACCACAAGAAATAAAAATATTAAATAGTTTTAACATCTTTAAAAGCAAACTAAAACAACATATAATGAATAAGTTCTAAATCCGACCCTGTCCATATGCCGACCGCTAATCAGCGTTATCGGTAACGATAAGAAATACCTTACTTACTACCCACCTTATCTATTACTATCTACTAAAAGATTGCTAACTTGTACATCAATACACAAAACGATAATATTGGAAGTATTAAGTTGTATGCCTAAACTAGTAAGAAGTTGTATGTCACGAAACTCTTTCCTCCCTTTTTTAATGTTAATATATATATATATATATATATATATATTTGCTATCTGTATGCTCATAACCCATTTATAACTTGAATATTGTAACCTCTCATTAATTGAATATATTTCTTTTGAGAATAAAATATCTTTAACCATAATATTTTCCATCAGTCTACATTTATACTTTGCTTTTACACCTTCATCTTGTAACTTTTCTTTTCTTATACGCTGCAACACAATAGTAGACATAGATGTCCGATGCTACCAACGTCTGAACAAATTCAAAAAATCAAAATCAAAATATATATTTATTTCATCAAAAAACTTATATCCATACAATATTCATTGTTGGTGCTGCCTAGTAAGCATATATATATATATATTTTTGGATGTTTCGAGCTTCCTTAAATCCAGAATTTAAATTTACAAAAAAAAAACGTCCCTACGTTGGGCCCCGGTAAACACTTGCATCTACCACTGTGCTTCTCATTGTGATGGATCTCTTCACATGTATTATATTCAATAGTAACAACTCTCAACTCCTGATGGCACCTCCTTGTCGATACCTTTCATCATCAAAAGCAGAGCCTTTGAGCTCAAAGGCACCTGAATACCCAGTAAGTGACCTCAAGAAAGAAAGAAGCGATTTGCTCCGGAGTCACTGTCAAAGCACTAAGAGGGTGCTAGAGGTAACGAGTTTACACCGCGGAACGTTATTTAATTACTAAAGTAATTGATTGTCCCCGTAAGCTTTTCAAACTCAAATCTCTGGTTTTCTCGTCTACACTATATGGCAACCACTAAATCTTTATTGGTTCTTCATAATATAACTGGCTATTTTCTTCAATAAAGTATACTATGCCAACTATGATGCTTATAATATTTGCATTGTCAAAATAAGAGGATGTTTTTTGTATTTCTTGTTCTCACGTTGCGGAAAAACGTTAAATTGCAATCTAAGGAACTTGAACAATATTTTTACGGGCTTTGTTTCGAGTTCTTTCTATGTAGTTGCTTAGTAAATAATTGAATTGATGACGCTTTAGGTTAGGTATGACATAGTACAAAAGGTACAAAGTAGGCACTTATATTCTTACAAAAGAAAACTGAAAACCAAATTAAAATGATCAAATTAGGGTTTTGAGCCAGAACGGAGAGTTTAAGAAGATCGTTAAATAAGATATTTTATATTTTACCCGCTAATAGAAAGCACTGAATCTTTGAGACGACAATTCCATATAGACTTTAACAGCAATGATAAGGTCCACGCACATTGTACGTCTTCCACAAGAGCCAATAAGAATAATTTCTTGTTTACATAAGAAATTCTCGTGAACCAATCTTTCATGGTTTGCAAGTGGTTATTAAACTCTTCATTATCTTCACTTATTTCTTCTGAAATATTATTACATGCAATTTGTTTGAAATCAGTAAATAAAATGTAAATTGTAAGATTTATTTTATTCGTTTAATTTTATTACATTAATTGCGTAGGTTTGCATCTTTATTATAACCGTTGGTGCATCTGTTAGTAAGCATGTAACTTCTGGACGACTTGATTGTGTAAGATTGTATTCACACAGTACATTTGTTATGTCGAGACGATGGTTCAAAACCATTCTAGAATATACTAAAATATATTTTAATTTTATGCTAAAATGGCTAATTTTTTTTTCACTATATTAGGATTAAGTACCAACGGACGACACACAACACAGAGATAAAATACGGCTTATTACTGCAAGGGTTACATACTACGTATATACATATATTATATGCTATACATTACACTACATTACCTTCTTACAGGTAACCACTATTACAAAATCATATTTTGCAAAGTGGCATGCTTTGCCTTATTTACTTAGATATTTGCTTACTTGCACACAGTTATTTAAAAACCGAATTCGCTACAGCTACTGTTTGTGGATTAAACGCTTTCTAAATATAACTATACATATCAATAATATTTAAGTTTTTGTCTGTGATATCGAAATAACTGCCTTTTATCGCCGAGCAGTGTCCGCATTATTTACTTATAAGTATAGGATGATTTGCCGTGGTAGCTCAGACGGTTAACGCTCGCTGTAAATATAACAGAACGCGAGTAACCCTGGCAGAAATTGTTAATTGCAATTTTAAGAGCTGATTTACCACGTGCTCGGCGGTGAAGTAAAACATCGTGAGGAAACATGCATGTCTGATGAATAAGAAAAAAAAATATTTCGAAGACATGTGAAGTTCGCCAACACGCATTGGAGCAGCGTGGTGGATACTTCCTTGCCCTAAACCTGAAATGAGGGGAGGCCTTGACCAGCAGTGGGACGTATATAGGCGGTAACTTTACTTTTATGGGATGATTTAGCCTATATTTCATCAGGGTGAAATAAAACGCAACTATTTTGCCACACACCATTAGTAATACTACAACTAGTTACCTACTACAGCAAACTGTAGGCCCACTGCTGAACCTAGACCAGTCCAACTAATTACTGAGCACAGTCCAGCTAAATAATACATCTTAACAAATTTAAGTTTTTCTTTATTTATTGAAACTACTACAATAGGTAGTATCAGTTATTGTACTGTACAACATATTTACCAAACGTCGTATCTTCCAAAATAAATGCATTTATTAAATTTATTTGTTCGATTATTTCCTCAAGCGACATACTTTCTAATTAAATTTAAAAATATATTCTAATATCTGTGGATATGTTACTACTTCGGTGACAGTAAATAATAATACATATCAAATATCAAAGACTGTGTTTGGCAGAAAAAAGCGCTAGCAAGCGCTTGTAAGCAAAATGGCGATCGTAAACGGTAAGCACTATCAAATGGTAAATAGATATTTTCCTCTAGGACGCTAAGTTAGCTTTAAGCGGGGAAACTAACCTAATTTAAATATATGTTTGACAAGTATTCATTTAAAACTTACCAATCATGATTTTTTTATAACATATATAATATGTTTATTCATGCCATTACATTACTTGAAACTAATCGCACAAAACAACTTATAAACTACTTCAGAACAAACAAAATAAATAAGCAAAATGGCGGATTGTGTCAGCGCTACTGAAGTTAGCAAACGTGCCCTGGCCGAAAACTGTATAGTTTCGCCATTTTGCTTACAAGCGCTTCTTAGGGCTTTTTTCTGCCGAACAGCCAAAGACTATATACTTGTCTTATAATTTTATTCACACGTCATTGGTATGTCTTTTTTTTGGCCAACAATAAAAATGTTTTCAAAATACGTTCTTATGATTCCCATAAAGACGTCACATTTGAAGAAATAAAATACATATAATCACCATAAATAAAAATACACCTATTTTTTACACGTTATAATAAACTGTGAAACCAGTAATGCAATATAAGCTTAACATGTGGTGTGTCAACAATAGCTGTCAAGCTTTACATAATGCCTCATCATTTTTAATAAAGATCACATCATTCACGTGGTAGAGCTGCTGCAGCTATATTAGTAGTATAGTTGTAACACGAATAAGTCGGTTCGGCCGGGGAAGGACCACGCTCTCACAGAATACCAGCGCGCGTAAAGTAGCAGTTCAACGCTGCTGTGTTTCGTATGTTAAGTGTAGAGAACCGGAGACCCATTTTACTGGAAACTAGGCATTCCAGCTTATTCCTTACGGGTGACAACACATCTACATTTTGATTCGTAAGAGGTTCCGCATTCGATCGAGAATAGATGTACATATCTATAGGCCACAGCAACCACTTACCATCTGGAATCAAAAAAGAATCATACATTTCTTATAAATTATGAAAAAGTAAATCATTACAAATAATTGTAAATGGAAGAAAAAAGAAAAAAGATTTTCGAACTCCTATTTTTTATATCAACATTTAAGGACCATGACCTATATACCTGCATATTTGAGTATTTTTTAATTTATTATTTTAAACTTTATTACTATCACTGAATTTCGTCTGAATAGGTAACTACTACGTTTTCAACTTTCAGTCACATTTTGAAGAGTATAGGCCCAGAATAATTACAGATTGTGAGGCATTCCACCTTAGTCCTCAGAGATGACAACGCATTTGTAGTCTTTGCTTGAAGTTGGCTGCATAAACTGCAGTAGACAGTTATCATCAGGTGGATTGTAGTTTCGTTTGTCACTTCAGTATTATTAAAAAAAAACACCCACAACAGGGGAAGTCCCTAGTAGTGGACATTGTAGGGCGGACGATGATGATGATACAGCAATCGTACCTTTTCGCTTTATCTAAACAAGTTATCAACAATACTAAATGTCCGTCATATCCACTGCTGCTCATCACAAGTATACTTTTCACCAAAGACTGTCATAAACCCTGTTTCTGAGTTATCGGCATTTATCAATTCATTCCATCATGCAAAAAAGAGTTTTCCTTCTTCATCCATTCTCAGTTCTGTAAGATATATGACAGATTCATTTTGAATCCCTTAAGGCTAATCTTAAATTTAAGTAATCCATTGGTCCATTAAGTTCATGTTCTACTTATTAATATACATTAATAAGTAGGATAGCCTTATAGCTCGGAAAACTAAAAACCGATGGGAAATAAAAGTTCTACTACAGTGGAAGCCTAAGCCTCGACCTCTTAAGACTTGCAGAAAATCGATGGGTGCAAGTGGTTAGGGACCGCTTCTTGTGGCATTACTTGGGGGAAATATAAGTTAAGCAGTAGACTTGTGAAGGACTGTAATGACGATAATGTACATTGTGATTATAAAGTGAAACGTTGTGTCTATAAGGTATAATGAAGTTTTAATAACGTGAAGTATGTCTTGTAAGGGTAAAAGGATTTAAATCATATTAAGGTTTTTTCGATGTCAATTTATGTAAAATCCTAGTCGTATTTATTGTAGAGGTTAAGAAAAGTACTTCTACAATTTGTATTGGAAAACTTCACATATTCAATGTTTCTTTTAATCACCGAGAACGTGTAAGTCAGCACATCAAAGTGAAATTATGTAATGCGCGCTGCAGCTGATCTTAGACTTAATGGGTAATATGCTACAAATTGTAGACCTTAGGACGTAACGTCTTTTGGTTGACTTAGAATATTTCCAAAAATTCTCTTACTTCATTTTGTTTTTAAAGTGTATGCCTCCTTTAAATTTGATCTCAGGGTCAAATGCACAAAGGCAATTATTTAGTTAGCGTACATCAATTTTGTACGTACACAGGCTGACGTTCTAGTTACGAATCTCTAACGATGACATGACAACGTCAGTTGGCTATTGCCATGACGCGAGTTGACACGCGAAACCCAATTCAGGTTTCAGTAAGACCGAAAAGTGCTAATATTTGTCGATTTATTTCTATACTATCTTTCATTTCATCCTTAACTGTTATATACTTAATTATAAAAAGATCAGTGAACTCTTTGGGCGATCCATCTGACCAGTTTTCAGTAAAATATATCCCTCAAACATACACAAAACTCGAAGGCATAGATCCCGACGAGAGAGATGTATTTCAGGGTTTTAGAACTTCTTTTTTACCAGCTGAAGATATAGTGTTAGCGCGCAAAAATTCAAAGTCTAAAAGGGAACTTCCCGAGGAAAGTTTGACAGGTGACACTTTTATTTGGGGTAATCTGGACAATAAATATGAAACGCCAACTCGTGTTAAGCGTAAAAGTAATTTTTCATTTTCTTCCAAGGACTATATGTAAGTAATACAGTTTAGAAGAAAGATTTGTTATATATAATTTATTAGTAAATTTATAATTCCTACCAAGTTTACAAAATATCGAAATGATTAATAAAATATTTTTAATCAATAGTCAAGATTATTCAACACGGGGAAACTTGGATGACGAATATTATGATGAATATAAAGAAAATGAAAGTGCTGACGATGAACACGATATAACAGACAGCAGCGAAAAGTACCATGACAAAAAGTAAATTAAAGAAAGCTAATAGTCCTCAAATTTGATACATTACGGCCGGAGCACACCAAATACGACAGCGCTTTATAACACGAGTTTTTACTATATGAAACTGTACAAAATACATCCCGCTATATGTTATGGACGACACACACAGTCCGTTCATCTGATCATTCCAACTGATCACTTAAAACTAAGACTGTTGATATTTTTTAAAATATCGGTTTTTTGATATATCGAATTATAAATATATCAATATCGGAGTTTTACATATAAGTTTATTTATCGATATATCCAAAATCCGATATTTTAAAAAATATCAACGGTCATAATTTGAACTGATCAGTTGGAACGATCAGTTGAACTGACCGTGTATAGCGTCCATTATGCTACCTATTTTACGCTCTTTTTGAAGTGTTTTATACAGTTTCATATATCACTAGTGGTGGTGGGTTCCAGCCATTAATACTAATTACTAAATTTGTTTATTTTCTTTCATGTTCCCTTTATCACGAACTGTAATGAAGTGTGGTATATCCAGAGACATACGTAGATCGTGGTCCATTAGATGATGTTGTGGAACAAGTTCGACGACAGCCTGAATTAGAAGAAGGTGAAATGGGTTCTTCCGCAAATTTATACAAGCCATCTAAATCCTATACGGGTACCGCGTACTTAATTTTCTTATTTAGATTCACTAGATACGTAGTTATATAACGTTTGTTTACTAAAATTAGACTAAAGTGGGCAAGTATGGCTAAGGCTTAGTTATTAAAGTGGACAAATTTAGAATTATCTTACTTTAACTATTATACTTAAATACTTGACTAATCTTGTAGATAGACAAAAATGCCGTAGTGATTGAGTAACATCATCCAGTGGAATCTGAAAATGGAAAAAATAGAATAAGACTGGTGGCAGCAATATGTTGCGTAAATATCAAGTTTGGGTTGTAGGGCACTTCTTGGAATAGACCCTCGTCGTGTAATGAACATTTCAGACATTAGATATCATTCACAGAAATAAAGATACTTTAAGATATAGGCCCATGTGGAATATAAAAAAGTGTTTATAATACCAAACACAGCGTATCCTAACGTTCATATACTACTTATACATATTTATTTCACGTAACGGCGCCAATTAATATAAATGGTGAGACGAAGTGTTGCAGACACTGAATATGACTGCCTCATTGGTCTAGTGGTTTACGACTGCTGATCTGAGCTGAGGTCCTGGGTTCGTATCCCGGGTCGGGCCGGAAAAAAACGAATTATTGAGTTTTCCGTCACGAAGTTCTCAGTAGTTGCCCGGAGTCAGGAAATTGGCGGTGTCTCACCCCCGTGCCTCGGAAACTACGTAAAGCCGTTGATCCTGCGCCTGATCTCTCTCCAGTCGTGTCGGTTTACCGTCCCATCGGATTATGAGAGTGAGGGAATAGAGAGTGCACCTGTGCTTGCGCATACACTTAGGCACTATAATCCTGTTCTGCGCCGATGTCTAGCCACCGCTGAGGCAGGCCGCCGTGGGCAAAATTCGGTCTGGAGGTCATTATTATTATTATTATGACAACAAATTCTTAACAAATATTCGTACAGGACTTCTGGATAATGATGCATAGACAACAGGGTTCGCTGCAACCCTCACCACAGCTACCACCACCGCAAGGTCCGCAACACATTTTTGGATGAGTACAAAGTCCTAATTGAACAAAAAATCTGAAAGGCTATAAAGGAGGGGTTAAGTTTTAGGATAGATAATAGGTACGTATTCCGCGAGAAACTTAATTATAGGTATCTATACCCATAGTCGGTCTAGGTATAGTACGCCGAGTTTACCATGAGATGGTTATACTGCCATTTTTGAAAGCTATAATATTTTTCCTCTCACCTCTTACGACGTCCACAGGATGAAATAGACTGATTCTCTTACGCTTCCACCACACAGCTAACTACAAAAACAGTGATATTTAACGTCTTTTAATATTATAATAGGTATTCACGCCTTTTGGAAAGGTCAAGGGGACCGAGAAACCATAAGAAACACCCAAGCTTCTATCATGAAGCAATATATGGATGCCGAAGCTGATCCTTGTCACGATTTTTACCAATACGCGTGCGGTAATTGGGCTGCTCTTAATCCTATACCAGCGGACAAGGCAGGGTAAGCTACAAGATACTTATTTATAAAGCCAAACTTATCACTAACACTATAGGTTCTTATGTCCTAATGGATTAATATAAGCATAGTAAAATGGTATTTGATGCTAAAAATAATGCAGGTTTTGTTAAATAACTTTGAGAACATAAAAATTTGTCTATTTCTTCATGGTTAAGTAGTCTGGTGGCACGAGTGCACGGCCCAGAAAACCATGGCTCTTTCAATATTTTGGCTACACGGGATAAATCTTGGGAGGAGCATGCGGTACTTGCTTGGGGCTCTTTCCCGCGTGCTCTTTCTTGTATCCCTACGAATATCTATGTTTCAGTCCATTTTCTTATAACGTTCTCGCCTAATGGGACCATTTCTTACATATTATATATGTCTTAAACTTCTTGACTCTGCAGTGCGGATATCCTACTATGCTACTGCCTATTTATTTTTTACGTCCGTGCCTATACTATCTTCATCTCTCTATCTGTACAAAAATCCTCAAGGGTGATACTTATGGAAAGTCTAACTTATGTTAAATCAATGGAATATTATAGTAAGTTATCAGCTTCACAGGATTTTTCAGGACGTTTTCCTTTACCACCTAGCACGTTAATACTTAAATTCGTAATTGATAATTTTAAGTGATACTGACAGCAGCGTTCAAAATTGATTTGATTGTCTGAATGGATTATAAAGCAAAGTTGTCCTGGTCATCTACGGCTCGTATTTAATAATAATACAAAAATTCCCTTTCCTAACCCTCGGCCGTTTGATCTCCCCTGCCGAGAGCTTCCATCTAGTTGAGCTTTTATTTATTTTTGTATTATTCATTTATTTATTTAACTATTTATGTAGCCCAGCCTGATGAGAAAACTATATTAATATCCCACGATAATATTAATAATTAATTTATTGTCAAATAACAAAGATCCATAATAGTGAATATTTTTTATTCGTAGATATGATACATTTGAAATGCTACGGGAAAACCTTGATAGAGTGCTCAAGGATTTGTTAGAATTTAAGAGTTCAGAGAATGTACAGAGTGTGTATCCAGGACCACATCTAGACCTTAATGATAATTTTTTGACTCAGAATTTTCCTCTCAAATGCCCGAAAGAACCGCTTCACTACAACGATAACATGATGAAACCCACAGTATTTAAAGAACAAGTAAATACAATTTGGAATAAAACTTCTGTGAAAAATATTAAAAAAATATATTCCCAGGAAAATTCTGAAATCGTTAGTCGTATACGTCGATATTTAGATAAAAAGTCAAGAACTAAGTTTAAACCTATTTGGATCATGAAATATGGTATACATGACCACTTATTTAATAAAAATAGAACGAGAAAAGATACATACAAGCAACCTGATAAGAAAATAGCTGTTAACAAAACAAAACGTAGACAAGACGTTAGAAAAAGATCTATACGACATGCTAATAAAGTAACAAAAATAGGCAGAAAACTACAAATGTACTATATGAGAGTGAAGAAAAAACAAGAACATAAAAAGCCAATTAAGCAAATTCAAACTCCTCAGGTACCTGACAAAGAAGATGATCCAGCGTTTGGTGATGCAGCTCTCAAATCAAGATTTTTATTTAAGTCTTGTATGAACTACGAAATTTTACAGAAGCGGGGTCACCAACCTTTATTAGATTTGCTTGATTTACTAGGCGGTTGGCCTATGTTAAATACAAACTGGAATGACAGTAAATTTGATTGGTTAGAACTTATGGCAAAACTGCGAGTTTATAATAATGATATTTTAATATCAGAATGGGTAGGACCAGACATAAAGAATTCTGACGAATTTGTTATACAGTTTGACCAAACCAGTTTAGGTAATAAAATATTATGTTTTGTGGTCAATATAATAGGCTTTGAATACAATTTTAATGAAATTACTTTTATAACATATAGGCTTGCCTACAAGAGAATACTTTTTACAAGAATCAAATAAAGTATACTTAGAAGCATATAGAACTTATTTGATAAAAATCGCACAACTGCTAGGCGGAAATCCAGAACACGTAAGAAAAAGTGCGGACAAACTTATCGCTTTTGAAATAAAGTAAGTATGAATGTGTGAAAAAAATTTTTTTTGTGTCTTTTCTTATGTTTAATGTCAATACTGTTCACCCCACAAGTCTTGCTAAAATTACATCGGCTCCGGAGGACAGGCGCAATGTATCTGAGATTTACCAAAGAATGCCAATTTGGAAACTTGAAGAACTTATACCTGAGGTGGATTGGATAAAATATTTGTGTATTGTAATGAACAAAACAATACATGAAAATGAAATGATAGTACTATTTGCTCATAACTACGTTTCGGTTTGTATTTAATTTTACTATAATATAAATGTAATGTTATCCTTAAGTACAAACTGAATAAAGTTTTATTATCATTACTTACAGCATCTCGTAAAATTAATAGAGAAGACGGAAGCCAACACTTTGGCGAATTATCTTTTATGGCGATTCGTGAGGCACAGGGTTAACAACCTTGATGATCGTTTTCAATCAGCGAAACAACAGTAAGAACTAAGAAATTGTTCTCTTATTTGCCAAGAAAAAATTTATTGTCTTGTCTTTGAATCATCCGACTCATAACTATCTCGCGTATGCCTGACCTATCAGTGTAGATACTCAGATATCAAATACTCGGTTCGGTGACCCCGAGCAGAACAAGCTATTGTTGGATTGACCCATAACCGGCAGTATATTACCTGTTTGCAACATATATAATATGCAGAAGAAATAGCGTAGATGATAGCACGCAGCCCGTGGAATAACAGTTTTATTATGCTTGTAATCTTTAACAGCAAGGAAACTTTAGCAAAGGTTTTAATCGCAGCGGAAGCCACCACTTCTGGCGAATATCGGCGTTTCGTGAGCACTAACACTCGAGAGTTTAAGAGCGAGACAAGAGTAAGAGCTGCAAGAATTTCTCCGTTACCAATGGTTGTCTTTGAACATCTTACTTCACGCTGGTATGCCTGACCTATCAGTGTAGATACTCAGATATCAAATACTCGGTTCGGTGACCCCGAGCAGAACAAGCTATTGTTGGATTGACCCATAACCGGCAGTATATTACGGCTATTTGCGGGCTGATGATAATCACGGTACAACGTCGTTATAATTCCGTAATCAATCAACTGATATTCGTCTATCTTGTTAAGCTAAGTCGATGCGCTTTACTATCTTCGGCTTGCAGCCTGGCTTATAATACTAAAAAAAAGCTCTTCAAACATGTTACACTTTCCTTGCATACATTTATTTTGGAATTACTTTAATAGATGATTTTAGTGCTGCAACACGAATGGGCCGGCTAAATCGGGACAAGGAATCGGGGAACGAAGGACACGCTAGGTCAAAACACCAGCATAAAGTAGCACCATGATGATGCTGTATTTCGTATATTGAGGGGTGACAACGCATCTGCGTTTTAATTATTAATTGAAAACAGTTGTAAGCGTCTATGGGCCATAGCACTACTTACTCTCCTTCCTTGCATCTTAAAAAAAAACGATGTGTACTTGCACAACACAAGTTACAATTTCCACTATAGTTACTCAGTTTAACCATGTAGTGGCGGTGTAAGAATATCCAATGCCTCATATCGTCCCGTGGGTGTCTTAACAGGTGACAGAGGGAAATTGATACAGGTTACGCAGCAACATCTTCCTGATAACAACTAAATGTAATAAAAAACTGCGCTTGACAACTCGCTCGCCAAGCGTGTCCAAACTATGGCAAAATCCCACTATGAGGCAATCAGTGGTGGAGGCTTATATTTAGCAGTGAACTTTTATATGCTGTGATGATGATGATACGCAGTTATACGAAGCTTATAATAATAATAATGCCCTCCAGATCAAATTTCGGTCACGGAGGCCAGACTCAACGGAAACTAGCCATCTGCGTAGGACAGGTTTTTGTCCAGTGTATGGGAAATACAGGTGCACTTCATTCCCTCATTCTCATATTCCGATGGGACGGTAAATCGACACGACCGGAAAGAAATCAGGCGCAGGACCATCTGCTGCTACTGAGAATTTCTTGACGGAAGAACTCAATAAACTGGTTTTTTGGCCCGACTTGGGATTCGAACCCGGGACCTCATAATCATCAGTCGCGCTACTATAACCACTAAACCAACGAGGCATGTAGCTTATTATATTATATACGGTTAGATTATGACTACTGTTCTACAATATTGAAGGCTAAATATTTTTATAACATGAGTGACAAACGAGCACACAGTCCACCTGATGATAAGTAGATGCTGTGGCCCTCAATTAAGGATCAAAATGCAAATGCGTTGTCACCCTTGTGAACTGAGATGGAATGCCTCGATTCCAGTAAAAAGGTGTTATTATGTTCGGTTTTGTAAGTACCCACTTTCCGAACTTTCTCGCGTTTTGTTTTTAAACTAAAGTAACTAACGAACATACAGTCCTCCTGATGGTAAATGACTACTGCAGTCAATAGACACCTGCAGTCAACTTTAAACAGAGATGGCTACAAGTGCGTTGTCACCTCTGAGGACTTAGATGGAATGTCTTAATGTCTAACTATGCTGGTTCTCTGTATACGTCAGATCGGTGACTGCTGTGAGTACAAGTGAGTATTTGGGGACAGAAATAGATAAGACGATAGAACCTAACCTGACAGAATCTGTTGATAGTAATGAAGTGTAAATAAGTAATAAAAAGGGTACCCCCAACCCCCATCCCCTAAAAAAAAATATTGTTTTAATATTTTATTCGTTTTTTCGGCCAACGACTTGAACTATTTTGCTCAAAATTTAATGAGGTCTAAGTTACATAATTATGCGTTAAATGAAACTGGTCCCGTTTCAATATCACTCTTTGTTCTCGAGATACACGAGGCGAAAATTGAATCCGAACATACATACATACATACATGTGCACATACGGACATCCTCTTAAAAACCATACTATTCGACTCTAAAGATCTTGAACCGTGGAGATATGTTAAAATTTCCAATTTGCAAAATCGAACCCATTACAATAACTTCCTACTGGGAATTTAGAAAAATACTTAAGTTAAGCAAAAAAAATACGTAAGTGAACTTACGCATTTTTTGCTCATGGTCCTCGATGTAGAAATAAGCATTAGAAAATTTTTCTTTTTTTTCTATCCCACGATTCTCTGAGCTTGCATTATGCTAAAATACGTGAGGGTAATATGATCATCCGGTTAATATGGCCACTTTCTTATAACTCAAAAACTTGTTGCCTTTGTTTGCATAGAAGGCTTTATGGTACGATTGCTCTTTATCAGTCTTATCTTAAATACGCTGTTTATTTATGCCATTTTAACCCATTTTAACAGTTGAAATTTCAGTAAATATTTTAGTCGATTCTAGTACTGTGTAATGTAGTTAGTTTTTTTAACTTGATTTTTCGAAATGTTCCTAATAAAGAAAAAGATTGTTTGCTATTTTTGATTAATAGATATATTAGTTATAAGTATACGACTTTGCGTTTTTGTATCTATCCTCCTCCTAGTTTTGGTTTTATAGTACGACAAGCTTAAGGTGATCATATTACCCTCACGTATCTCACTATCAGCTTAATAAATATTTGTAAGAAAAAAGTCTCTTACTATAATATAAATAAGATTAATAGAAGAAAAAATAGAAATAAAATTAAAATTATAAAAAAATCCAGATTCTATTATATCCTTTTTGGCCGAGAAGAGGCACCGCCAAGATGGAAAAATTGCATATCTCAAGTGAACTCAAATATGGGAATGGCATTAGGATCCATGTTTGTTCGGAATTATTTTGATGAGATAAGTAAAAATGATACGCTTACCATGACACGGGAGATTCAGCAATCTTTCCGAGAGCTGCTTCGTATGACTGATTGGATCGATGGCTCGACCAAAAAACTAGCCGCTCATAAAGTAGATTCAATGATGCTCAGAATCGGATATCCTGATTTTATACTAAACAAGAACGAATTGGATGATAGATATAAAGAAGTGAAAATTCATCCGGATAAATACTTTGAGAATATTTTGAATATATTACAGCATTTGACAAAAATGGAACAGTCACGGTAAGTCACCTTCTTCTTCTTATTTATTAATCATTAACAGTCCAATACTGGATATAGACTTCTCACAATTAGGGTTGCCAACCCTACTATTCAATAAAGTATCTTAGTATAATATGATTAAAGTTTAAAGTTACAGCCTATGTACGTCCTACTGCTGGGTACAGACCTCCTCTCATTTCTGAGAGGATTATGTCCGCCGCGCTGTTCCATTGCGTGTTGGCGAACTTCATATGTCTTCGAAATATTTTTTTCTTATTTCTCAGACATGTAGGTTACCTCACGATGTTTTCCCCCACTGCCCAGCACGTGGTTTATCACATGATTTATCAGCACTTATGATTATAAGTACCTACTATATTTCTAAAAAATATATAGTAAGCGGAACCTATATTTTAATATGGCGTGAAACTGTTAATAAATGTTCAAAGCAGCACAACAAATATATTTCTTTAAAGTATAAAATAAAAATTTGAAATACCATTATCATCATCTTGATCCTACACAGTTTCACTGCTGAACATTGGCCTCTCCTAAGGAATGCCATTCAACATGCTCCCTTGTTACTTGCCCTGCTTCTATACACTTCCTGCTTATTTTACCAGGTCGTCACACCATCTATTGAAATACAATATATCTTTGGATCTTTTCGCTAAGTGTCTATTATATTTTAACATGTAATAATGTCGAAAATAATATATTTTAAATAAAAAATGCTGACAACCCTACTCCCAATGCATGAAAGATCTGCCACAACCAGCAGGTTTGACAGGCAGTTTAGAGATCGCACTACCAAATGTCTCGCATTTATGACCCTAGTCTGGGTATTACAGATCTAGAATAAATACATCGTGGACAAAAGGCAACATAATGAAATGGAACAGGAGTAAAACTCCCTATGATTTAATCTATTGGGTGGCCGACATAGGCCAACAAAGGATTTTTGAATGAATGATGCATTTATGACAAAATTTAGTAACTTAATGAAAAATATAACTACTTTGTCAATTTTGTGCAGGATTCGTAATTAGTCGATGTAATCTTGTAAAATGAAATCAAGAATTCACTTACCAACACCGTTAGTGACATACGCGCCGTGCCGTAGGGTCTCACTTCAGTATTCCTTCTATATTATCCTATGTATCACGCACCATATTATCAGAGTACGAGCAGTATTGTACTTTGTACGAGGTTTACCTACAGTGCGAAATTACCTTAAATGTTTTTTTTTTTGTATCTTATATTTTATTTATAGTATCGGACAACCAGTGAACAAGTCACTTTGGAACACAGCGCCAGCGGTCGTCAATGCTTACTACAGCAGAAATAAAAATCAAATCATGTTCCCTGCTGGAATTTTACAACCTCCGTTTTATCATCGACATTTTCCTCGTTCGCTTAACTACGGCGGCATTGGTGTTGTGATTGGTTAGTGGTAATCTTCTTTATTTTTATCTTTATTATTTAGTGTTAATCAACTGCAAATTATTGACCTAACGTTGTTGCGTTGCGCTATTTGCATGCACTTGGAAAGAGACACTAATTGATAAATTCGTAATGCATACAGCAAAGGAGATAATTTTCCAGCATCTTTCTTTTCATCAGAATAAAACGTGTGGCTTTAAGGCAAGAATAAAATATTAAAGTTGGTAAAAATTACTCAGCACACATCCGCTTTTTGTGTTTTTTGTTTCGTGCGCCTGTAATAAAATGAGCACCTCCCGCCCTACCTCAATTGCGTGCACTAATCCCGTCACCACTAATCCCAGCACCACTACTCCCAACACCACTACACTAGGAAACACACACCATCGACGATAATACGACACGTGTTTCGCCTCTACACGAGGCATCCTCAGTTGACTCTGCGATGGCTGACCGCTAGCTTAACTTAGCGGTCGGTCTAGCAAACTAGGTAAGACACATTTTATTTTGTTGAGTGGATGTGTGCGAATTAATTCTTACCAACTTTAATATAATGGATTTCCGCAAAGTAACGCCTGGTTCTATTAAGAATAAAATAGTTTTTATTAAGCTATTTGTGATTTATAATCTAGGGTTACATAATCACTTACCAATACTAGTCAAGTTCATAGGTTAAGAAAACTATATATTCAATTATAAGTTAGTAAAAATAAATTTATTTCTACTGTTTTTAGAACTATTTTAGACCCCCAGTTGCGAAGTGCGACTGACAAACTTGGTTGTGAAGTGCAACTGACAAACTTGGTTGCGAAGTGCGACTGACAAACTTAGTTGCTCAGCGTGTGTCAATTAGCACACACTTGAACTATGCTTGACTTCTATCTTCTTCTCCGCTGTTGAACATACACCTCCCTCATAGATTACCTCATTAGGGGACTTTGCACAGTTGCCACGCTTTTTTATTATTGAATTTTTTTTATAGGATAGGGTGACAAACGAGCACACAGTCCACTTGATTGTAAGTGCTTGCTTTGGCCCATAGACATCTACATCTATATCATATCATCTAACATACACCTCCCTCATAGATTACCTCATTAGGGGACTTTGCACAGTTGCCACGCTTTTATATTATTGAATTTTTTTTATAGGTATAGGGTGACAAACGAGCACACAGTCCACTTGATTGTAAGTGCTTGCTGTGGCCCATAGACATCTACATCTATATCATTATCTAACATACACCTCCCTCATAGAACCTCATTAGGGGACTTTGCACAGTTGCCCGCTTTTTTATTATTGATTTTTTTTTATCGGATAGGGTGACAAACGAGCACACAGTCCACTTGATTGTAAGTGCTTGCTGTGGCCCATAGACATCTACATCTATATCATATCGTCTAACATACACCTCTCTCATAGATTACCTCATTAGGGGACTTTGCACAGTTGCCACGCTTTTTTATTATTGAATTTTTTTTATAGGATAGGGTGACAAACGAGCACACAGTCCACTTGATGGTAAGTGCTTGCTGTGGCCCATAGACATCTACATCTATATCATATCATCTAACATACACCTCCCTCATAGATTACCTCATTAGGGGAGTTTGCACAGTTGCCACGCTTTTTTATTATTGAATTTTTTTATAGGATAGGATGACAAACGAGCACACAGTCCACTTGATGGTAAGTTTGCTGTGGCCCATAGACATCTACATCTATATCATATCATCTAACATACACCTCCCTCATAGATTAGCACAACCGCGGCCGCATCTGTGTGAGGGTCTTCTTGGACATGGAGAAGGCCTTTGACAGAGTGTGGCACGCAGGGCTACTACACAAATTAATTAATAACACCACCTTGCCGCCAATGCTTGTGCGGCTAATAGCGTCGTTCCTGGAGGGGCGGAGCTTCTATGTTAACTAACTAACTCTATGGAGACTACGAATCAAAATGTAGATGCGTTTTCACCCATGAGGACTAACATGTAATGCCTCGTTTCCAGTAAAAAGGGTCTCCGGTTCTCTACACTCACCATACGAAACACAGCAGCATCAACCTACTATTTGACGCTGGTATTCTGTAAGAGCATGGACCCTTTCCCGGTCGAGCCGACCCAATCGTGCTACAACTATACTACTAAGATAACTGCAGCATGGCTCTACCACGTTGAAATCGGTAATCAGGACGATGCTGTTGCTCATCTAGTGTTTCATTTTACATGTTTGATTTTATCTCTGTCGCCAATTACGACACCTTCGGGATTATATGGATTAGTGGATCTTTTTACACCTCCACTATACGATTATCATAATTCCATGTCTGGCATCAATGTTTAGATTCATTACATCTTTACTTTTATATTCCGTTTCCGTACAATTCTATTTAATAGTAGGTATTTTTAGTATCTATATGAAATGGCCCGTTCTTATTTAAAGAGTACGGTTTTTATCCCTCACCATTTAAACAGCAGCATTATGTTGTATATTTTACAGTGGTACTGATGGTGGCACTAACATGTAAAAATATATTATGGCGATTTTGCAAATTTCAGTCACATTTCCTGTTAATGATGATTGTTGAACAATGAAATTTGTGTATCCTACAAATAATTGTTCCGGGTCTGAATATTTTTCCTTGTGAAATTTATCTATGTAAACTATCTTCGCGATACGTGAAAATAGCTTAGGGTAACGCTTTAAAAAAAAATGTTTGTAAAGATATCCCATATTTGCCTCTTAAGCCACCCACACAGCCTACGGTCCGAGATGTGCGATGAATGAAGGATTCTTTTAAACAGTATATTTATATTTTAACCGTGTATATATATATACAGTTCACTTGATGGTAAGTGGCTGTTGTGGCCCATAGACTTCTACATTTATCTTCGATTAAGAATCAAAATGCAGATGCGTTGTTACTCCTGAGGACTAACATAAATTCCTTCTTTCCAGTAAAAGGGTCTCCGGTTGTTTACACTCACCATACGAAATGCAGCAGTATTAAGCTGCGTTTTATGCTGGTATTCTCTGACAGCTTGGTCCTTCACCGATCGAGCCAACCCATATAGCTCCGGTGTGGCTCTACCACGTAAAAATAGGAAAACTATGTAAAAAACTAAAATAAAGTCATTATTTAGGGCACGAGATCACACACGGCTTTGATGACAAAGGCCGCCTCTTTGACTGCGAAGGCAACTTGCACCGGTGGTGGTCGGACACAGCTATTGAAGCTTTTCATCGTCGTGCTCAGTGCCTCATTGACCAGTATGGACGATATGTTGTGCCTGAAGTCAACATGAAACTAGACGGAGTTAACACTCAGGTAATCTTTCAAGTAGATACTTTAATATTTTTATGCGAACAACGTTTTAACTTCCCTTTTTATATTCGAAAATACCACAGCATACGTCCGTAAAAAAGAAAGAAATATAATAATATCAATATGAAAAGAAAACCATTTCTCACTTTCGCGATGTGTTTCGATTAGCCAACAATAAAAAAACTTATTGATATATACAAGCTATTTTAATTTAGCTGCTATTAGACTCAAGATCCTAAATCTTTGGAGTAAGCGTGGAGTCCCTCATAAGGGTTTAATCAATAGAATTCCTATCTTACAAGCCAAGTAGGATAAGATACCCAAACAATTTATGTTTGATAGGCTATATAAGATACAATTACATGAAACGCAACCAGCCGGAGGGATTAAACCCAAAAGAGCTTAGAGCTTTCACGGATGTTTCTAAAAGAAATAAAGGATCTGGAACTTTCTCGGAAGACCTTAATATTCACATATATACACCGCTGGGTACCCACAACACGGTCTTTCAGGCAGAATGTATGGGTACCATGTATGTTTACAGAAGGTAAGGTTAGGAGAAGGAAGCCTTCTCCATCAGTAAAGTATAAAACACTTAAACTCCAAGACGTGAATTGAAAGATGTGTGTAATTCACGCGTGAAAATAGAAATGTAAAGTGGTCACCTTTGGTCTTTATATACTATGCCAAATATGAGAGTAAGTACACTCGTATCTTCTGATTTATTGAGAAAAATGACATCCCTATTGTAGTAGAATTATAATGTGACGTTACTTTACAAGACATGACGTCTTTAATCAATAGTGATTTCATTCGAAATGTTAGCAACAATCGACATCGATACACTCATTTCTGTTTTCTAATTTTTTTATTACTTTATTATATGTCCAAAAATATAAGGAAAATAGGACTAGTCTTATTATTATGCAAAAGATCAAGTAAATTATTTACTAAATCAAGTGATGAGGATTATTATATTACGTTGCATATATTCGTTTCGCAATCATTAAAAACTAATGGCTAGGGAGGTATGAATACTTAGTTTAGACAGACACACGGTGCATAAGCGAGTTAAATCCCATTTGTATTCCCAATCTTATTATGCTCGCTAATAATCCGCCGCGGCTTCACACGACTGTTTTCTTGATCTCGACAACAGTGCTACTTACCGGGTCCAATTGTGCGTGTGAATGTTCATCAAAATCTGTCCAGCCCTTCTCAAGTGATGATCTTTCATACATGCGGTAATTGATTTTAATTTATATAGATTTACCACTTGCTAAACGGAAAACCATTGTCTATATTCAACAAAACTTTATCTCCTTGAATGAAAATATTTCGAAATCATGAACTTAAGGCTGGATCTTGATAATGCCATGTAGCGGCAATAAGCCACTACCTTCTACCATATATATATATATATATATGTTACTTAGAAGCTTTAAGACTACATACCATCCCATAAGTATCGTAAAAGACGAAATTGAGAAGTGAAACAGGAGATAGGCCACGGCATTTTCCTGATAACAACTTAAAATAATAAAAAAATACGATTGCCAAATCACTTGCTAACATAAGAGAAATGGCAAATATTCCGCCTATGTTTATCAGTGAACTTTTAATAAGCTGGAATTAATGAATCCACGATGGAAATATCTTGAGGGAGCAGAGAGAAAAACGGGTAATCGATTTATTGGTAGTGTTAATCTAACTCTCGATAAAAGAGAAGGCAAACCGCGGTCGTGCCGCTGTTATTGTACTATCGTAGCAGTGTACTCTGTGTACGTTTCATGAAGTAAACCAAGTGTCGATTAAACAAATAGAGTTATTAGTCTCTGTGAAACCCATGATAAGTCTAAGGCCCTTTATGTTCCACCAAATTATTGGTGCAAATATACCGACTGATTATAAGTAGGTTTTATAGTGACAATATCACGATATATTTAAAATTATACAACGATAGTACGAATTTCCTCATTATTCGACTACGTTTTTGTTGTATTTTTTGTTGATTACAGATAAAGCTTCCATAAACTTTTATTGATATAAATAATTATTACGAATCGGACTAATAAAAATTCTTAATTTTACTGAGTCATGAACGAAATGAATTTATCTACAGTATTTTTTGTTTCGCTAATGGCACATCAATAAAGTTGTCTATGGAATGAAAAAACGGCAAAAAAACTTTGTAAAAGAAAGAAAGTGAAAATAATATAGCTATCTTATTTTGTACCATAATAACGTCGTATGTATAAAGAGTTTAGCTATAAAAATTTTGTTCTTATTTTAGGACTCTCTCTATGCTAGTAAGTAGCTTACGAATATGTACATGCGTAGCAAAACAGTAAGCGTTAGATGTTTATGAATGACAATCAGTTAAAATTATGCTTCACCAGGCATTCTGAATTTAAAAGATATAAAGACAGGATGTTTGATAGTTTTTTAAATAAATTTTTCTTCACCATTTGCCTATATTACTTATTCTAAACCTCCTCTGGAAAATAACCCCGTATGTATATATGCCTAAGTGGTTTATTGTTTTTCCATTTTGAACTGTATATTTTATAAATGCACACGTAATTATTTTTACGAAACCAACAAAAAGGGATTAACATAGGTAAGGATTGATTAATTAAATTCACTGGGTAGTGGAACGTCAGATCTGCCTCGTAAACTATCTGAGGTGTCGTCACCTCGTACCTAATTCTACTATAAGGTACCTGTACGTGCACTACTTTGTTCCGATCTGAACGGTATAGAAAACCAGTAGCTAAAGTTAGAACCTGCGATGCATTCTATAAGGAAACACAACTGTTGAGCTAAACAATGGTTGTTATGACCATACTATATTTGTTTGTAAGAACCTTAATACTGTTTAAAAAAAAAATTATAATTTTTTTCAGGGAGAGAATATTGCTGATAATGGCGGCGTGAAGCAAGCGTTTCATGCTTATCTAAAGTGGTTACATCAAAACGGTTCTGCAGATGAAACTTTACCAGGACTAAATCACACTCACACGCAGCTATTTTTCCTTAACTTTGCTCAGGTATATAGAAATTCCCTTTCTATCGATTATTACATTCTATTCTATTTATTATCCATTTCTATCTAATATATCAAAAAATCAGTCCTTTTGCGGATTATAGTGTATACTATGTAGCATTCTGTTCCGGCTTCGCACGGGTGATTTCTGGAGCTTGACAACAGCGCCACTATACTACTATTTTTTCTACTATAGCTTAATACAATACAGGTGACCCCATAAGTACCCTATAAAAATATCATCCATCAATTCCAAGGTCAGAGGAGATCTAGAGGAGATAAATACGAACACACACACACACACACACACACACACACACACACACACACACACACACACACACACACACACACACACCGGACTTTTATAAGTATAACTGCCGACTTACAGCATTTCTGTATCGTTTTCGAATTTTGAGTTAGTTCTATAGTAGCATTACAAACGTGTATACGACTACGGTAATGCTTATTTGGACACCAATTATACGGCTTTAGATTATAATTAGGTTCACCATAGTTTTTTAATTGATTTACAGTTAAAGTAGCACACAAGCGGTATAACGAACCGCTACAGTAGCCGTTTAACAGGTATATTTAACGGCTTTACCTTCATAAATAAGTACTATAGTAGCGATAGAGAACTTTTCAATCGCTTCTATGCCACTGAAAAGAGCCCACTTTACCTATACGGCATTCAGTGCTACAGTATATGTACGAAAGCGGCATGGTGAATTTGTAATAGCGATACAAAGCTGCGAGAAATTTGATTTTTGGACCTTAAAGATATACTTACAAGAAATTCTTGTGCCATCTTTATAGAATTTGCTACGATTGCGGTGCGACGTAACTCGTAACTAGTTCTTCAAGCATCTTAAAGATATTTTTTATAGTAAGAATTATAGTTACAGAACATAAATGATAAATACTTGATCGAGATGTGTCATGGTGGTAAATATTTAAAAAAAGTTGATTAGTTGAAAGTAAGATAATATAATTATTTAATTTCACTTTTTTACGTAGAATATTAGTGCGAGCATAAGTTTTCTGTCAAAATGTCCATTAATGAAACCTCTGAATTCTGCTGTAATTTATCTTACTAAAGTGCTTTAAAATTTTGAGGAGCTTGTTGTGAATTTACCAGGGCATGAAATTCAAAAGGGTTCATTTACTGTGAAAAGTATGTTCTCTAACATTAGAAAACTGTTTATTTTATTGACATACATAATTCATCAAATACTATCAGGTAATGGCGACTTTTTACTAAAGCACGTCTACTATATCTTATGGCATATATAGTAGGGCGCTAGTGATAATTATTTTAGAGCTCCAAGATCTATAATCATCTAACTATGGAGTATTTTTACTAAATTTGAGATATAAAAGCACATAAGAACATTTTACTATCGGAAGAGTTTAGGGTCCATTTGTTGTTTGACTTAATTGTACTAATACGCAAGATACGTAAAATAATTAATAATTCGTGAAATTATTAAAGGTCTTGTAAAGACTATACCGTATTAATGATAATACAGAATAGATTAAAAACTCTTATAGCCGTATAAAATATCTTAAGCACGTTATATTTAACAAATATACCGCTTTTGGTGCTTCTCTCGAACTATAACTCCACAATAAGGTAAAAGTGTTATTAAGATCCTCATATATCTATTATAAACTTATAGACTATATACGAGTAGTACTACTTAGTATTACCTTGAGTGCTATATGCAATATTTATAACGCAGTTGAAGCGCTTTTAACATTCCTCTCTTAGGTTTATACTTTATAGTGTTAATAAGTATATTTATAACTCGACTTTATATCCTAAATGTAATAATTGTTCACAGTTAGAATTTAAATAAACCCTACATCAATGCACAAGTTTTTAAATAAATTTATTTATTTTGAAAGACAATATTCAGCCTTTATTTTACTATAATACTTAATGTCTTAAATGTATTTATTTTAACTTTATGCTTATTAATGTATTTTTATTGTATAATATATATCTTTTAAGATTATTTTTGACGCCCCCTTATATAGAAATTAATTATTAATAATAATAATGGGCCGTCACAACAGCAAAGGGCACGTGCCCTTTGCTGATGAGAAAAACAGCTCAAAGCTGTACAATGGATTTACAATGCATTATAATGGTACAAGTTTATGCTATTAAACAGCTTTAGACGTTACCTTACTACTTAAAAATGCTATTGTAGACCCCAAGGCAATAAAAAAATACGTGTGGCACTCGGTGACTGCCGCGGTAAAGCTATTGCATAGCATTTTTTATCAACTTATGAAATTATAATTATTTATTTATTTTATTTATGCAGTTAAGTCTTTGATATTAAATCAAGTTACACTTTTTGAGCGTGGTGACCGATAAGAAAACAATTTTTTTTTCTTTTATTGAATAAATGAGAAGTTAATATTGTTTAAAATATTTTTAATATCTTACAATACATGTAGGTTATTCAGGAATTTTTATAATTGAGTTAGCAGCTAGTGTACACGCATACGTCTAGTCGCATGCACACAAACACCGTGCCGAAGTCTGCCGAGTGCCGAAGTCTGCCGAACTGAAACGACGTTAGACGATGCACGGCTTTCAACGCCACACCTCCGTGCCCGTCGGAGTGGGGAGCGTGAGGTTTTTTTTCGTTACGGAATTTCTGGATTCGGTCCCCGCGCTCAAGGCCCGCGATAGAAGCTATGCAATAGCTTAAAAAGTGAATACTGTATAGCGGATTTACGTGGCATTATCATGGTTCATGTTTATGGTATTAAACAGCATTAATGATTTATTTGCTATATAAAATGCTATTGTAGATCCAAATGCACTACAAACAGCTGTAAGCTGTACAGCTGCTTTGTGATTTGCTGCACTAAAACTAAAGGTTTTACAAAAGCTTTTGATATGCCATTATCCAACTGCTATACAGTGAAAAGCAACATAATGGTTTTAAAATGACAATGTAAAGCGTCAAGATATTCGGTGAACTTATATAAGAGTTTATGCGGACCTCAAGTTATACATAAGTTTACTATTTGTTTGTTAAAATGCATCCTGTGTTACTTGAGGAACAAACATCTATATAAATAAAAATGCAAATTTTCGTTTGTCCAAAATTGAATTGAAAATATCCTCGGAGCAGTTTAAATACACAAGAGCACACCACTTTTACATAGAATAAACCATTAAAACCCACTTCAAATCACACTAACATCTATTTAGTCAAGAGTAACAATACGCTTGCGTATGTTACCAGACAGCCAAGAAAGAAAATGTTTGGACGCAGCCACAAAAAGGATCCAATCCACAAAAACTTGCTTTTGCGACACTGACGTTTTAACTTTTTATTTTCATTCATTGCAACTTTTAGCCTATTTATTTATTAAATATTATTTTGGCATATTATCGTATGGTATATAGCAGTCAAGCACTGGTAGAATATAAGTAAAAAAATAACTCTTGAATCCATTGTTGGTTGAATCCTGTTTACATTACTACCTCCATCTTTTATTTTAATTTAATATTGACTAGATCCTAATTATGTTACATATTAATTTATATTTGTAACTAATATATAAAAATTCATATTTCTTTGTTCGTGTTTATGCGCTACCATGCCGTTCATCAGATTGCTGTAGAACATTGTCAACATATTACTTGCAGTTTCGCGAAGGTTATAGGTGTAGTTAGATCCGGTAGGTGGCGCTATTGTAGAATCCAGATTTCACCCGTGCAAAGCCGTGGCAGATAGCTAGTAACATAAAAAAATATATAATATATATGTACTTACAATATTTTTAAAACTTATTTACCTAAATTATCTTTTGCTTTAAGTCTAGATTTGAGAAAAAAAATTGATTCATGTTGACATGCGAATAACTTGTTGTAAGTAGTAAATAAATAAATAATACATACTCTTACTATAAAAAAATATTTTTTATATTTTTATAGCATAAGAGTGACAAACGAGCACACAGTTTACCTGGTGGTAAGTTGATGCTGTGACCCATAGACATCTACTCGTACATCTATCCTCGATTAAGAATCACAATGCAGATGCGTTGTCACCCCTGAGGACTAAGATGGAATGCCTCGTTTCCAGTAAAAAAGGTTTCCCGTTCTCGCCTCTCACCGTACGAAACACAGCAGCATTATGCTGCTATTTTATGCTGGTGTTCTGTGAGAGCGTGGTCCTTCCGCGGTCGAGCCGGTTACAACCACAGTATAGTTGTAGCATTTATTACCACTAATCTATTACGCGCAATAATTATACAGGCAAATAAGAATTTTATTGATTATTTAAAGGTATGGTGTGGAGCAATGCGTCCAGAAGCAATGCGCAACAAATTGAAGACTGCAGTACATTCTCCGGGCCGGTTCCGTGTCATCGGTACTCTATCAAACTCGTACGAGTTCGCAAAGGAATTTCATTGTCCACCTGGCTCGCCAATGAATCCCAAACATAAGTGCTCTGTATGGTGATATAACAACTTTGAATGTTCGATATATATATTCGAATGTATGCAATCATTTTAAAGTTTAACATTAGCTATATAAAGATATTACTTTTACTTATATTTATTATATGTTATACACAGACAAGCATAAAGGTGAGTAGGACTAAATCTTTAAAAATATGTATGTGTATTTTTGAATCTTACTAATTGTCTTTTTTCTCGAAACTTTTATACTGTTTATGTTTAGTGTAAGTATATTGGTTATAGCTTTATTTTAGGTATATTGTACACGTATATCTTTAAAGTTCCTATTTTTGAAATATAAACATTGCAAAACGAAAATGATAAGTCTTTTATTCACAAAATAACTCTTTAACTCGTTTAAAAAAAAACAACTAGCAAATAGTCATTACTTTTAACTGGTTGTAATAATGAAATCGAGGTATTTACCCTCATTATACATTTCTGCGAACTATATAAAATATTTTATGCATTTGCGATAAGACTCTAGAAATCTGGACTCTACTAAGTCTAATAAAAGTATTTTGTACCGCTTTCTGAGACCAAAAAATTTTCTTGCGAGAAATTGTCTAAATTACGAAAAAAATAAGGTAATCGGATGGGGCTAGGTCTGCGAGTATGTTTACTAATTAGTGTTGAGTTTAGTGTGAGTTATGTTTATTAATTAACTCTAATCTCTTTTGCCGTGATGCTCAGATGGTTAGCGCTCGCTGTAAATTTCACAGTACGTGAGCAAACCGGGTTCGATCCCCGCCGGCACCAATGAATTTGTTAATTGTGATTTTAACTGCTGATTTACCCCGTGCTAGGCGGTGAAGGAAAATATCGTGATGAAACCTGCATGCCTGAGAAATGAGAATTTTTTTTAAAGAAATACGAAGTTCGCCAACACACATTGGGTCAGCCCGGCGGACTTTTCCTTGCCGTAAAACCCTCCTAAAATAGCGGGAGGCCTGTGCCCAGGGGTGGGACGTATATAGGCTGTAAATTAACTGTCTCTTTTTATTCTCATTTAGTAAAGAGAGAAAGAGTAACTTTTAGCATTCTTTGAATTGACGTCGATTTTTATTTGTAATGTCTTCGATGCTTAGCCCAAATACTTAATTTAAAAACAATTGTAAGTCAAACAATAGAATTCCATAACATTTTATAATTAATAATGTTATAGGTTTTGAGTCAAAAAAGTTTTAATCGCGAATCTTGGACTATGCAGTTTTAATATTCAAAGAGGCCGCTACATTAAAACTTGAAACGTTAACTTCATACTTTAGCCCCTATTATGAAATCCCATAATTCTCTGGGTGTTTTTGCGACCGATCCGTAGTCCGTAGAATAGGTCCATTGGAATTTGATTTGTGTTGGTCATATTTAAATAACCCATTGTAATCTCATTCACCTAACTTTGCTTTATATTGTAGCCTCCAAAAGCATAAAATTTAAATTTAACCCGAATATGAGTTGAACGGAGACGATTAAAGTTACTTCCATAATATTAACACGGGTGAAAATAAAACAAATTTTACGTAAACATAATACATAAACACTCACGGCTGTCAACTAGAGGGGTAGGCAGAGACTACGGACTTCCATTTGGCACAATCCTGACACACCTCTCTCGCCTCCTCCACAACCGTATAATACCTACGCACACATATTCGTCGGTTAAAGGTGCTCTTGATTTGGCCAATTTTCAATATATCGCTAATTTGATCGATAAAGAGCGTCTCTTTCCGACTGCGTATTTCCATTTCCGCGTTCACTAGAAGGCAATTTCACTGCCTTGAAATACGCACGGGTTTGTCGCGCAACTGCCTTTACAAACTCGTGTTCAATTCAAGGCACGTTCCTCCAATCGCGCACGGGTTTGCAAGGAATATGTGTCTTGAGTAAGCGCAACAAATCCATGTTTGTTCGAAGGCATTTTTGTGTTTAATGAACCCCGCCATCTCCTTCGTGGTTATTTTTTTTTTGTAAACCACTCAGAAGTAGGAGCCCAGCGAAGCGGGTCTCGGTCGATCGGACTTCCCTCGACTGCGCTACGTTGAGTGGCGTGGTGCTTCCTGTGGCCATCCCATTCTGCAGACTTGTAGATATAATACAGTTGCAGAGAGGATCTACCGTGTAATTGCTCCATTGCCTAAAGATTCTTTTTTCGCCGTGTGGCGTTGTTAGAGATTCCATCGTACCATTTCTTTCCTCAGGTGTCGGAAGAGGCGACTATGGGATATACCTGAATAATCTTATGACTTCCGATATATGGTGTTATAACAAAATTTAGTTTACGCCAGACGTGATGGGTGCGAAACGTCTGGTACAGCGTTCGTTATCTAAAATGTAGGTACTTGGTGTGTCAATCCACCAAAGTGAAAGTGCCATATCCACCTGTGGAATTTTAAGGTCTCATAAAGAAGAAAAAGAGCAAATATATAATATCGCAGCATCTCGAACAGGAAACCAAGAAACGTACGACTTTATTTTTCCACCTAATATAACGTTTCTAAATACAAATATTGAACATACTGAGTTTTGTTTTAACACCCGTGCGTAGTCGATATGTTGATAAACTCGTGATAAGTACAGATTTTTTATAATAATACGTGGATATCTAAAATAGTACAAAATAAAGGGGAAATGTTATAGAATGTGCAGAAAAAAAAACTAAAACACGCACATTTTTCCATACCAAACGCTTTGTATTAAAATATAAGCAAATATGACAAAATAAATAATATTAGGAAAAACGCTTTTTTAATGTTTATTAAACATGGAATACATTTTCGATAGAAATCTGCCAGGAGAGCTAATAAACGTAATTTCGCACTTCAACGCTAGGCACATCATCATTACTCCAGAGAGTCTGTACTTCACAATTTACTTCGGAGGACATCTTCATTTGTTTTCCACACTCCCAACGCATAAGCACCAACCTGACGATCTCCAGCCATATAAACAATTCTGAAACTATTCGAAGACTCATATTACGATCAGCACTTCCACCGAATATTCCATTATTAGGTAATTTATACTTTTTTTATTCGTATTTATAATCTTTCTCGATGCATGTGGTGTTTACCTTAAACGATTGTTACACTTATGTAGCTACGTAAGTTAGTTCTTAAGCCATTTTGTTAAATACAGAGTAATCAAACATTGGTAAACCTTAATAAAAAAATATAGGTAATTCATTTCCTATATTTTTTTATTATAGGTTTAGCAAGCAATACCACAAAGCACGGTCCTGAGCCACCTGCATCCATCGACTTCCTGCATATCTTACCAGGTCGTCACTCCATCTAGTGAGGGGTCGCCCTACACTACGCCTACCGGTACGAGGCTGCCACTCGAGAACCTTTCTTCCCCATCGGTTATCGGTTCTTCGAGCTATATGGCCGGCCCATTGCCACTTCAGCTTACTAATCCGTTGGGCTATGTCGGTCACTCTGATTTTACTGCGGATATACTCATTTCTGAGTTTATCATGCAGAGAAACTTCGAGCATAGCCCTCTCCATAGCACGCTGAGCGACCTTGAGCGTCCTCATACGGCCAGCAGTGAAGGACCACGTCTCTGATCCGTAAGTCATCACTGGCAACACGCACTGGTTGTACACTTTAGTTTTCAGGGATTGAGATATACCTGACGAGAAGATGTGTCGTAATTTCCCGAACGCTGCCCAGCCGAGTTGAATACGTCGATTGACCTCTCGGTCGAATCTTACCTAGTCGGACTATTTGTCCCAGGTAAACGTACTCGTCAACAACTTCGAGCATAGTGCTCCCAACAACTACCGGCCTAGGTGTGAAATGGACATTAAACATGATCTTTGCTTTGTCCATGTTCATCTTAAGACCTACCCATTGGGAGACACCATTGAGGTCATTGAGCATAGTGCTAAGGTCCTCCAGCGATTCTCCCATAAAGACTATATCGTCGGCAAATCGAAGGTGAGTGATGTACTCGCCATTGATGTTAATACCGTATCCTTTACAGTCCAGTAGCTTTTCAGTCCAGTAGCTTGAAAACGTCTTCCAACGCAGCGGTGAAGAGTTTCGGGGGACATAACGTCACCCTGTCTTACACCTCTCTGCAGTTGGATACGTTTCGAACTCTGGTTCTGTACTCGGATAGCCATCATAGCCCTACTGTACAAACACTTCAGCACTTCGATATACCGACAGTTAACTTGGCACCGCTGAAGGGACTGTAGCACCGCCCAAATTTCGACGGAATCAAGGCTTTCTCATAGTCTACATACGCCAGGCAAAGTGGCAGATTGTACTCTTCGGTCTTCTGTACAATCTGCCGCAGGGTATGTATGTGGTCTATGGTACTGAAGCCTTTTCGGAAACCGGCTTGTTCGGGAGGCTGGAAGTCGTCGAGTCTGCGTGCGAGACGATTCGTAATGACTCTCGAAAACAGCACGTAGACGCGGCTCAGAAGGAAAATCGGTCTGTAGTTCTTCAAGAAAGCCTTATCGCCTTTCTCAAAGAACAAGACCACCGCACTTCTGCTCCACGTCTCCGGAGTAGTGCCACCATGGAGGACGGAATTCAAGAGCTTCTGAAGGACTTCAAGTACCGGTGTTCCACCCGCTTTCAGAAGCTCCGCTGTAATTCCATTTATATTTTATAAGAATTTATATTTTATGTTCTAAAACACATAGAAGTTAGGAATTGGACATTAAAGTTAGATCATTAGGCGTATTCGAATACTACAAACATTAGAACTTATTGATACTACAAAATAATAGAATTTTATCTCCAATGTATATATCCATTATCTCCAAAGTATACATGAACGGGATTAGTTAAAAATAAAAATTAAATTGAAATCTATTATTTCACTTCAAAATTTCGTATCAAATTATCCTTACTCGTAGTTTTGTTGTAAAATGCTGTTGATGTAAAAAGAATTTTAAAAATCGATTTAGGATCAAACTTTAATAGAAGATAAAGTGTGAGGATCTTTTGTGTGTAAAAATTGTAAGTTAAAAAAGTATTGTTCCAAACTTTTTAGGTCTTATGTTGTTTGTGAGATAATCATCAAATACTATTTCATTTATTAGTTTTTCGATATCACAAAAAACGTATTTTAGCGGATATAATGTAGCCTCGATCATTTATTCCGAAGATTAAAACCTTGAGACAAACAGACAGACAGATTTTTAAATGGTGATTTATGTCTTAATAATCTACGAACAAACCCCTGACCCCTGAGCATAGAATACTATAATACATACATAATATAACGGGAGAGTGGGCCGATCCCATGTAGCCAATAATATGTCACTAACACGTCAATTCACACCTATAAATGTCAATACAATCAATCGCTGCATGCAAATTATTTAAAAAATGGCAAATTATGCAATAATGACGTGTCGAAAGAACAGCAGGAAATGGAATTTAAATAAAGGAGACATATTGTACAACCAATAAGTCGAAACTATATTTATATTTTGTGAATATTAGAAACAAAAATCAACAACGTTTTTGCCTACCCATCAACCCTTACGAATGTGTTACTTATATAATGATGGAGAGATGAGTTAAAATAATGCAACACCATGCATTTTGAATTTAAAAGAAAAAAGGACATACTTTTTGAAATATTTTCAAACAATTCAAAATCAAAAAATTTGCCTATATTACTTATTCTGAACCTTCTCTGCAAAATTTGCCCGGTTATTGTAAAATAACCCTGTGGTTATGTATAGATTATTACAAAGATAAATTTATATAAGTTTATAACATTAGTAATATCCTACAAAAAAAAACATAAAAGAAAAAACGGGTCAATTTCGGTACGAACGATTGGAATTGTCAGCTTAACTAATAATAGAGTTGACTTCCGAACGGGTGCCAAGTTCCTTAACAGTCTCTTTTGTCACAAGAACTTACAGTCCACATGATGATAAGTGGGTACAGCAGATGAACATCGGCTACAGATGCATTGTCACCTCTGAGGACGGTAATTATACTGGATCTCTTTCCCCTCCAAACCGGAACACATTTGATGTAAAAAAAATTACGTACTTTGACAAATTGTAACTTGGCAAGTTTTATATTTTAAAAAAAAAACATCCAAGCCAGTGTTAATGCTAGGCATAATTCTTGGTTCTCTGGTCTTCTTTCAGTACCCTGTCTGACAGTCTTTTCATCAACTACAGAAAATATTTTAAGTAGTCTTGTAGGCTACCTTTGTTTGACTTACTAAAAACCAGTTCTTGAATACAATCCTACCTAGATAATATATTACCTTGTACACATAAAAACTGTCGGTGTCTTAATGGGAAACATTAAGTTTGTCCTTACAAGAGGTTCATTCATTTAAGTGTTGCCTGTTGTGTAAAAACTCAAATTTACTTATTTTCGTGTCTAGTCGTGTTGTTATTGTTCTTTCTTTACTGTCACAGCATCCTAATTATCAAAAGTAAAAGTAGGTAGAGCCACGTTGCAGCTACTATCGTTGTAGCTGAATGGTTTGGCTCGACCGGGGAAGGACCACGCTCTCACAGAATACTAGCGTAAAACAGCAGCTTAATGCTGCTGTGTTTCGTATGGTGAGTGTAGAGAAACAGAGACCCGTTTTACTGGAATTGAGGCATTCCATCTTAGTCCTGAAGGGTGACAAAGCATCTGCATTTTGATTCTTAATCGAGGTTAAATGTAAATGTCTATTGGCCACAGCATTCACTTTTGATTCGGTTGATTGTGTGCTCGTTTGTCACCCTTATCTTATAAAAAGTAAAAAAGCAAAAGCGTTCTATCGGGCATAGGTTCACAGATACATCTAAAAGCTAGTGTAGCTTGTGTTTGTTATAAAAGTTTGAAATTAGCACAGCAAGACAACATAAGGTATAGTCATGGTGATGATAATGAATCAGTGATCAAAAATAGTCTTAATCTTTATAAAAATAACTATGCACTTACGTAACAATAAGATAAATGCCGTAGTGAATAATATATTAACGTTCCCATTGGCGACGAACATCGTATACAATAAGGCCCCCGTTGTTGGAGCTTGTCGTAAAACCAGTCCGCGTAGAGTAGCCCCCATCCAGGGCAGAAACAGGTATTCACTTAACGGGGAACGCTAGATTAATGAAATAAATTTAAATATGTTGTAAAATAAATTGATTTTGCAAACGTGTTCAGATTTCAGGCAAAAGCGCTCCCTAGCTTTCATAGTAAGTGATCACATCAGAATTTAATTCACAGCAATGAAATACTTTAGTGTATACCACGTGATCGGCGTTGAAGGAAAATATCGTGAAGATGATTTAAATAATTATATTCATCCATCACACATTGGAACATCGCAGTGGAATCTTCTCATCTCCAAAACTTTCGCTAGGCTGTCGAATATGTTTTCTTAAGTCACATTATTTGTATATTTGTAGAATTATTGTTTGGGCGCATTCAGCGCTTTTTTATTTTTATCGCGTAATTCATAACGAAACAAAAAAACTCATTCATGTCATTTCTGTACCTACCCTTAGAGAGCATAAACGTATGTGTTTTTTTTTTCTCCCTATTGCTTGGTGATTATACCGCATTCGTAGTTGCACATAGGGTTGCCTGATCCCGTTTCATATTTTACGGGAATCGACAAGATTAAAATAAAGGACATAAGATGAAAATAAAGGATATATTGTTTTTTTTTATAAAATGCTGTTATGGTATCGGTAGCATTTTTTTTACTTTCTCGTTTTTTTTTACTTTATTTTATGATGTATTTTATGAATTGACTGCCTCGTTGGCCTAGTGGATGTAGTAGTGCGACTGCTGATCATGAGGTCCTGGGTTCGAATCCCGGTTCGGGAAAAAATTTTATTTTTTCTCAAAAATTCTCAGTAGTTGCCCGGAGTCAGGAAGTTGGCGGTATCTCACCCCTATGCCTCGGAAAGCACGTAAAGCCGTTGGTCCTGCGCCTGATTTCTCTCCGGTCGTGTCGGTGTACCGTCAGTGAGGGAATAGAGAGTGCACCTGTGTTTGCGCAATCACTTGGGCACTATAATCCTGTCCTGCGCCGATAGCTAGCCTCCGTTGAGGCAGGCCGCCGTGGCCGTAATTCGGTCTGGAGGACATTATTATTATCATTAAAAGCAATTTTTTATAAAAACAATATTAATTATTTCATTGTTCTGTGAGTCATATATGAACAATTCGATTTTATAACTACTGTGTTTTTTTTGCCGAGAGGGAAATAATTAACATACTATAAAGTAATTTATCTCTCTAGCATTGTCACCTCCAAGTGATTTTCAAACTCTGCACCTAGCGTGCATAGGAACAGTATAATACGCGCGATATTGCCATTTCTCTGTTAAAGAATTTAAATTATCAACAAAATTAACAAGATCAATTTTTGGGTCTAAAATAGAGGACATCCAGGACGTCTGCCAACCCTGGTTTCAAATGACCTTGATACGTATACTGACGCGACGATGACATCTTGGCGTCGTATTATTTTATTTCTCGTACAGCTTGGACCGTCTTTATAAGAACATTTTTGATTCGATTTTAAAACTAAATAGTAACTGCAGTCCGTTGATATTGAGTACGGATTGTTCTCGGAGTGAGTATTTAAGTGTGAGTATTGTTTTTAAATGTACTTTATATTTAAATAGTGTAGGTTAGTTAATTTATATTTATTAAAAACACTAAAACTAAAGGCCTGTGATTATAATAGTCGTTATTTAATTCTACTCTATTACAGCCTATTAAAGTCCACTACTGACCATAGGCCTATTCTACTTCTCCTTATCGGGGGATTTTTACTAGTTGTCATGTTTGGCAGGCGGGATGGCAACCGGAGTTTTTAATAATTTTGAGCTGTTATCAGGAAGATGTTACTGTCCATCTTCTGTGTGTCCCTGTATCGAATCTTTCAACACCCACGGGACGAAATGAGGTAGTGAATATTCTAACGCCAGACATTATATTTTAATTGTTACATTACTTATATCAATGCGTTAATTAATACCTATCAAAACCAAATTAGGGGTTGGGTTGTAGAGAAACTAAGCAAGTAGGTAGAAGGTAAGCTGTACCTAAATAAAAATTATAGGTAATTAGAACCCTATTTATATAAATAAATTGGGTCCTTTAATTAAATGATATTTACCTTATATTTATTTTTTAAATTTCGCTAACACTCGGTTATAGGTACCTAGTCCAGTCGCGGAGCAGAAAGAATTTCGTACAATGACCTCTTTGCCTACTGACAGTGGTCCCAAAACATTTTTGTATGATGTGCGGTTTATATAAAATATTTGATGGAGAAAAATAAACTTACTTACTTATTATATAAATTATTGTTATTATATAAATTATTTCTTTTTATTTTAGTATAAAACAGTTATAAAAATCGAGTTAAAATTATTTGGCAAAAATAAAAAAATGAAAATTCAAAAATCGGAATCCAATTTCTCTGTATCGGAGTTACTGCTTTCCGACGATGTCTCGCCTAATCACATTTATTATAAAAGAATCAACAGTTTTGTCTATATTATTATCTAGTCTATCTAATTTCGATTCCTCTTTTTTACATGACTGATGCAGTTTTGCCATTTTTTTGCTGAAATGTTTCCTAAAGCCTCCTGGAGAAGTTTTTTGAACATCTTCCATCTTAATTGTGTAATTTTTCCGGGCCACATACCCTTGACGTCTGGCCAAACTAGTTCGATCGGATTTAATTCACAGTGGTATGGAGGTAATCTCAATACCTCCACACGAACTGCTTTTGCCATCTCATCGACCACGTATGACTGGTACTAAGTTTTGACCTTTTACCTTCTCTAAGAGCTGGACTTTTGTTTCCTTTGCTTCAAAAGAAATATGTTTTGATATATCCATTCTTGGATGTCTGTTTTTTTAACTTCTGTAACTGGGATTTTCTCCTGGCGTCTTGAGTAGTAGCTGGCATTATCCATGACAACCACAATGTTTGGCTCAAGTCTCGCTTGACGGTGTCTGTTTCGGTATATTCTTTTATAGTACGATATATGGCCAATTTCGAAATGCCCAAGATACGGGATGTTTTGTCCTTCATATCTTTTTTTTAAGAATATTTATCAGCAGGCCAGGATTCTTTAACGTATTTAAACACGTAAATAATCATTACCTTCTCGGAATCACTAAAGTGCGACATTTTTCTTTTCTTCAGCGGAGATACAATCTCCTTGAATGGATGTGAGGTAGACGGCGCTGGTTCCATTTTAAAACAGTTAAGAAAACTAAACATATTAATAAAACCACTTAACAATTAAAACATAATAACAAAAACTAAAAATAGATATTTGAGATAACTGTGTCCGATAACTGAGCGATCACTAACGCATCCTAGATGGAATGGAATGTCGTTCGAACGTTATTTAAAAATTATTAATTATGTCAAGCAAGCCAAGGATTTTTAGTTGTGACTCAAGGCCAACTAAAAACCACATGGAAACAATGCAGTCTCAGATAAAAGATTTACAATCCCTGAGGACGGCGGTCATTGCATCAGTGCGAGCGAGACGCATTATATTTACGCGGGAGTGACAGAGACAGATAACAAAAGTTTAACGTACGAAATTCTTGAAAACAATGATATCTTTTTTAATTTTGTATGCCAGCTATTTAAAAACTTATACGCATCGAATCATCATGAATTAAACTATTTAATTCTACTCTATAAATTCTATTTTTATAATATTATCAATCTTTCAAAACTATGTGGTGTAATTTTGCCGATTTCTTGTACATAAAAGGTAGGGTAGGTATATATTAAGGTTTTGATTTTATTTGCATAACAGTACAACATTACATCAAAAGATGTTATAAAGTCGCACCCGTCAATACATTTTTTTACACAACCAACTGTTTAATATCTACCTCCTTTTACACGGAAAAACAAAAACAGGTTAAAACAATCGAAATTTGTATGCAATGAAGTTTGCGCTTAATACGCCACATTAAAATAAAAAACAAACAGCGTTTACTTTTAATTTAATAGCGAGTTGCGACTACTTACCAAATGGGCACACGGGGTCGGCTGACACACGGACATGCATAAGCTGTCAACCCTGTCCGGGTGCCATGACAGTTGAGGGATTAACGAAATGTCACCGTCGTAGGTTTAGGGATTTATCAACCGTTTCATATTAACTTTATATCAATGTTATCAAGTTCACAATAGTACTGATGAAATTTTAACAATTACAAAATCTTTGTAGGTTTTATAATAAGTAAAAGTCTAATTTATTTTATGCTAATTTGTGAACCATATATATTTTGTCTTTGTTTTCGTTTTTTTATAAAAATACTTTACTACTTTTTTCAGGTTTCGAATCACATCGAAGTCTGTCAATATGGTGAAAGCACAAAAGTATGTTGTAAAGAGAAACTTCCAAGGAGTGCCTAAGCGTGACGATTTCGAAATAGTAGAATATGAGTTACCACCCTTAAAGGATGGTGAAGTTATTGTCAAAACGGAGTGGATTAGCGTAGATCCCTACCTACGATCTTTTAATTCAATGTACACCCCACCTTTTGATCAGTTTTCTTTTCAAATTGGTGAAGTTATAGAAAGCAAAAATTCCAAATATTCAGTTGGAGCAAAAGTAGTTTCCCATATAGGTTGGTGCGACTACGGCATAGTAAAGATGTTTGATGACCCCTTAACGAGACCATATAAATTACCAGATCTAAAAGGTTTACCTACGTCTTATGGAATTGGAGCCGTTGGGATGCCTGGAGCAACTGCTTATTTTGGATTCTTAGAAATTTGTAAACCGAAATCTGGTGAGACTGTAGTTGTAACTGGTGCTGCTGGAGCTGTGGGGTCAATCGTCGGACAGATTGCTAAAATTAAGGGATGTAGAGTTATCGGCTTCGCAGGCTCCGATGAAAAAGTCAAATGGTTAGAAAACGAACTTGGCTTTGACAATGCTTTCAATTACAAAACCGTGGATATTATGAAAGCTTTAGAAGAGGCTGCTCCAAAAGGTGTTGACTGTTATTTCGATAATGTTGGTGGAGAAATAAGTAGTAGGGTCGTTAGACAAATGAATACATTTGGAAGAGTAGCGTGTTGCGGAAGCATCAGTACATATAACGATGATCCGGATAAAATGTCTAAAGCTACAGTTCTGCAATCGTATTTGGTTACGAAGCAGATTAAAATTGAAGGTTTTGCAGTTTCCAGGTGGGCAAATGAATGGCCTAAAGCATTTGATCAACTTGTAAAATGGATTGAGACTGGGCAACTAAAAATCAGAGAGCACATCACCGAAGGTTTTGATAAATTGTTTGATGCATTTTTGGGTGTGTTGGCGGGAGAAAATATTGGTAAGGCTGTAGTTAAGGTTTATCAGTAGCACAATAGATATGATATATGCGAACTTCTGAAGTTGAAATAAACTCATATCCATTATATATAACAATGTTTTTGTTAACAACAAATATAAATTTACCACACGAGACGCATTCCATACAAGCAAGCAGCTAATTAATATTACTAGTGCATCCGAAGCTTCTATGCAGCATAAAATTTCTGTGGACAAACATAAATCCTGAATAAACGAACGATAAAAGAGTTAACATATATTATATGGATATTATAAACCTACTTTAATTAATAAATCAAAAATAAAATTATTAAATTTCTCAGTTCCTCCTGACTTTCCGTCGAGATCGTTTTGGAGATTCAATTTAAATACTAACAGTAAGTTTGCACTATTACTGTCAGATTATTTTTATATATATATATTATATATAGCGGCGGGCCTATTCCCCGGTCGAGCCTTGACCCTTTTACGCGAGATGTTACACTATGTGGACTGTATACGCGGATGATGCCTAAACTAGATGGCGGATTTGGCACGTGGTTCCCTAACAATGCACTCGCTCTTCCAAGAAAACCTATTGCTTGCCAAGGTTTATGAAGGAACCCCTGCTTGACCACATTAGGAGGAATGAAATTGGGGCGGATGAACTAATAAAACACAAATTTCGAGCAGGGTAACGTAAGTAAGGAATCGCACTTACCGGGGTGTTACTTCGATGCGGCTTGGACGCTTTGCTACTACGTTGCCACTTCTGGCGGATCTCCTGGGGCCCCAGAGATGTTGTCCTGGTCGATGGTGCGATGGAAGAGAGCGGTGCGCGACTATATCTCACACGAGGTGAGGCGGTTACTCCTGAAGCTCGACTGCTCTAGGCTAATGCGGTTGAACTAGCGGTGCGCGTGGGCAAAGCCCTCTAGGACACGACTGTCCTAGGTGGTGTGGTTCCAACTGGCGGCCGAAGGGAAGAGAGCGCGCAAGTGCCGTGTGCTAGCTTATATCACTTCGGTCCGTCTTTCAAGGCGTCTCGGAGGGGCGCGCTTCTCATTCGTTGCAAATCACGCGATATTCTAGAATTATCTTCTTTCCCCTCTCACCCCACCACCCCGGTGTGTCGGAGGGACAACAGGTGAAGGAAAGGTGGAAGGAAGGACAAATCTTAGCAAGCATACCGTCGAATAAAATTAAAAATACGAATGGTTTTCCGCGCAACCATCCCCCCCGGCTTGAAGGGTCCCCTTCAAACATAACAAAACAACTAAAGCTAAGATCAAACTAACAAAATAACTAACTAACGCTAAGATTAAACCTAAATGTCTATTATAACTTCTAATCTAGAAAACTAATTTAAACTATTGAAGGGGCAAGGGGCACAAACGGACAACAGGACGCATGAAAGACCCAACCGTGGTCCTAACGCGAGCTACCCTAATTACCCCGTCGGAACCGGGAAAAACATCTTCGACAATCCCTAATGGCCAATGGAGAGGCGGCGTATTCTCTTTGGTGAGCACAACCACAGTTCCGACAGTTAAAGGTTCAGTTGCTGTGTTCCATTTCTGCCGAGACCTCAAAGTATGCAAGTATTCCATCCTCCATCGTTTCCAAAACGATTGCACCAACCGGTCTAATAATTTATGGCGTGCGGAAATGCAAAGTTTGTTCTCGTCCATATCTACGGCGGGCAAATACTTCAAAGGCGTTAAAATCAAAAAATTGCTAGAGTTAGAGCCAGCGGCTCCAAGGGGTCACTTGACAACGTATGACAAAGTGGGCGACTATTCATTATGCACTCAATTTGAGCGAGCACAGTACTTAGCTCTTCGAAGGACAAAATTTGATCTCCTACTACTCGGTATAAGTGACTCTTTAGACTCTTAATATTAGTCTCCCAATTGCCCCCAAAATGACTCGCGGCTGGGACGTTCAGAGACCACTCGATGCGTTTTGGTGACTCGAATTATAATACTTGCTGGCTAAGAGCTCATGTAATTCTGATAAAATACATTTTGCACCGACGTAGTTCGTACCGTTATCCGAATACAATTTAGTTACAGGGCCACGGCGGGAAAGAAATCTTTTAAATGCACCCATAAAGCCTGCTGTGCTTAGATCACCAACGAGTTCTATATGCACCGCCCGAGTAGTTAGACATACGAAAATGCAGACGTAAGCCTTTGTGGATCTTATACCACGCCCGCGAGTGAGCGTGACCTTAAACGGGCCAGCAAAATCAGACCCGGTGTGCGTAAAGGGCTTTACGGATTGTATTATTCGACAAGACCCAAGGTCCGCCATTTCCGGAAATGACGGCTTGGAACGTACCCGAAAGCAAGCTATACATCTGTGCACCGTCGATTCTTCAGATCAGCTATATGTTCTTTAACGCGGGTTTTAATTGATCTTTTAGTTTGTCCTATGTAGGAGAGACCACATTCACAATCAAGCTTGTACACTCCTGCATCTTGCAGAGGGACGTTACACTTGACTGATGGTAAAAACTGACCAATCTTCTTCGGCGACTTGAAGTATGTTTTGATGGAAGCGCGCTTCAAGATGTAGCCAATCTTGTCAGTGACTCCTCTAACATATGGCAGTACAGCAGGTACACGCTCAACTGTGGCCGGCTTCACTCTTTCTCTGTGACGTAGGCGCGGGACCCGAAGCTTGTTGTCATGCAAAACTTGCTTGACGTGTTGGAGCTCGGCAGCCAGGTGTTTACTGTCACAGATCCCTCGTGCTCTCTGAAACAAAGATTTACCCACGGTAGCTAACTGTGAAGGATGGTGGTGAGAATCAACGTCTAAATATCTATCTGTATGGATCTTTTTTCTATACACAGTATGGCTCAAGGTGTTATCAGGATTCCGAATTACTAACACATCTAGAAAAGCTAAGGAATTGTTTGCCTCTAACTCCATTGTGAACTGAATTTTAGAATTTATAGAGTTAAGATGGTCTAAAAATGCAGTTACTTTATCTAAAGGTAGGATTGTGAAATGTCGTCTACATACCGCTTGTAGAATCTTGGATTTATGGGAGAAGTAAGCAGGGCTTTCTCCTCAAAGTCTTCCATGAATATGTCGGCGACAATGGGAGATACAGGTGAGCCCATCGCCACACCATTTACTTGCTTGTAGAACTCCTCCTTCCACAATAGGTAGCCAGATGTAAGGCAGTGTCTGAGTAATACTGCATATTCTACGGGCATGTTGTTTTCTTCCAGTCTTCTAGTTACAATTGAGATGCAGTCTTCAACAGGTAAGCATGTAAACAATGACTACACATCAAAAATGACCATAGTTTCATTGTCTGCCAGACGTAGGTCTTTAATCTCGCTGACAAAATGGTAGGAATCCTTTATGTGTGCTCTTGTATGTCCCCTGAGCGGTGAGAGTATTTTCGCTAAGTGTTGAGCCAATCTGTAAGTTGGTGAATCAATTTGGCTCACTATGGGACGTAATGGAGCATTGGGTTTTTTGTATTTTTGGTAACCCATACAACTTTGGTGATTTGGCGCACGTAGGTATTATCCATTTTACGTCCAGATTTAATTTTTCGGAGTGTTTCTTTATGAGGTCACTAGTTGTTTTTAGTGTGCTATTTGTTGGGTCGTTTTTAACCTTTTTATAAGTACTTACATCCGACAAAAGTTCTTGTATTTTAGAATTATAATCTGACGTATCCATGACTACCGTGGCGTTTCCCTTATCTGCGCGGAGAATCTTAAGTTCTGGTTTATTGCGTAGGTTTTTTACGCTATAAATTCGTCTTTGGGTAGATTCGGTTTGAACGAAAGTCGGTTCGGTTTGAAAGTTTGTTTGTTTGAAGTTTGTAGACACAGTATGAAGTTGTGGTATCATGAAGTCTTGCACTTGCAGTTGCAACTGTGTAGATCGGAACAAAAGTTAAATTTTAATCTATGGTAACCACGGTTAACTATGACATCTGGACGTTGAACATCTCAGTCCTTCCCGTGACCATGGGTGCCGCAAAGCTCTCGAAACGTCGGGTATTTAAAAAGTTAAATATACGCGATAAATTCCGTAAAAACTGGTATTATTTCAATGTGTAGTGTTCGCGTAAATATAAGAAATCATTATGTAACCCAGTACGGACTGGTAATTGCAAATAAAATACGCCGATTAGAAGATCTAAACACTAAGCGCGCAAGATATCTAACAGCTTTAAATTTCTTGAAGAGATGCCGAGACCATAATCTCATTCCTACGTGTGTCAAAATATCCACCAAAAAGGACATTCGAGGAAGCGCTAAGATCAGGCGAGTAAAAAGTTGTTACGGGCGGTAATCCAACAAAAACGCTCCGATCTATATGACATAAATAAATCCAAAGACACATCATCCAGTGAATTAAAGAAAGTTTTAACGACGTTTGATTATAATTTTTGCATGGAAACATTAAATAAATGCTAAATTAGTAAATATAACGAATGCGAAAACAAACATTTAGAAAAATATCAAAAATTAACGGCCAAATCAAATGTCAAACATCCGAATCAAAGCCAGAACCAAAAGCAACCATTGACAAACACAGATCATAGATTAATCGCGTTCTATAATCTGTCAAAACAAACACTGGATGATGCAACATTAAGGTTTTATCCAAAGGCCTCAATTATGCTGTAACTCCACGCAGATTACCGTACTAGGAAATTATCTGTAGTGTCGAGGACTGTTTATTTAAAAACAATATGCGAAAAGAAGATTTGGAGGCGATACGTCAAGACATTTCGTCTATGTTACGTCGATGTTTAGTGCCTAAACCGAATCTTCCCAAAGACGAATTTATAGCGTTAAAGAACCTACGCAATAAACCAGAACTTACGATTCTCCGCGCAGATAAGGGAAACGCCACGGTAGTCATGGATACGTCAGATTATAATTCTAAAATACAAGAACTTTTGTCGGATGTAAGTACTTATAAAAAGGTTAAAAACGACCCAACAAATAGCACACTAAAAACAACTAGTGACCTCATAAAGAAACACTCCGAAAAATTAAATCTGGACGTAAAATGGATAATACCTACGTGCGCCAAATCACCAAAGTTGTATGGGTTACCAAAAATACACAAGCCCAATGCTCCATTACGTCCCATAGTGAGCCAAATTGATTCACCAACTTACAGATTGGCTCAACACTTAGCGAAAATACTCTCACCGCTCAGGGGACATACAAGAGCACACATAAAGGATTCCTACCATTTTGTCAGCGAGATTAAAGACCTACGTCTGGCAGACAATGAAACTATGGTCAGTTTTGATGTGTAGTCATTGTTTACATGCTTACCTGTTGAAGACTGCATCTCAATTGTAACTAGAAGGCTGGAAGAAAACAACATGCCCGTAGAATATGCAGTATTACTCAGACACTGCCTTACATCTGGCTACCTATTGTGGAAGGAGGAGTTCTACAAGCAAGTAGATGGTGTGGCGATGGGCTCACCTGTATCTCCCATTGTCGTCGACATATTCATGGAAGACTTTGAGGAGAAAGCCCTGCTTACTTCTCCCATAAATCCAAGATTCTACAAGCGGTATGTAGACGACACTTTCACAATTCTACCTTTAGATAAAGTAACTGCATTTTTAGACCATCTTAACTCTATAAATTCTAAAATTCAGTTCACAATGGAGTTAGAGGCAAACAATTCCTTAGCTTTTCTAGATGTGTTAGTAATTCGGAATCCTGATAACACCTTGAGCCATACTGTGTATAGAAAAAAGATCCATACAGATAGATATTTAGACAGTGATTCTCACCACCATCCTTCACAGTTAGCTACCGTGGGTAAATCTTTGTTTCAGAGAGAACGAGGGATCTATGACAGTAAACACCTGGCTGCCGAGCTCCAACACGTCAAGCAAGTTTTGCATGACAACAAGCTTCGGGTCCCGCGCCTACGTCACAGAGAAAGAGTGAAGCCGGCCACAGTTGAGCGTGTACCTGCTGTACTGCCATATGTTAGAGGAGTCACTGACAAGATTGGCTACATCTTGAAGCGCGCTTCCATCAAAACATACTTCAAGCCGCTGAAGAAGATTGGTCAGTTTTTACCATCGGTCAAGTGTAACGTCCCTCTGCAAGATGCAGGAGTGTACAAGCTTGATTGTGAATGTGGTCTCTCCTACGTAGGACAAACTAAAAGATCAATTAAAACCCGCGTTAAAGAATATATAGCTGATGTGAAGAATCGACGCTCCGGGGAGTCTGCAGTCTGTGAACATGTACAGGATCGCCCCCGTCACTACATCAGATTTGATAGACCGCAGATCCTCGCTAAAGAACACCGATTCCTTCCAAGGATGATTCGCGAGGCTATTGAAATCAAAAAACATCCTAATTTCAATAGAGAAGATGGCTGGGTGCTACCATCTGCTTGGGATCCTATAGTAAATAAAATTAAATCCCAACCCAAGCATACAACTGCAAGACTTCATGATACCATAAGTTCATACTGTGTAGATCGCAACTAAAGTTAAATTTTATCTATGGTAACCGCGGTTAACTATGTCATCTGGACGTTGAACATCTCAGTCCTTCCCGTGACCATGGGTGCTGTAAAGCTCTCGAAACGTCGGGTATTTAAAAAGTCAAATATACGCGATAAATTCCGTAAAAACTAGTATATTAAATTCATCATATGGTCTTTACGCGGTAAAACTATAGGGTGCCGTTGGTCGAAACTCAACTGCGAGTTGGACAAGCGTCCACCTACCCTGACGATCCCATCTTGTAAAAATGGCTTAAGGCGTTGAAAAGCGCGACTACAAGCTCTATTCGATTGTAATCTTGTAATTTCCTCGGAAAAATGTACATGTTGAAGTTCACGCAATACTAGCAACTCGGCATAGTTGTAATCGGATGCTAAGATATACGAACGTCGCGATAAAAGCTTCCCGAATCGACAAACGTAAATTACGCTACGCAATAATTTCGACCAAGAGGACTCGCCAAAGCAATGATTGGAGAAACCTCGCTCGAAACGCTCGCTACCAGAGCGTGCCTCTTCTCTTCCGGCGGTAGTGACACTGACGAAGGGTCGAAATCGGTTATTGGCCATAGCGAGGGTTCCAATTGAACCAAAGAAGGTCCGTGGAACCAAAGCGGATGATCCATTATTTGTATCGGGGTGAGTCCACCCGATAGACAATCGGCAGGGTTTTCCGTACCGGACAAGTGATAAAAATTCCGCGTTCCTAACTCGTCTTAGATCTTGGCCACTCGGTTCGTGACAAACGTATCCCAACGGTGGGGTGATGAGTGAACCCAACATAAAGCGACGGTGGAGTCGGAAAAGGCAAATATCCTTTCTATGTGAACTCTGTCCCTACATGCGCTGATACGTGCGGTGATAAGCTTGGTGAGAACTAATATTGCGCAAAGCTCTAAGCGCGCCAGAGAGACAACCTTACGGGGGGAGACTCTTGACTTAGAGCTAATGAGAATCGAATTTCTACCATTATTCTGAACGTGGAAATATACAACGCCCCCGTAAGCCTTCTCGCTGGCGTCTGCAAACCCAACGACCGTGATGACGCTATCTCTATCGACGTTTATATGACGTGGTATTTTAAATTCTCTTAGTAAAGGAAGTTCCTCTCTAAAACGCTGCCACAACCGAACAATGCTGTCAGGCGGCGAGTCAACGTTCATAACCAAAGTTGTTTAATCAAAAGCTTAGCGTACCACCGGAGCTACGAAACCCATTACATCCATAATCTAGCAACGCATGACAGTATTGTGCGCTTTGTGCACGTTTCTTCGGGCGGGTTTACCTTAAGGCTAAACGCACGTTGGACTCTGGTGACCAACACAGACCGAGCACCTTGTGCGTATCAAAATCGTCGAATTCCTTTATCGCCGAAAGACGGTGTGATATTGGGATTGTGTCTAAAACCGGGCGCGAATTACTAGTCTACTTGACAAGATCGAATTGACCCGCTTTCATGAGCTTTATAACCTCAGCGGTGGTTAGGGTGGCCTCCTCCACGCTATCGACCGAGTACACAAAATCATCCATATATAATCCACTTTCAATTGCCCTCTTAACTTTAGGATAAGAGGGACCTTCATCGTGGGCGAGCTGTCTCACCGTTCGTAACGCATAAAATGGGCTCGACTTTAAACCAAAGCAAACGCGGTTAAATTCAAACACCATTAGAGGTTCTTTTGGGTTGAAACGATATAAAATGCGTTGGAATCGACGGTCGCATTCACGGACCCCTATGCAAAGAAACATTTGGCGAATATCGGCGGATAGTGCTATACTAAATAAACGAAAATTGGCTATTATATTAAATAAACTGTATAAATTTTGTATATAATAACCTATAAATTTTGCCCACTATAGAGGATATCGTTAAGAGACAGGCGAGTGCTAGTTTTAGCACTAGCGTCGAGCACTACACGTAACTTAGATGTAAGTTTGTCCTCCCTAATGACCCCGTGATGTGGTATGAAATACGACGGTGTGTCTTCGTAGTTATCTAATTTCGAAGCCACAAGTGATATGCAATCTTCCCTTATATATTCGTTAATGACGCCATCATAAGCTTCCTTTAACTGGGGTGAAGCGAGCATCCTACGCTCCAAACTGTAGAAACGTTTTTCTGCCATTTGACGCGAATCGCCGAGAGATAAAACATCTCCTTTAAAGGGTAGCGCTACACTATATCGACCGTCGCGATCACGAACGGTCGTGCGGACGTAAATTTCCTCGCATAGTCTATCATCTGGGCTAACTATAGGTGGAACGTTCACCTCCTCCATCTCCCAAAATTTGCGGACTAACGACTCGAGCGGTTCGACAGCCATACAACAATAAGAGGTTGCCGAAATACCAGCACAACAATGACATAGCCCAAGACGGTTTCCAATGCATAAGGCGCGGTATGCGAGGAGTTGCCCCTGACGTTATTGTGTAACAAAAGATGAGGGAAAAGCGATGCTCCAATGAGCATGTCTATGTCTCCGGGAACGGCGTAAGTGTCGTCTGCCAGAGTCAAATTCTCAAATTCAATCATTGATGAGGTGTCGACCGAAACGGTTGGCAGACGTTCAGAGACTTTATCTACTACTAGTGCATTCATGTCAAAGTTAATGCTACGATCTATCCGAGAATAAAATTTCAAATTTATATATCCCTGGGTTGGTCATGACGGGACATAAAGGTGTCCTATTTATTACCAATCCTAAGCGCTGACAACATTGTCGCGTTATAAAGCTGTTTTGGGATCCGCTGTCTAGCAATGTACGGACGCTTTGTTCGTTTCCACGCGAATCCCTAACTGTGATACGGGCTGTACCCAGTAATATGGTTGAAGGAGGTTGTGTTCCCATATTCGACAATGAGCACAGAGCGACATCGCCAGGTCGACCGCTAGAATCGTCGACTTTAGTAGGTGTGATTTCCTTGTCCGATTTACTTGACGCAAATATGTTGCTGTCCTCAAAATGTAATAACGTGTGATGTTTTCTGGCGCACCTTTTACACACGGAACTTGAATTGCATTTAGCAACTAAATGTCTATCGCTTAGACAATTCAAACATAAGTTGTTTGTCCTTACTATTCTATAACGTTCGCTAGACGAATGTCTACGAAAGGTCGCACAATTGTATAAATTACCGTGTTGTTTATTTTTACATAGAACACAGGCGCTATGGGGCGATACAGGCGCGGCGGTTACGTACGTTAGAGACCCTGCGGTTTTAGATGATGGAGTCTGTCTGCGGTCGACACCTTTTCTAACCTCCTGTCTAACGTTCGAGGAGCGCTGCATCACTTTAATTTGGTCTCGCACAAAGGATGCTAATAAATTAAATGAGGGCAACTCAGAACTACGATGCTCCATTTCAAACGCACGCACGGTGTCGGGGTCTAGTTTCTTTAGTGCAATATGGAGAAACACCACGTCCATAAGGTCATTAAATTTCAAGTTCTTAAGTGCAGCCACCGATGCTACAAATTTATTTAAAAACTGCTCTAAGCTAATATAGATAATATCAAATATTTGGTCTAAATATGAAGAGGCTAACATTCGCTTATCTTCATATTTGTCCTTAAGTGTTTCGAATATTAACAAATAATTGTTTGCTGTTGTTGTGAAACTCGAGCAAATTGACTGTGCCCTGCCACTCAGTTTACTAATTAAATAATATAATTTTTTCAGCGTCCGATAACGATGGATTATGAAATGTATATTGTTTTGAAAACTACTACAGAAGAAGAGCCATGTCTTAATATCGCCATTGAATACCGGAATGTCCATTGGGGGCAACCTAAGTGAATCACGGGCTTCCGGCTTTGCTTCGCTTTGAGATGAGGACTGCAAGAACTTCGCCGTTCTTTTCACGCGACACAACATGTCTTCAAATGCTAGAAGCGGCTGGTAGTTTACTGTATACCTTAGGGTCGATTTGTAATTCCAAATTATTAATTTGGTCTAATATCCTTTCATAATCCGTCCGCAAAGAGTCCACCGTTTCAATTTCACATAAAAACGTTTCCCGCACTGCTTCTATGTTAAGTATGTGATCACTAATACATTGTATACGTGAAAAAAGTACGTCCCTCTTGGCGTAAAGAGTTTTAAGTTTAATTTCATTTTCGAACTAACTGCCATTTTAAATTACTAGAATTAATATTAAATTAATCACAATTAATCGCACAACGCTGGAGGATGGACGCAATGTAGTACAACTATATCTCACAACACTATTGTTTTATCGTGCCGTATTATGTCGTTAAATTGAACACCTTTACAACGAGCCGAGGTGACGCGTGTCGCTCGCTAAACTCAATGTTTATTTTTTTTACAAAATTTCGGGTACGCCGAATAACCGTGCGGAACTAAACTGTTTTAAATAAATGAGTCGATTCACTTATGCGAGCAACTAATAATTTTTAAATTTAAACTAAACAAGCACTATTTAAATGAATAATTCTATTTGCGAATAGCTAACCAAAGTTTAAATTTAAACTAAACAAACACTATTTAGATGAATATTCAATATTAAATCAGCAGAGTGGGGCAGTATTTCATGCCAGCACACCACCTGCAACTTTACAAGGGGCAGGTTTGGCCGCACATGGAATACTGTTCCAATCTCTGAGCTCAAGCTCCCTAGTGCAAGCTCATTCAATTTGATCACATCCAGCGCAGAGCTGTTCGAATCGTCGGTGACAGAGCTTATTCTGAACGGCTTGACTTACCGGCACTGCGAACAGATGTTGCATCTCTTTGGGTATTTTATCCCATTTACCACGGGAGTGCTCTGAAGAATTGAACTAAGTCCAGCCACACAATTTCACCACCGCACATCGCGACAAAACATGTGATACCATCCATACCATCTGGATAACTCGGGGTCCACCACTTCTTCCTCGCAAAGATTCCTTGCGGAATCGACAACCACCAGAAATCTTCCGGACCGATACAACTTAGGGACCTTTCAGAAAAGAGCCTATTCCTTTTTAAAAGGCCGGTAACGCATCTGCAATTCGCCTGGTGTAACGATTGTTCATAGTGACGGTAATCACTTACCATTAGGTGAACCGTACGCTAATTTGCCCCCTCTCCTATGAAAAAAATACAATACAGTAACATTATACATAATGACATATCGGTCAAGCTAACAACCCCAAACGCATAACTTTATCATACCTTTTACATTTATATTTTGGGTGGGATTTATCTATGTTTTTACTGGGTTTATAACAAACGCAACAATTTTAACCTTAAAAAAGAACTCACTTGATACATTTATGTCATCCACGTAAAGTTTATACTTATCACTCATCAATACAACATGTAAATCGTTTGGTAAAGGTTTTTCGTCCAAAGTCACAATTTCTAGTTTGACATTCGAAACCAAACCCAAGATTAGGCAAACCAGCGTTATAAACGGGGCAGATAACGTAGCTTTCGACCTGCGCACATAAATTTTCTCAGCGCGATTGAATGTCTTAGTCCAGAAATATTCAACGCTAGTGTCGACATAATCAAGCAGGGCTCCTATTATGGGAAGTCCAGAATTTGAATATGTCATATACTTAGGATGAGAAGAATCACCACTAGCCATTTCTTTTTTGAGGTATGACCGTAATTTTGCACAAAATTGTTAATTTTAAACTTTACCTATAATCATACTAAATAAGATTGGCGAAACTGACTAAAATGTCAAACATGATTTATTTATGGCTTGTATTGAACGGAGTGACCACAGTGATAATGAAAAAAAGTAAAACTAGCCATTTCTAGTACATAGTATCTCGATGGCCATTTCTAGCCATTTATATTTTTGTATTTTTATAGCAACGAGAATGTGATGGAAACCTGAAACCTTGCTAATACTTACTGTAGTACTTATAGTAGGTATAATCAAACAATTTTTACGATAATAATTTACTAAAATTTAAAATAATCTCCTCCTAATCTATCGATATCAGTATCCACGTATATTTTAACTCTTTAAACGCCTTGTTCACGGTCATGCACGACGCAAGACGCAAAACGATAATGAGTAGGCATGATGTACGTCAATAATTACAAGCAAAATGGACCGTGTATAAGCGCTTTAGTGGAATACTCAAAACAAAATAATCTGTACTTTGAGATTTATACACAGTAGCCCGGCCATTGGTCGTAAGCACAGCGGTCACAACCGTTGTCGTGGAAGCTAATCGTAAACGTAGTACAAATCGCTATTTATTCGGTTGAAGACAACGGTTTTCACCTAAGATTAAGTTTTCATTGGGATTTGTTTTGGAAATCGTGTAAGAGTTATCATATTTACAAAGACTTTATTAACAACATGGCACGTGACAACGTGGACTCAGGAAGTCCTTATACTCAAAATCACCGAAAGGATTCACTGAATGTCTTACAGTCCCAGATACCAACCTTGGATCAACCCTATGAAGTTATGGAGGCGATGTATGAGAAGTTCTAGATCTTGCTCTAACGCCATGCATGCATTCAAAACCTACAATACGGTTAGTATAAGAAACGACAACGGATTGACTGAACTATCGTAAGGTTGACTTATTTTGTAGCACAGCGTGAAGATCACTTATGTGAATGGGATGGAGCTCGTCTGCCTGCATGGCGTTAGTGCGTTTGGTAGGTACAGCCGCTAAAACACGTGTCATGGTCTTTGAGTATTCAACCAACTGGAGAGGCCATGCGCGTTAATTCCTAAACAAAAAGTCTGTCAATGTCAAGGGGGCGCAAGAAAAACACACTACCGTATATTTCACTACATATGCAAAATTTTACACGCACACTATAGCATTTGTGTTAGTGTTCATTGCATTTACGCATACCATCAAATTCTACACGTGTCGATACACTGGCGCCGCTGTCACAGAATAAATAATAGTACTACGTACAGAAGTTTCACTCTTTTAATGTTGACTGCTTGCCGACGTTTAATAGCCTACATAATTATTATTAATGAGATGAATTGCGCACGCAAGCTAAATAAACCTTTATCGCTGCGTGCGAGTGTCCGTATTACTTTGCATCTTTTCCCATTCCCACATCACGGCTGTTTTTCCGTGGTTACTTAGGGTTGTGTAGAATATATTAAAAATATATTAAAAACATATGTAAGTAGGTACTCATTAAGCTCATAATATGTATTAATATAATATATGCTCCCTTATCTACTATTTATGCACACTTCTACTTATGGATCTCCTTCACCAAGGCATAGAATAAATAATATGTAGTGCTACTCGTGCGTTACCAAGGTTTGCCTGGAAGAGATCACTGTTAAGCGATGAGGCCACGTAATTGTACATAAATTTATATGTTGTGTGCAATAAACAGTTCAAATAAATAAATAAATTAAATGTTGCGAAATGGTAAGTAAAATAGGTAAGGTACCTATTCTAACTGATCGAATCACAGAAATCTAAATAATTGAACATACTCGTATTTTTGCTACTATGCAAATTCTGTGTCTAACGTATGCAACGTGCAAAGTCCACTCGTCGCGAATCGCAATTTAATAAATCATCATCATCATCATCATCATACAGCCCTTCACAAGTCCACTGCTGAACATAGGCCTCCTCCAAGGTATGCCACAAAGCACTGTCCTGAGCCACCTGCACTCATCGACTTCCTGCGTGTATTATCGGGTTTCACATTGTGTTGGTGTCGATGTCGTAATAGGCAAAAAGGGGAAATGAAACAGTAGCAGATGCATCTTCCTTATAACAACTCAAAATAATACAATATATTTTTATAGGATTGTGTGACAAACGAGCGTACAGTCCACATAGTGCTTAGGTCCTCCAGCGATTCTGCCATAAGGACTATATCGTCAACAAATCGAAGGAGTGTGTACTCACCATTGATGTTAATACCGTATCCTTTCCAGTCCAGTAGCTTGAAAACGTCTTCCAATGCAGCGGTGAAGAGTTTCGGGGATATAAGTCACCCTGTCTTACACCTCTCTGCAGTTGGATAGGTTTCGTACTCTGGATCTGTACTCGGATAGCCATCGTAGCCCTACTGTACAAACACTTCAGCACTTCGATATACCGACAATCAACTTGGCACCGCTGAAGAGACTGTAGCACCGCCCAACTTTCTACGGAATCAAAGGCTTTCTCATAGTCCACATACGCCAAGCAAAGTGGCAGATTGTACTCTTCGGACTTCTAAAACTTAATCTTAGGTGAAAACCGTTGTCTTCAACCGAATAAATCGCTCGGAAGATATAGGTAATGTAAACAAAAAATGAACCTTAAATACGATTCCTAAATGAATTGTGATTGTATTCTAATTAGTAAAAATCTTGTAAACAAAGTTTAAATTTCAGTGCTTGGTGATAACTTAACCTGTTTGCTGTTCTTTCTGAGCTAGCGGATTAAAATATTTTAATTACAAAAGACATGTATGTTACCTACCTACTTCAATTTACCTACGTGACTTTCGTAAGTTATCTACGTAAATTTCGTAATAAAGTACTTATGTATTACTTCTGTATTTAAATTATTACCTAATTCTTTTTGCTATAAGTATTTATTTAACAAAAAAAATATACCTTTCATTATCCTTAGGTAACTTAAAAAATGATATAAGTATCTGAATCCGTTTGTTTGCTCATTATGCATCCATTCACGCAACAATTATAGTAGGTTCGAAGTTTTGCCATTACAAATATATTAAATAGATTATACACATATATTATTTTTAAATCACGTTAAAAAAATTTGCAATATTTTATCCTACAATTAAATACTAAACACTAAACAAAATTTACAACAAGTGTTTACAAAAAACTATTTACGTAAACAGCGTTAAAAATACATCAATCGCCTAAAACGAGCTAGCCCCGACTGCGTATTACACCCTGGGTGAATCGCGATTTAGGCAACTATTTCACGCAGGTAGCAAGAGTGACAGAGGCCTGCCGTTGTCTACATGCGTAAGCAACGTAAGGCGAGGACTATGTCGATATATTCTACCAATAAACAAATCATCATAGTCCGCATAAGTTCAGCGTTGGCAAAAGTGGTATTTAGTATTTTTTCATTCATTACCTACAGCCCTTCACAAAACCGCTGTTGAACATAGGCCTCCCCCAAGGGGTGCCACAAAGCACGGTTCTGATCCACCTGCATCCATCGACTTCCTGCATGTATTATCAGGTTTCACATTGTGTTGGTGTCGATGTCGTAATGGGCGAAAAGGGGAAATGAAACAGTAGCAGGTGCATCTTCCTATAACAACTCAAAATAATACAATATATTTTTTTTATAGGATAGTGTGACAAACGAGCGCACAGTCCACCTGATGGAAAGTGGTTGCTGCGGCCTCGCGGCTCGATTACAAATCAAAATGCAGATGCGTTGTCACCCGTGAGGACTAAGATGGAAAGCCTCGTTTGCAGTAAAAAGGGTCTCCGGTTCTATACACTCACCATACGAAACATAGCAGCATTAAGCTACTATTTTACGCTGGTATTCTGTGAGAGCGTGGTCCTTCCCCGGTCGAGCCGACCCATTCGTGCTACAACTATACTACTAATATAACTGCAGCATGGCTCTACCACGTATAAAAATATAAAGTGCGATTGTCTACTCGCCTGCCCAGCATGTCATTCAATTCTCTAGTTTCACCTGGAGGACTAGGAAAATACCTTTGCCTACTCTTTTTTAGACACCTCTGTTATGCCGATTTATAAGAACCAATAATATCTTACTAGCAACGCTCGCAGTTTACCCCAGGCTACAACTAAAAATTTCTTGGCAGGAAAACTAAATAAATAATTTTGGTCTGACCCAGGATCCAAACCCGGGACCTCCTATTATTCTTATACATATTCTATTAAAATTTCAATCGATTACTATAGCTATTCAAAAGACATAGACATTACAGGTAAGACGGACAGACGTAGGTTTAGTAATAAGGTCCCTCTAGTTTTAAGCTCAAGAAAAAAAACCATAAAAATTAAATATTCTTTTAAGTTGATAGGTAAGATTCAAAATATACTCTCTTATTAACAACCTTTCTTATGTTTACACAAACACTACACATTGAATGAAACCGAAGTTTAGTTTAAACAGAAGATAATCCTGGCTAAGACATTGCGACGTCGAACACCTCAGTCCTTCGTGACCATGAGTGCTGTAAAGGACTCGAGTCATTGCGAATATAAAATGTTCTTCTATACATATAATAAGTAAATTGCAGATATCTGTACATTTTATATTTTTGTAACAAAATTGATTGAGAGAGACTAAAAATAATAATTGAATACATTTCTATCATTTTTAGAATTGTCTGTCTATCTGTTTGTTTGTTAACGTATCATGTATAAAGTACTGTATATCAAAATAATCGTTAAGAAAATTGTGAAGCGTATTTTCGTTTTACATTGAGTCTTTGTTTTATTAAAATCGGATCGTCCTTTCAAAAGTTATGATTAATATTCTGAAGTATGGGTACGAAGTATAGGTACAAATTCGTATTGAGCGATCAAGGCTTTTTTGTAATTATATAATGTAAAATAGTGTTCTATAATGATATAATTGTATCTAAACGCGGTAAACAAAAATAATAAAAAAATGTAATAAAAATTTATAAAAAATATATTGGTGTCGCGAAAAACGAGTACCGTCGCATTTTTGTTCTGCTGATTAGTAACTGGCCGGTGTCTTCCTACATCCCATCCGCATTCCTTCTCCGCGCGCACTGAAAGGTGGGGGGAGGAAGCTAAAATATGTGGCGTCATTTTTGCGGCCAATAAGAAACGCGCTCCGCCTAGATGGAAGTGGAGACGGTCGAAAGGATAAAAGGACGTCCGCTACCGTCTCGAAACACATAGGTCATGGCCCTTGAGGCCACAGACCAAGAAGCAGTAAGAAACACACCCAGGTAAGTGCTTTCCTCTTTAAATAATTCTGAGCTATTCTTTTTTTTTCTTTTTACTATGCGCTTCTTTCCTAACAGCTCATATTTAGTTCCCGTGTAAAGGCACCGGCTAGATATAATAGATTGGGTAATAGCAAGTGCATGGCCAAAGGCCAGCCACGTGCCACATCAACCATTTTGTTTTGTTTATAGGGAATCACGCATATACAGTCCACATATAGTTAATCTCGCTTACAAATTTTAGGGGTATTCGTGGAATCGAACCCACCACACCATCTATCAATGACATCACACAATGGTTAACTATTGAAAAGTACAATAGCTAACCAACGTCGTCAATAGATGGTGTTGTGCTAATTATTTATCAATTAAATTTTAAATAAGTAGGTTTGTTTATAATTTTTTTTCTTTATACCTAGGTCGCGCCACGAAAGATGAAATTAAATAGCGTCCACTGCGCATGTACAATCAAGCTGAAAAAGGAATTTTTTATTATGGTATTTTAATATGTAAAAAGTCAAAGATCGACATTATAACTACACATCAAATTCTCCACGAAAACGGAACGATATATTTATATATCATCGTTAGGTTTTAATTGCTTCTAAATATTATTCTGTATTTTATGTACACTTAGTTAAAGAAACAAAATATTTTGTATTTGTATTTTTGTAATTGTAATTGCTGTTTAAACTATACTATGTGATAGCCTTCGATTATAAGGATATTTAAATGCAATAATTTGCAAAAAAAATCATCTTGTAGAAAATAACAAAATATTTACAACTTTATACAATATACTACGAATTACGCTATTTTAAATAGTCCCAAAATAATTTACAAAGTAATAAATATTTGCACACTATTTAAAACTATTATAGAACAATATTTTTAAAGGTACAAAAATAGTCAAAAATTTTAAAAATTTATAACAGGTAGTCGCTAACACATTCGATATCGATAGTACACAAGACCACACAAGAACGTGCGAGGGCGACGGGACGCAGGGAGAAACTACGTGGGAGTAGCGCGTCGCCCGTTGCTATGGTTTCGCTTCCCGTACCTCACACCTTACCGTGCCGACACCTATTTTTCGCTTCTGCGCACTTTCATGACTCGTGGCGTTGCCTATACCGCCGAGTACCTACTTGGTAAATCCAATTTCAAAAGAGCTATTAACAATTTCTTTGGTTTCGGCGAGGATCTTAGGAGCTTGGCAGTAGGCATATTATAGGTCCCCTCCCTATAATAGGTCTACTGCCAATCCCTTTTGCAGTTCCAAAACGTATTAAAATTAACATTGTCGTGAAATTGAAAAATTATGAGACCGGATTTTGAGTTGTTTTTATATTATTCCTACCCGTTCTTTTCTAAAAATCATATAATCTTTATTGTGCTGTAATAATAAATTAACTACTATAATTTTATGTAGATGGCGCTATAAGTATTTTCAAGCACCATAAGGTTTAATTATATAAGCGAGATATGAGACAGATAATATGTAAATAATTACTTTGCTTGATGTTTTCAACGCAATGTTTGTATTTGACCAGCAAATATAGGTTTCTTACGTAAGTTATCCGATAACCGTTACAGCACTTTATAGTTCACTGCTGCACATGGGCCTCTCTTCGTTGATTGCCTCATATTTGGCCGAGTTTCCATGATCTATCACGCACGTTTTACCCATTAACGGAACCGAAGAAGCGGGTTATATATTATAATATACAGCCAGTATAATATAGTCCACGACTAGGTAATCATGACACCTGTTCCGCATTCAATTAAATGTATATATATAAAAAGAATGTCATTGTAGGCGTTCTCATACTTCTTGGAACGGGGAGGAGTACATAGTGCCGTCCTGATGCATTTGTTCTTTACTTTCAAATTTGGAATTAGTAATAAAGTGCATATTATTAATTTTTTTATTTGCTCAGTTAATAGGTACTTGAAATTAGACAAAATTCTTATTTTATATCAGAAGATTTTTTATTTAGTTTGCACTTAGCGTTTATAAAATTTCATTAATATTGGACATAGATAAAGCATACAGAATAAAATTTAAATTGCCGTAAAGTTAGTTTTTCCATTTACCGACAGATATCACTGTTCACTTTGTATCTACTATGTACTCTTTATATACTGAGTCATAAATAATACTATACCATACTACTTATACTATACTGAGTGACTAACTCATCTACCAGCGCACAAGCTCAACCTAGACCGCTTGAAGTAGAAATCCAAAATTTGGACAGTAGCTAATTTTTATGACGTAAAAATCGGCTATGAAATAATTTTGGAAAATTCGGTCCCTAAAAGGGTGAAATAAGAATTTTACAGTTTATTATTTTATTAGAAAAATATTTTACAAGGTGATTGACTCGATACTTACTGAGTACTATATTTTTAAAAAAACAATTGAATTCGTATTTTGCGATTTCAAAACAACCCGTTACGGTAGATATTCACGGCTTGAGCAGAGGGTTTGCAATTTTGTATGGAGATAAAATATTTTGGTATTTCTTAAAACAACTCCTTACCGGGGGAGGGAAAAGGAATTAAATAGTGTTCAATTTTAGGGAGAAAAAATATTTAATTCTTTTTTTATAGGATAGGGTGACAAACGAGCACACAGTCCACCTGATGGTAAGTGTTTGCTGCGGCCCGTAGACATCTACATCTATCCTTGTCCTTGATCACAAATCAAATTGCAGATGCGTTGTCACTCATGAGGACTAAGATGGAATGCCTTGTTTCCAGTAAAAAGGGTCTCCGGTTCTCTACAATTACCATACGAAACAAAGCAGCATTAAGCTACTATTTCACACTGGTTTTCTGTGAGAGCGTGGTCCTTCCCCGGTCGAGCCGATCAATTCGTGCTACAATTATACTATTAATATAACTGCAGCATGACTCTACCTCGTATAAAAATGCTTTAAAGTAATGATTTCTTAAATTTACGCGAACACTACACATTGAATAAAACTAAATTTTCGGATTATATCGCGTTTATTTAACTGATTTTACTTATTTTTAATTCCCGACGTTTCGGGTGCTTTACAGCAACCGTGGTCACGGGGGGGGGGACTGAGATGTTTGACGTCCCAATGTCATTGTTAGCCCGGCTACCTTCAGTTTTTGAATATTAATTTTAATTTTTGGTCCGATTTACGCAAAACGAACTTACAGTATCTTGAAGTCTTGCAGCGGTATGCTTGGGTTTGGGTTTAATTTTGTTAATTATAGGATCCCAAGCAGGTGGCAGCACCCAACCATCTTCTCTATTGAAATTAGGATGTTTTTTAATTTCAATAGCCTCGCGTATCATCCTTGGTAGGAATCGGTGTTCTTTTGCGAGGATTTGTGGTTTATCAAATCTGATGTAATGGTGGGGACGATCTTGAACATGTTCACAGACTGCAGACTTCCCGGAGCGTCGGTGCTTCACGTCAGCTATATGTTCTTTCACGCGGGTTTTTATGGATCTTTTTGTTTGACCTATGTAAGAGAGACCACATTCACAATCTAACTTGTACACTCCTGCATCTTGTATTATGGATGGATATTACACTTGACGGATGGTAAAAATTGACTAATCTTCTTCGGCGGCTTATAGTATGTTTTAATGGAAGCTCGCTTCAAGATGTAGCCAACCTTATCTGTGACTCCTCTGACATATGGTAGTACAGCAGGCACACGCTCGACTGTGGCCGGCTTCACTCGGTCCCTGTGACGTAGGCGCGGGATCCGAAGCTTGTTGTCTTGCAACACTTGCTTGACATGCTGCAGCTCGGCGGCCAGATGTTTTCTGTCACAGATCCCTCGTGCTCTCTGAAACAAAGATTTACCCACGGTAGCTAACTGTGAAGGATGATGGTGAGATTCACCATTTAAATATCGGTTGGTACCTATGGGTCTTTTTTCTATAGACAGTGTGACCAATAGTGTTATCAGGATTTTGAATGACTAAAATGGTATGACTAAAACATCTAGGAAATACAAGTTCAAGATCGTCCCCACCATTACATCAAATTTGATAAACCACAAATCCTCGCAAAAGAACACCGATTCCTATCAAGGATGATACGCGAGGCTATTGAAATTAAAAAACATCCTAATTTCAATAGAGAAGATGGTTGGGTGCTGCCATCTGCTTGGAATCCTATAATTAACAAAATTAAACCCAAACCCAAGCATACCACTGCAAGACTTCAAGATACTGTAAGTTCGTTTTGCGTAAATCGGACCAAAAATTAAAATTAATATTCAAAAATTGAAGGTAGCCGGGCTAACAATGACATTGGGATGTCAAACATCTCAGCCCCCCCCCCCCCGTGACCATGGTTGCTGTAAAGCACCCGAAACGTCGGGAATTAAAAATAAGTAAAATCAGTTAAATAAACGCGATATAATCCGAAAATTTAGTTTTATTCAATATGCTTTAAAGTAATTAAATAATAAAATTTGCCTCTTACGATTTTAAAACATGGTTAAACAACAAAGCTCAACGTTCGTTCTTGAAAGTTATGCTTAACAAGAAAAACAGGTATCCAACAGTTATACTGTACAGAGATATGAAAGTACTTACAGTTCGGCAACTATTTGTCTTACGTGTGGCTACATGTGTTCATAGAAAAATATTAAGCTCACATAAATACAGTGAGCTGATGAAAAAGCGTGTGTTTCAAATGCCATTAACAAGCGTTCGCACAGCTTTCGCGAAACGATTTAGTCCATTCATTGAAACACTAATTTGTAATAAAGTTATGAAGGCATGCGACATAAGAGATTGCTCGACGAACACAGCTAGAATAAAAATACTATATATATATGGGTTGCTTACGCTTAGTTATGAGCAAACAGAAAAGATGTTTCAAACATTGTCATAGTAGCTACGTGCCCAATTATGATATTGATATCCCCTATACCTTTAAACGAGCAATTCTTGTATATATATAATCGGAATCTCGGAAACGGCTCCAACGATTTTCATAAAACTTAGTGTCCAGGGAGTTTCGGGGGCAATAAATCGATCTAGTTAGGTTTTATTTTTAGAAAATGTCCTTTTGTCCGTGTTTTCAGGCAATAAAAAAACTGCTCCAATATAAGAAGGTAAATTTTGACAAATTACCAACGATCGTAATAGCTCAGTAGGGATGTTATTCGGGCGTGATATCGGAGTTCCGTGGTTCGCGTCACGTCTTGGGTTCATCTTTTTTCCTTTTTTTTTCAAGTTCCCTTCTTTTGTGAGAAAATCTATTATTTCGAGCCCTTTTTTTTTAGTATTTTTTAAAAATACGAAAATTTTAATTAAACTAATTGCACTCATGATTTTTTATTCAAATAACCAGTTCAGTTTTTTTCTATTATGTCAATAAGATCAAAAAATATTATTCATGTAATTTGCATCTAAATGTAACTTAAAAAAAAACCGAGCAAAACTCGGTCATCCGGGTACTTGTTATTACAGCAGTAACTGCAAATTCAAAATACTGTAATATTAACAAATTATAATATCTATGTGTTAAATATATATATATATATTTTTTATATATATAATATATGTATGTATGTATATTTATATGGATGTAATGTATGTATGTTTGTGTACATATGGATGTATATATATAATATATTTAATATGTGTATATATGTTTAAGTATATGTTTATATTTATAGACCATAAATAAATTGGAGTAGATATTTAAAGGGAAAACTTTGTAAAGTCAGCCGTGCACAAATTTCTGTTTTTTTGTTAATATGTGTATATATGGCTCTTACGATACAGGTCTACGTGCCTAGTGTGAGAATCACTGCTAAATTATTTGTAAAGGTGCTAACTGTTTAATAAAGTATTTTCATTTTCATTTTCAAAACATGGGTGCAAATTTTGTATGAAAAATATTGTACTAAGTCTACAGCTCAAACCGCTGGACATATATGCGTGAAATTGGGATAATATTTTCCTTTTATTAAGTAGGCATTCATTAAGATTTTTTGGAAAATTTAAATCCTTAAATAGTAAGATAAGCTTTTTAAGAATATTTTTACGGGGTGATTTCATATCAGTATAGGAAAAATTATTAATTGATTTTTGTAACTTTAAAATTAGTGCGATTACTTTAGGATTAAAATAATGCAATTAGTTTTATTTTCATTTTCCTTATGTCTTACATCAAAGTGTTAAGACCAAGATACATGGTTTGCGCGGGAAAAAATGGTTTTTAATTGCATGGTGGTGGACAAATCCGTAAAACGAAATTGTGACAAATTATGAATAATACCTATTATAGAACTTTACAAAAATCTGACCCTATTGATCATTATATACAAAATATTAAAAATTGTCTATTCATCATTGTGTTCGAGTTAGTAATCCGACAAAAATATAGTGAGATCAGATACAGATAAAACGAATTCACGTGCTTTCTGAGGCATAGGGACGAAACACTGCTAAACTATTGACTCTGGGCTGCTAATGAAAATTTCTTGATTGAAAACACTGATTTTAAGCCCGATCATTTAGTTTTATTTTTCATTTGTCTGCAGGATGAGACAAAATATAGATACTTACGCAATTTCATTCATATATTTTGTTAGTGTAGGTACTTAGTTTTAGGTAGGCATTGTATTGTAGTTTTCATTTCAATTTTTTTTTATACAATATCAATACTTGGTATGCTTGGGATAGTGCATGATTATTTAGGACAATACCTTATTTGTTATAAGGAAATCAAGTATTTGCTAGAGAAATTCGGGAGCAAATTAGGGATTACGTTATTGCGGTCATTTTATTGTTTATTTACAACATAAAACATACATAATACATACATAAACACTCATGCCTGTCGCCCAGAGGGGTAGGCAGAGACTACGGACTTCCATTTGGCACGATCCTGACATACCTCTTTCGCCTCCTTTATATCCATATATCTACGCATACATGTTCGTCGGTTAAGAGTACTTCTAATGTGGCCCATTTTCAAAATATCGCCAATTTGGTTGATAAACTTTCTTCTAGGGCGTCCCTTCCCGACTCTGCCGTTCACATCTGACATATAAAGCTTTGTCACTCTATCCTCATTCATTCTTTCTACACGACCAAACACATAAAACATAAGCGTAAAGTTTTCCCTATTCGTTTCTTGGTTCGTTTATTTGATCGTTCGTTTGTTTGTCTGATTGACCGACTAATTGAATGTTTTTATTCAGATTAGTGTCTTTCTAAGACTTCGCGACAGTTTAATTTACAAATAAATCATCATCACTTAGAATAACAAAAGTAGTGATTCCAAGCGAACGAAGTCGCTGGCACAGTTAGTAAGTTAATAAAACACAATAAAACTTTTATAGTTTTTTTAGTTATTATGTATGGTCGGTATTTGTAAGGAGAAATAAACATACCTAGTTTCATTCAACGACATTAAAAATGAAATTATAATAAAACAAATTAACCTTGAAGTTCTATCTAAAGATGTTTCTTCGCTTTCAAGGTGTGATGGCACAATAACAATATTTACTTATAAACCTTTTTCCTACCAAAAAAACATCAGTATGTACAAGCAATATCGCGGCCATGATCGCGGCGGTGAAATATGTGTACAAAGGTCGTATCGTATTAATTAGATAAGATTTGACTAGTCATCGATACGATGCAGTTTGTAGAAACACATCCAATAGCGGCAATATTGATAACAGGGTTTATATAATCTTTATCTTGTATAAAAATACGTACATTATTCTTTAGTTCTTTAGTATATTATCTACATTGAAACAGAGTGCACGCAAAATGGTGAAGGCGCGTAAATACGTCGTTAAAAAGTATTTTGAAGGAGTTCCGAAACGCGATGATTACGAAATTGTAGAATACGAATTGCCTAATTTGCAAAACGGCGAGATTCTTACAAAAACAGAGTGGATTAGTGTGGACCCTTACCAAAGAGCTTATAATAGCTTTAATAAAATACCATACGATCAGTTCGCTTTTCAAGTTGCTATTGTTGAAGACTCCAGAAACCCATCCTACCCTATAGGAACACGAATTGTCACACATAAAGGATGGTGCGACTATGCCATTTTAAATCCAAATGAACCACAGATACCACTTAATATGATTTATAAATTACCCAATCTAAAGGACTTATCGCCGTCGTTGGGTATAGGAGCCGTCGGCATGCCTGGAGCGACTGCATACTTTGGACTACTAGAAATTTGTAAGCCAAAGGTTGGTGAGACAGTTGTTGTAACGGGAGCTGCTGGAGCTGTTGGTTCTATAGTTGGCCAAATTGCAAAAATCAAAGGTTGTAGAGTTATTGGATTCGCAGGTTCTGATGATAAAGTAGGATGGCTTGAAAAAGAACTGGGTTTCGATAAGGCTATCAATTACAAGACAGCAGATATTGATAAGACTCTTAAAGAAGCCGCACCCGAGGGAATTGATTGCTACTTTGACAATGTTGGCGGCGAAATAAGCAGTATCATAATAAGTCAAATGAATGCAAAAGGGAGAGTAGCCGTTTGTGGTAGTATTAGCAGTTATAATGAAGTTTCTAGCAATGTAGTAAAAGCTCCGATTTTACAACCTAGTATCGTCTTTAAAGAATTAACAATTCAAGGGTTTTTAGTGAAGAGTTTTTCGAAACATTGGCCAGAAGCATTCGCTCAACTTGTAGAGTGGATCAAAAGTGGTAAATTAATAACAAGAGAAGACATAACGGAAGGATTTGATAAAATATACGATGCATTTATTGGGATGTTGGCTGGCAAAAACTTCGGAAAAGCTATAGTAAAAATGTAAATATTATGTTTTATAAGTCTTTTGCGTGTTTTGTAGAATGTACTATTACTTGATTATATATAGATGTTTTGTAAACTAATACACAAGGAAATGACATAAAGTTGTGATTAAAGTACTAAAAAATTTTATTTTATTTTATTAACTGCCCATTTGCCTATAAACACACTACCCACAACATTATACTTAATCCAATTTTTGGAAGTGCAAAGAGTGGATGGATTTTAGTGTTTTAAATTTACTTGTACTGGAATTGGTTTCCGCTGTTTATAAAAGGATGTTTGTCTATCTTTACGTTTGCAAGTTAGTGAATTTTATTCTACGCTTAACTAAACATTTTAGACGAATTAAAAAAACAATGTTTTTTATGTATTTTTTATTGCGTATGTTGTTTTTTATGTGTTTGATGATTTCTCGAAAACGGCTGAACCTCTGAATGCTTTAATTTGAAGAAAAAAATCACCAGAAAGTGTGGATGGAAGTTAAGGAATGAAGTTTTCGTTGACATTCTCGTTGTTACCTTGAACTTGTAATATTTGTCAGTCCACTCTAAAGTGTAAAAATTGAATTTGAATGAAACTAAAATTTCATTAAAATATAATTTCTATTTAAATTTCTATTTTTTTTAAAATAAAGTTAAATAAGCAAATATATTAATAGGAAGCTATTTTAGCTTACATAATATTTTAATTTTATTGTGTAAATGTTATAAGTTTTTTCCGCCTAGTATCTATCGATATCAGATTATTTGCAATCCAATCATTGTTTATTATCTGATTAGTCATGCAGCAATGATTTTTAAAATAAATATGCCTAATTTAATTTGATTGTAATATTTACAGGTCAGGTCAGGTACACCATGTTATGAATTTCTTATGGACGCCACACACGATCAGTTCAACTGATCATTCCAACTGATCATTTCAAATTAAAACTGTTGAAATTATTTAAAATATTGAATTTTCGATATATTGACAATTATAAATATATCAATATCGGAGTTTTATATATAAGTTTATTTATCGATATTTCGAAAATCCAATATTTTAAAAAATATCAACAATTTTAGTTTGAACTGATCAGTTGGAATGATCAGTTTAACTGACCGTATGTGGCGACCATTAGACTATAGATTTTTCTTTATCGACACCAATAATACACATTCAAATGTTAATATACATTTTTTTTCTTTACTATCTATTTATCTATACTACAAGCTCCGTGTTATATGCATGCTATTTAGAGATAACTAACCATGTTTAAAATATTTTTCTGTCTGTCCAGGCTAATCTACGGGATGGCTGAACCAGTCATGGTGGAACTTTACGAACTTAATAAAATAAATGCTCTTTGATCATCCTAAATCTAAATGACACCACATTAACAGATACTATCCATGCGCAGCCAGGGCAGGTTGCATAGTATCTCAGTCAAAAAATATCTGCTGGCGACTCATATGTCGTTTTTGATAATTATTATATTCTATCTAAGTTGCCTCGCGACGATAAAATCACCAAGGTGACTTCTATTAGCTACCTATTTATTTACATAACCGTCTTGTTTGTGCTAACAGTATGATAATAGAATATAGATATGATTTTTTCATTGCCTAGTTTTTTTCGATTATCTATTAGATTGTAGTTGGGAGATAAAGCATAATAGGATAGTTCAGTAGTTTTGTTTATTATAAAGTACTTATTTTTATCACTTACTTACCCATGAGTACAATATTCAGTGAACTGTGACGTAGTGTAGTGTGACGCCAGTAACGCTCGTCCCCCCCCCCCCACCTCTTTCTTTTATATAAAATTATATCTATATATGTGATCAGGAATAAATATGTTTTGATCTTTCCAAATTATCTTTCTAAAGGTATGCATCATAGACCTTCTATATCATGCTATAGCATGTCAATGCTTTAGTATCATAGACCTTACTATTATTGCCGCCACAAGTAGCTGACTGAATGACAGAATTAGGTATAAGCCGAGCATTTTCAACCGACGAAAAAACGGAGGAGGTACTCAAGTGGACGCGTATATTTATTTTTTTTATATATGACCACGCATAACTTTTTACAGAGTAGTCCGATTTTGATATTTCTTTTTTAATGGATAGGGTATATACCTCGAAATTGGTCTCATATAAATTTGGAAAAAAATTATTAAAAGGTTAAGGTAATTTATTAAAAGGTTGGAAAAATAAAGGTGATTTATTACAAAGTAGTCCGATCTTGATAAAAATCACTTTCCGCCTGTGGCATCGCTCTCGAGTGGTCGCATCCAGGTAGTCCGCGCTTTCGTCCTTGGACGGTAGTGCGCTCCCGCGCTCGCGCCTCCGCTGTCCTGCTCGCGCTGTACAGCGCCGACGCATTGCTCACTCCGCCGGCGGCATCGTTCTCGGACGATCGCCTCCAGGTGGTCCGCGCTCTCGTACAGTATGGTAGTGCTGTCTCGCTCTCGCGCCTCCGCTGTCCTGCTCACGCTGAACAGCGTCGAGGCTGGTGAGTCACTTTCACGCTAACAGTTCTTGCCCCCCGTCTTCGGGCAGGGAGGTTTTTTCATTCTCTTTTTTTTTACGTGTTTTTATTTTTATACGTGTATTGTCTCGTAGTACGTCTCGCGTTCAAGTCCCTGTTCTACCGAGAACAGGGACCCGTCCCAACCGTTACTGAGCTTAGCTCTTCTGCCCCAAAATGGCCACATATAGCTTAACTGAGTCCCTCGCCGCCCTCATAAACCAATATGGCCGCCCAGGCTCCCCCCCCCGCCCCTCAGGCACACCATCCGCCGCCAGTAATCGCGACATACCTCGAAACGAGGAACTCTTTTGCCCCCATAGAGTCTTTTGCCCCCATAGAGATGGAGTACGCATGCTCCGAGTCCTCGGCACCGGCCTCACGGAAGAGGCCCGCCACCACTTCAGGCACCGGTTCATCGGAGTCCTATGACTCCGACGGAACCGGGGAGTCTACATTGACCACAGTGAATTCCAAGCGCAACGGTAAGCGCGCCACGTTAAAACGCACCCCCCCCCTATCTCAGCGGCCCCTGCCGCTCCTACAACCTCCGCAGCCCCCGCTGCTGCCGCCGTCCCACTTATGTCACTAGACATCCCAACTCCGACAAAACCATCCTCTCGATGTGCTCCTGTCCTTGCTAAGAAGCAAGTCCCGCCCCCTGTCTTCGTAAGAGACAAGGCTAAATTTACCAAGTTATCTAAAACCTGTTACGACGCCGGCATAAAATACGATCATGCCATCAACCTCGGGGAGGCTATTAAAATCATCCCCAACTCGATCGAGGATTTCCGCCAACTCACCAGGCTATTCACAGCCGAACGAGTCTCTTATCACACTTACGCTCTCCCGAAAGAGCGTAAAGTCAGGGCCGTCATCCGAGGCGTCCCGTTCGAATTTTCCAACGAGGAAATCTTTGAGGACCTTAAGTCCCAAGGCTTCCCCGTAGAAGCCGTGCATAAAATGCACAGTAGAACAGGCAAGAGGTTCAACCTCGCCCTTGTCATACTAACCAACGTGCCGGAGGCAAAAGCCATCTTCCGGCAGGTACGCACAGTGTGTGGCCTGTCGAGAGTGAAGGTTGAGCCCCCACATAGGCGCGGATTCCCGGCGCAGTGCCACCGCTGCCAACTATATGGTCATGAGGCGGCCAACTGCTCCGCCCCACCCAGGTGCGTTAAGTGCCTTGAACCCCACAACACTAAAGAGTGCCCCCCGGCCCAAAGACGCCGAATCCCCGCCCGCATGTGTCCTGTGCAAACAGACAGGCCACCCGGCTAACTACAGGGGCTGCCCCTGCGCACCTCAACCTCGCCCTAGTAGGCAAGCTCCACTGCCGGTCAATGACCGCTCATTCCCGGCCCTCTACCAACGGCCCCGTCAGGGCCTTTCTCAGCCCACCCAGGGCTTCTCTCGGCCCTCTCAGGGTCCCCCTAGGCCCCCTCAGGGCATAATTCGGCCCCCTCCGGGCTTCTCCAAGCCTATGCAGCCTCCAGTTTTTGCCTGGGGCCCCAAAAAGGCAGACCCACCGCGGACAACCTCCTACCACCATGAATCAGAGCCCACAGCTGATGACTACAATACACTGTATTCCGCTATTAGGAATATTGACATTAGGGAAATCACTGTAGTAGCACGCAAACTGCGCGCTGCGAAGTTCCCTCAAGAACGTCTCCTCGCTCTTTCAGAACATCATAATCTTCTGTTAGCGGTGTAAGTTAAGTTAACTTAATTAACTTAACTTCAATGACAGAGCAGTTTGCTCTACCAAAATCTCACGGTCGTATCAAACCTAAGGGTTTATCGCTTGTATCTTTTAATATTCGCAGTTTGCGAAATAACCTCCCAGAGCTTAAGCTCTTTCTTCGGAATCGTGAAGCCGATTTCCTCCTCCTACAGGAAACTAATCTCAAAACTAAGGACACTAAAGGCATTTCTATTAAAAACTTCTCTCTTCTTCGTAACGACAGACCCGACCGCCGAGGCGGCGGAACGGCCATCTATTACAAGAAGACACTTCACTGCTCGCCCATTTCTACTCCGCAGCTTACCAACACGGAAGCCACGATATGCAGGCTAGCTATGACTGGACATCAGTCCATCCTCATAGCCTCCTGTTACATCCCTTCAGGAACCCATCCCCTCAAAAAAGATTTTGAGGCCATTTTATCTTTAGGCAATTCAGTCATTATGTTTGGAGATTTTAACTCCAAGCATACTGAATGGACATGCCGTACTACGTCCCCTAGTGGCAAGATACTGCTCTATATCACGCAGTCTCTTGATATTACCGTCCATAGTCCCCTCGGTGTTACTCACTTTCCCGATAACACCGATCACGCCCCCGATGTACTAGATTTTGCGTTACTCCAAGGAGTTTCTCTTAACCTCAGAGCAATCGAGACACTAGACGATCTAGGATCCGACCACCGACCGGTCTCCCTCATTCTTGGCCATCAGCCACCTCCCACAACACACACGAAAACCTTCACTAATTGGAAGGGATTCAAGGAGTCCCTAGCTAAAGCTCTGGACTCACAGGACTCTACCATCTCCCTATCGTCGTACTTAGACAGTCCCGAAAAAATCGACACCGCGGTCGATTCACTCTCCACCCGTATCAAATCCTCCCTTAAGGAGAACGAAAGGGTCGTCCCGGTTACTAACAATAGTGGGCTTCCCCTACATATTAGCAACCTATTAAAAGCCAAAAAAGCTGCTTTCCGGAGAGCAGCAAAATATCCCACCCCCGAATATAGGCGCGCGGCCAATCGTCTTCAACGAGAACTCCGTTTCCGCCTTTCTGAATTTCGAGACCTCGAAAAGAGTAAACTCATGGAGAATATCTCTCCATCTCATACAGATCCCTCCGCATAGACGCTATCACCCACACTCCCCCTCTCTCCCGTCCCGACGGCACGGTTGCCTTCGAGGACGAGGAAAAGGCTGAGTGCTTTGCAGATAGCATTGCCGCACAATGCTCTCCTAGCTCTCAACCCGTCGACCCCTCACACGTCCAGGCAGTGGAGGATGGGGTCCGCCGCCGGAACTCACCCCCTACGGCCTCCGAACCTATCTCTGTGTCCAATGATGAGATTTCATCCCTCATCAAAGCACTTAAGCCTAAAAAGGGCCCCGGGCGCGGATGGCATCTCCAACCAAGCCCTAAAACACTTTCCTGAGCAGGTGTTAACCTTTTTATCTATCATCTTCAACGCCTACTTCAACCTTAGTTACTTTCCCACTACGTGGAAAGAGGCAACTGTGATTGGAATTCCCAAGCCAGGCAAGCCTCTCAACCTCCCCCTCCAGTCATCGCCCCATTAGCCTCCTCAAGGCAATGGGCAAGCTCTTCGAAAGAGTCATCCAAACACGTATGAGGCGCTATCTGTTTCCCACAGACGGTGACCCTCTTATCATTCCCCATCAAATCGGTTTCCGAGCGCAACACGCATGTCCCCAACAAGTCCACCGTATTGTGGAATATATCCTCAGCGGTTTTTATCCTCGTCGTCATAAGACCATCGCGGTCTTTTTCGACATAGCTAAAGCTTTCGATAGAGTCTGGCATACAGGCCTTATCTACAAACTCTACAAAATAGGTCTCCCCGATCGTCTAGTACGTCTCGTGGCCTCTTACTTAAAGTATCGTACCTTTCGTTTTAGACACGAAGGCACGCTATCCTCACAGCGAACTATCAAAGCTGGTGTCCCTCAGGGCTCAGTACTTGCTCCTCTGCTGTACATCCTGTTCACCAACGACGTTCCTATCCCGTCGAAAGGTGTTCAGCTCTCCCTCTTCGCAGACGACACTGCTATTTACTGCAAAGGTATCTCACTACCCTTCATACGGAACTAGATTCAAAAGTCAGTTGATGACCTAGGAGCTTGGTTCAAAAAATGGCGCATCGATGTGAACCTGGAGAAGAGCTCCGCCGTTCACTTCGATTATAAACGACGCCGTCTCAAAAACACTCCACCAATACGTATGCTAGGGACCCCTGTCCCCTGGCATACGACCGCCAAATATTTAGGTGTCACTCTAAACACAGGGCTCACTTTCAGGCCCCACGTCAAAAGAGTAACCCGTCACGCACGATTTTATCTGAGTAGGCTCAACAGTATGTTGGGCCGACACAGTAAAATGTCCCTTCGAAGCAAGCGTACCCTTTACAAGGTCTGTATACGACCAGTCATGTCCTACGCGGGCCCCGTTTTTGCCCACGCCAACCCTATAATTATCAATGAACTCCAATTAGTTCAAAACCTTTTCTGTCGTCGAGCTGCGAACGCACCTTGGTACGTCCGTAATGCTGACCTTCATCGGGACCTAGAGCTCCCCACAATTCAACAATTTCTCCAAAAACTCTCTGAGAACTTCTTCAAAGCCTCAGAGTCGCACTCAAATCATTTAATTCGGGAGGCAGCTACTTATGCAGCCCCACCCCCCTCTCGCTATCGAGTCCGCAGGCCGAGAAACTCTCTCTCGGACCCGCCTAATAAACTAACAAACGACCTGAACTGCCTCCTGGCGGCTCAGGCTAACTCTAATTAAATTAAATTATTACTCACTCATAATTACTTTGCCTTCGTAGGCACTCCCACAGCGGCTCGTAGCCGCCTGCGCCCTCTTTTCCCAAAAGAGGGTCGCTCACGATAAGGCACAATAAAGCTTAATCAGCCAGTTGGTTGCAGTTGCACTTAGGTCCCCGGTAGGATGTGAGTCCCTCATAACCACGATAGACCGGCTATCGTGGTATGCGTAATGCATTTTCCGCCTCCCTACGTATAGGGTAGCCCTTTATTTGATTCGGGCGCAAAAAAAAACTTGATAATTATTTTTTGTGTGTGTTGAAATTCACCTTGAAATTGTAAAGTAAAGTAAAGTAAAGTTACAGCCTATATACGTCCCACTGCTGGGCTCAGGCCTCCCCTCATTTCTGAGAGGGTTTAGGGCAAGGAAGTGTCCGCCGCGCTGCCCAAATGCGTGTTGACGAACTTCACATGTCTTCGAAATATTTTTTTTTCTTATTCCTCAGACATGCAGGTTTCCTCACGATGTTTTCCTTCACCGCCGAGCACGTGGTAAATCAGCACTTAAAATTGCAATTAACAATTTCATTGGTGCCGGCGGGGATCGAACCCGGGTTACTCGCGTTCTGTTATATTTACAGCGAGCGTTAACCACTGAGCTCCACCTTGAAAATGGTTCCATTTAAATTTGGAAAAAATATATTACCCTAAGGGTTAGAAAAAAGGGGTGATTTATTACAGAGTAGTCAGATTTTGTAATTCTTTTTTTATTGGATAGGGTATACCTCAAAATTGGTCCCATATAAATTTGCAAAAAAAATTACCCTAGGGTGCTAAAATTGGGGTGTTTTATAAGAGAGTGGTCCGATTTTGATAATTCATTTTTAATGGATAGGGTATATACCTCGAAATTGGTCCCATATAAATTTGGAAAAAGAAATTACCCTAAGGGTGTGAAAATAGGGTTGATTTATTGTTTACTCACAGATTTAATGCATAGTTCTGTATTACAACATTACTTAATAATTACATTACATTACAAAAAACCTACGATCACGATGAATGAGTTTTAGACCAGTATATTATGTGTAAACCTCTCACTCTCTGCATTTCTGATAAAACTCATTCATTGCGAGGTTTGTGTAATACCTTATTTGGCCCTAGATCAGCAGTATACTCAAGTGTTTTTACTCTACTCAGTGCCACATATGCAGCGGCGTAGCAAAAAAGGTGTCACCTTTTTTTGGGTGACACCCACCCGGTCTATCAAATTTAAGAACAATGTACAAACAAAAAAAAATCGCTAGCACAAAAATTTCTTTTTTGGGGATTCCTCCACTAGCACTAGCTCAGCTCCATGTATAATTCAGGGATTCTCGCAAAAGAGCCTGACGCTGTCGTGGGGGATTCCCCGTCCTATATTCACGATCTTTGACGTCTCAGTTGCAATGCAACATTTCTTATTTGTTTCGTGAAGGAAGTGTGTTGTGTGTGGTTGGCGTGAATTGTTAAACGTATATTATTTTATAGTGATAGATAATAAAGAGAAAAAAAATATTTTAGAAACTTAAATGCTGTTTTGTGAATATTGAAAAGATGATTGATTCATATCGAATATTTTACAGGTAAGATAATTTTATAATTAAATTAATTTTCTAGTACTTCTATGGACGAAACCTACTTCAATATTATAAAATTTATAATATTGAAGTAGGTTTCGTCCATTTTCGATCATTTATTATTTAATAATAAATGATCCATATCCTTTATCATATAAAATTTATTGCTTTTTACTTTCGATGGGGTGACACCACCAACATCCGCACCGTGTGCCCAAGGTAGCTACGCCACTGCACATATGCCTGCCCTTTGGCAAACACTTTCTTTCCGAGGTCGATTACAGCTTTAAACATTTAATAGCTAAAGTATGGTAAGTAGCTATTTTAAAAGTAATAAAAAATTAAGCATGTAGTAATTAGTAGATTATAGCTTTGAGTATTCAACCAACTGGAGAGGCCATGCGGGTTAATTCCTAAACAAAAATTCTGTCAACATCAAGGGGGCGCAAGATAAACACACAACTGTATACTTAACTACAAATGCAAAATTAAATCGTGTCACTATAAACGCACACTACAACATTTGTGTTTGTGTTCATCGCGTTTACGCGTGCCATCAAATCGTACACGTGTCGATACACTGATAGCGCTGGCTGAATGCGTAAGCAACGTAAGGCGTGGACTATGTCGATATTTGTTATCGATAAACAAATCACCATAGTCCGCACAAGTTTTTATTTGATTATAAGTAATACATAGATAAATAATACCAAGGTGTTATTTGAAATTCTTTTTTTAAAGAATGATCTTTGGAAAAATGATCTTTGGAAAAAAACTTATAAATTATTGAAAGAAACTTTATTATTTTGCTACAGGTTTATTTTACATTATGCAGGATAAAATTTAAAATATTTAACAAATCAAAATAGAAGGTTTAGTTAACTTATTTTAAAAAGCAGATTTATGAAAAGAAAAATCCTATCAGTTTATCATCTTAGATGGTGTTAACCAAGTTTTTGTTTTTATTATAAGGCTTCAATCACAAAAACCGCTATTTATAAAAAGTTGTTGATTTTGTAGAGTTATTAAATGAACTATCTGGAAAATATTTAATAAATTAGGAAAATAAAAAAGTTTTACACTGTATAACAGTTGAAAAAAGTGAACTTTAAACAGACAGCTGCTTAAAAATAAAATGTGACATCTACCTAGGGCTAAGTATTCCCCAGAAAGATGTTTTGCTAAACTAATGTACAATTGATGGCTGACGACTTGGCTACACAAATTGTATTGTATATTAGTGATAGATGAAATGAAAATAAAACAATTGACGGAGTACTATGCCAGTTCTAAAAGACATTTTGCTTATATACATAATGCCTTTGGCTGCTAGCATGGTATTCCGTCAATTGCCTAATTTCCATTTCATCCATGACCAAGGTACAATAATTTTTTTATCAGGGTTACACTCCGCTCTCAATTTTAATGCCATCAGCGCTTCTTGAGTAAACCCTGGTCGGCGATCGATGGTAGTGTATCACTTAGTCAATGTCCGTGGTGCAGGCAAACGTTCCAAAAGTTTTACGTACATGGCGATAGGCTTTTGGTGAGTAATAGTTAAGTGTTAGGGCAAAGTATATCTTGCAAACTTTGAATCCTGTTTATGCTATTGTTTTTTATGTCAAGGCATTTTTTCAGTTTAATTTTCCTTGGCTTAAGTGTTGGCTCGTACTCGCAGTGAGAGTAGGACTAGTTTGGGCTATATAAAGATTTTTTTTTTCGAATTGTGACTTTCGAGACAACTAATGGAGTTTTTTCGGAACATCCAGCTTTCTTTTTGCGATGTTGCTGATGTTGTGCAATCACCACGATCACTCTAAAATAAATAATTTACTAATTTACTTACGTAAGTCAGAAGATTCAATATATATATATATATATATATATATATATATATATATATATATATATATATATATATATATATATATATATATATACAGGGTGTCCGGTAATGAATGGATAACCTTGAAATGTCTTATAGTACAACTTATGGCCGTCCTGAAAAAAATACGAAAAATAATATATCACAAGTAGTACCTTTGATATATTTTTTTTAAAGAAAAGTCGATTCTTTTCTATCTTATTTTACTGTCTTGAACACTATGACCAAAAATGAATGATTTCTATTGGTTTTTTGTTATATTATTATTATACACTAACTGTGCTTATAGGTAAAATGTAAACAATATGAATAGCTTTTGCAGTTTTTATTTAAAAAAATTCGCAAATCAATTTATTTCTGAAAAACATGCAAAAAATATTATTTAAGCGAAGTTCAAACCTCTTGGGTATGAAAAAAATGTATGAATGTATGGGTGACCAATAATTTTACAATAATATCGGTTTCGTGTAGATTTTATAATGGTATAATTCATAAATGTATCTTCCATAAATAGTGACTTATTGCCATTAATGTAGAAAAGGAGAAAATTTGACTAAGTAACAAAATTTGTAATATGGGAACATTTTTTAAATTGAATTGTCTCTGATCATTGGGAATTAATAAAAACACATCAGGAGTTGATCATACATGAAAACAGCTATTTTTAAACAAATTGAAACCAAATTAAGTATTAGAAATTAACTTATTTAAATGTAATAAAATAACCAATTTAAATCTTGAAATGGTTACTTTACTAGCGTGAAATGGGTCGTGTGACCTTCATATTTGCTACCTGCTGCCTTTTGTGTTAGACAAAGAGAGGTCTGAATTGCGTAAGTGGGAGAGAGAAGAGCTAAATGTAAAAGAGAACTTAGTGCGTCACGCGACCTGCTCGACTTCGCATGTATTTATTTTGTCTCCTTTGCAATTATTTAAATCAGTGTTAAAACGAGCACTTGGCTATTTTACCGGACTATTTGTTTTTCTTATTGATTTGGACTTGTTTTGCGTTTGGTGATATTTTCGACGATTTGGCTTGTTTCTGGACTAAACTGGACTTTTGTGTACCTATCAAAATGCCACGTCATCAGTACACGGCACAAGAATATGCAAACATGCATTTTATTTATGGAGAATGCAGAGGCAACGCAAATGCAGCCGCAGCTCTTTATAGGGAGAGGTACCCTAATGCTCGCCACCCAGACTGGCGTGTATTTATAAGAGTCCACGGTTGTTACTCTGAAGGAAGAATGCCGGGTAGTGGTGTCGGTGGTGCTAGCGCTGGAAGAATCGCTCGTCCTGATGTAGAAGACGTGGTGCTTGAGGATATTGAAAACGATCCTTCAACCTCTACGCGAGCAATAGCTCGACGCACAGGTATTGGAAAATCGACCGTACACGATATTTTAAAGAAAAACGAATTCCACCCTTACCACGTTACACGCGTGCAAACTCTCCAACCAAGAGATTATCTCTCAAGAGTGCGTTTTTGCCGGCAAATGCTGGTAAAGATGGAAGAAGACCCGCAATTTTTTAATAAAATTTTGTGGAGCGATGAGTCAACGCTTAAAAGAGACGGTTACTTAAATTTACACAATTTACATAGTTGGGAACTAGAAAATCCCCATCTTATGCGTGAAGACAGGTCACAATACCAATTTAAAATAAATTATTGGACCGGAATATTAAATGGTATGATAATTGGCCCATTTGAATTACCGGGGGAATTTAACGGGGCAAAGTTATTTGGAGTTTCTTCAAAATGATCTCCCCAATTTATTACAAGAGGTTCCCGAGGAGCTGAGGGAATCGTATTGGCTGCAAAATGACGGTTGTCCTGCGCATTATGCTGTTCCGGTTCGTGCATATTTAAATAGCAGATACCCAAATAGATGGATCGGACGTCTAGGGCCAATTTTGTGGCCTCCACGTTCACCGGATCTAAATCCATTGGATTTTTTTTACTGGGGCTGTCTGAAAGAGGAAGTATACTGTAAGCCCGTGCGGTCTTTGGACGAACTACGCAGTCGTGTCAGAGAAGCCGCATCAAAAATATGCGAGCGACGGTACACTAGACTGCTCAGAAGATCATTTATCCGAAGATGTAGGGCATGCATAAGAGTGTCAGGCAAACAATTTGAACATTTGTTGTAAATTAACGAAAAATAAAATATTTTAATTTTAAATGTTGTTTTTTATTAATCCCCAATGATCAGACACAATTCAATTTAATAAATGTTCCCATATTACAAATTTTGTTACTTAGTCAAATTTTCTCCTTTTCTACATTAATGGCAATAAGTCACTATTTATGGAAGATACATTTATGAATTATACCATTATAAAATCTACACGAAACCGATATTATTTTAAAATTATTGGTCACCCATACATTCATACATTTTTTTCATACCCAAGAGGTTTGAACTTCGCTTAAATAATATTTTTTGCATGTTTTTCAGAAATAAATTGATTTGCGAATTTTTTAAATAAAAACTGCAAAAGCTATTCATATTGTTTACATTTTACCTATAAGCACAGTTAGTGTATAATAATAATATAACAAGAAACCAATAGAAATCATTCATTTTTGGTCATAGTGTTCAAGACAGTAAAATAAGATAGAAAAGAATCGATTTTTCTTTAAAAAAAATATATCAAAGGTACTACTTGTGATATACTATTTTTCGTATTTTTTTCAGGACGGCCATAAGTTGTACTATAAGACATTTCAAGGTTATCCATTCATTACCGGACACCCGATATATATATATATATATATATATATATATATATATATATATATATATATATATATGAATATAAGTATATGAATTAAATTTGATAGATTAATGCTTTTGTAAACTTAATAAAATATTTTCAAGTAGAACAATATTGGGGTCACGAATATAATAATAAAAAATATTTAATCTAAATCTAATTACAGCCAAACATTACCTCCCACAAGTTCATGGTTGGTACTGCAGTGTCAGCTAAGCTTCTTTTATTGTAAGCTTGGGGTATGAAATATTATTTTTCAAAAGGTTGGGAGCAAATGGTGCTAGTCCGTTTGGGTATCCAAGGTTCATGGTTTCTACAAGCTACGATCCAAGTTTGTCGCCTAAAAGGATCCTTTAGAAATCTGTAAAAACAAACCAATAATAGAAAAATTTACTACTTTTTGTAATACTTTACTGTAAAAGCTAAATAAAAACTACAAACCGGTTCGGCAGACAAACCCGCATGGTTAACTAACTTATCGATAGCTAAAGTTGTGGCGTCCATCACTATAGTGCAATACTTTCGGTTGCAGTGATACCAGTTTATTTTTATAAAAATTGCACACTTTTGCTGCGAAGTACCAAGTTTCGATTTGACTTAATTGGCCTTTAATTTGTATAATATTTTGATAAATACTAGTTATCGATTATATTAAATTATATAATATTCAGTATCGTGTTGAAATTGTGCTGAATCATTTAACAAAATCCACTACACATCTATATGTAGTGATTATATTCATCACAAACTGATTTAGTTATTAGGAAATATATTTAATATATTTTACTTATATAGTAAATTATATTTATTTAAAAATGATGGCCACACTTGGTATTGGACGAAAATATTCACAAAGTACGAGTTTTAATGATAAAATTACTTTAATATTATGTTAAAAATACGCACAGATGAAAAGTCAGATTGTCCTTTTGTATACTTGACGTTTTTGATTGTTTTTTTTTTCGTGTAAATACACTGCAATTCGGCATTTTGTCGGAACTCGATTTACTGGCACGATCATTTCGGAATGACGCACGACGCGGAGCAACTAGTGTTATATAACGAGTATGAGTCGGACTCTCGTACCTTTTACAGAGGGGTATGCCTTGCGATGCCGTCTCCTTTGGTTTAATATTCAAAGGATTATAGCCACAAAAAATATAAAATAAAAAGACGTGTGGCACTCGGGGACTGCCACGGTAAAGCTATTGCATAGCATTTTTTATCAACTTATGCAATTATAATTAATTATTTATTTTATTTATGCAGTTAAGTCTTTGATATTAAATCAAGTTACACTTTTTGAGCGTGGTGACCGATTAGAAAACAATTTTTTTTCTCTTATTGTATAAATGAGAAGTTAATATTGTTTAAAATATTTTTAATATCTTACAATACATGTAGGTTATTCAGGAATTTTTATCATTCAGTTAGCAGCTAGTGTACACGCATACGACCAGTCGCACGCACACAAACACCGTGCCGAAGTCTGCCGAGTGCCGAAGTCTGCCGAACTGAAACGACGTTAGACGATGCACGGCTTTCAACGCCACACCTCCGTGCCCGTCGAAGTGGGGAGCGTGAGGTTTTTTTCGTTACGGAATTTCTGGATTCGGTCCCCGCGCTCAAGGCCCGCGATAGAAGCTATGCAATAGCTTAAAAACTTTTAACAAAAAAATTAAACCGCCGAAAAAATTGAAAAGCAAAAAATAATAAACTTTTTTCTTTTACCTTAATTACTAAGTTCTTAAACTAATGTAAATGTAATCTCAGTATATATTTTTATAATTATTTTGAGTTTTTAATTAACCTTAATAACTAAGTTCTTAAACTAATGTAAGTATACCTAAGTAATTTGAGTCGGCGCTAAGCAATCAATGAACAAAGATCACAAAATTACCTTAAATTTAAAGAAATGACCTAATCGAATTAACAATGTAACGTGAAATCATCAGCCACAAACATTTCGTTTCAAAAAATATGCTTTCCGCACGAACGCTTGCAACGACATCTCTGTCTACGACATGTACCCTTACGTGTGACGTGTGTACCCGTTCGGGTTGCTGCACTAACCTCTATTTATGTATATATAGAGGTCAGTGGGTTGCTGTATCATTGATATTAACTTCGTGAAAACTCGGCATTTTCCGGCGAAGGGGCGTGTCGTGCCGAGCATCACGTTTTACGCATGTTTTACTTAAATAATTAATTTGTTTATTTGGCGCCGACTCAAAATTACTTAGGTATACTTACATTAGATTAAGAATTTAGTTATTAAGTTGAATTAAAAACTCAAAATAATTACAAAAATATATACTGAGGTACATTTACATTAGTTTAAGAACTTAATTATTAAGGTAAAAGAGAAAGGTTTATTATATTTTGCCATTCAGTTTTTTCGGCGGTTTAATTGTTTTGTTAAAAAGTTTTTATGAATTGATTTAAAGTTAAAATGGGAATATATAGGTAATATATATGTAACAAGCTATTTACGTTCTAAGTTTTCTTTGTAATGATCATTGTTCAACTTAAATAAATGTAATTTCTTTTCTAAGTACGATCTGTAAATACAATATGATTCGATCCAACTCAAACTCCGAATGTCACTTCAGTCTCTGAATATTTTATACTATGCTAAAATAAGGCTTAAGGTTGCACTCAGTGAGTGTAATTAATTATTACGTTTTAGTGCACTAAATAGAGTTCAAAAAACGTCTGTATCTGAAATTTAGCCTTTTGTCGGATAGATTTTTTTACATAACTATGCCCAATTGAAAAATTGTTTATTGATATTGTTTAATTCGTTATAATCATAATGTAAGTTCAAATTACACCAGATTTTCAATAATTCTGTGACTTATTTCATCATCATCGTCATCATCATTACAGATATAGGCATGAGTCCATTACTGAACATAAGGGCTATATGATCATTAGTCGACTTATGAATCCCCAAGGAATGCCACGAAGCATGATGCAGAGCCACCTGCATCTATCGACTCCAGCTTCTCTTACCAAAACGCCACTTCATCTAGCTGGGGTTGCTTTACACATAATTGGAAATACACCAAATTTTTCGCATTACACCTACATCCTATCACATAGTATAGCCACGTTGCACCTACATTATGGTTGTAGCACAAATGGGTCGGCTCGACCGGGAAATAATCACACAATATCAGCGTAAAATTAATGCTGCTGTGTTTTGGATGGCGAGTGTAGAGAACAGGAGATCATTTTCATTGTCAACGAGGCATTCCATCTTAATCGAGGATAGTTGTAATATTTATGGGCCACAGCACCCACTTATCATCAGTTAGATTGTCACCATTACTTTAAAAAAATCTATTTTCCATGCATGCATACAATGCGTAGACCGACGGTTCTCTGGCAACCCATTGCTGGTGGAAAGTCCTTAAAAAACACATAACTTCTATTTCACAGATTAATTATGCAGTTTGGGCAATCGTGTTGTATATTTGGTTTCTAGGTGGTGGTTTAGTTTTCTACCTAAGAGTCCGCCTGTGTAAATACCAAAATCTTACTTATTTTATGCTGCCAAGCAGCAGTGCCTGCATTGCTGTTCCGGTCTGAAGGGTACCGAGAGCCAGCATAATTTTATAGCAAAGCAAAGGTTACAGAAGGAGTGTCACCCTTAAGGATTAGGTGACCACGAGTTGCAGTAGCGATTTACCTACTATCTGGTGGACTGTAAGATAGTTTGTTATTTCTCTTTATATAAAAAAATTATGGTGCTTGCAGTCGAAGTCCGAATGGTTTATCTGCAGCTGTGTAGGTACTTAAAATGGTTTTTGATGTTTGTGACTATTTTTATTTTTGTCAAGAAATGGCAAATGGATTCTTTGTAGTGTAATGGCGACGAAAGGGAGTCTTTGATCTCATTTTTTCCCTTTAGTGTCGTGAGCGACGGCTTTCTTTTCCAAAATGTCGCTCCCTCAAAGCTGTGGCTCGGGGTCATAGAACCCTTACTTCAAAACTACTATATGGACTACTTACCCATGAGTACAATTCATTAAGTAAGATTGTACTCATGGTTAAGTAAGTAATAAATAAGTACTTTGTAATAAACAAAACTATGGAACTATCCTATTATGATTTATCTTTCAACTACAATCTAATATATGGTTGAAAAAACTTAGCAATGAAGAAATCATATCTATATTCTAATGTCATACTGTTAGCACAATCAACACGGTTGTGTAAATCAATAGGTAGCTAACAGATGTCACCTTGGTGATCTTATCGTCTCAACAGACGACTTACATAGAATATAATAAATATCAACAGCGTCCTATGAGTCGCCAGCAGATATTTTTTGACTGAGATACTATTTAATATACTAGCAACCTGCCCTGGCCGCGCCTGGATGGTATCTGTTAATGTGGCGTCATTTAGATTTAGGATAATCAAAGAGCATTTATTTTATCAAGTTTTTTTAGATCCTTCCAGACATTACACTCTATCTGTTCGTAAAGTTTCACCATGACTGGCTTAGCCATCCCGAAGATTAGCCTGGACAGACAGACAAATATTTTAAACATGGTTATTTATCTCTAAATAGCATGGATATAACACAGAGGTTAATAGAAGCCGGTACGGATGCTATTAATATATTGGCTCATTTCAGCTTATTTTCAAATAAAAAAGTTTGATAGAAATTTGAAAAGGAAATTAAATTTTAATGAAATTTTAGTTTTATTCAAATTTTTATTATTAGTTTAATTTAAACTCTTTAGAGTTTTTAGACACTTGCAAACCAGATACACAAACAAGTAAACAATGTAACAAGAAAATCTTCTAAAAATTGGGTTAAGGTGAAGTGAGTGCCAAAGCAAATTTTTCACGCTTTAGGTGCGCGGAAAATCATTTTATTGTCATAAAAAACTACGAATTCACATTTTTTTCAAATTCATTATAAAAGTTAAAGATTTTTCTTAATGAATTATGGTGGCCAAAACACGATTCACACATTTTGGCTCGATAGAAAAAGTTAGCAAAGTTTCCTTAAAATCTACAATTTTAGGTACGTCCACTAAGTGAAAAAGCAGTTTCATTCGAATGTAATAACATCAATTTCAATTAAATTCAGACTATGTGTTCACCAGTAAATACGTCAGTGAATTATGGGTCGCTCGCCAGTAGCGCTTCTTTTATTTCGACGGTCGGTGTAACGTAGGACGTCGGTGTAACAGAGTTGGTGCCAGCGTTTCTCGTTGCGGGGCCCTTGTTCTGATGCGGGTTGCGGGAGACGTGTCAACGTGGGTGCGGTGCGGGGCGACGAACAATTATCCCTTCACCGTCCGCAGCAACATGTATAGACAAATAATTTACATTTGAACGTATTTTATTGGTGTCGATAAAGGAAAATTTTCCGGTTTTGCTCAGATGGTTAGCTCTCGCTGTAAATTTCATAGTACGCGAGTGAACTGGGTTCGATTCCCGCGCTCACCAATGAAATTGTTAATTGCAATTTGAAGTGTTGATTTATTACGTGCTCGGCGGTGAAGGAAAACATCGTGAGGAAACCTGCATGTCTGAGAAATAAGAAAAAAAATATTTCGAAGACATATGAAGTTCGCCAACAAGCATTGGGGCAACGCGACGGATAATTCCTTGCTCTAAAACCCCTTGAGAAATGAACGGAGGCCTGTCCCCAGGAGTTGGACGTATATAAGTTGTAATTTTAATTTTTAAGGAAAATTTAAAGTCTGAGAAATTCAAAACCCAGCCATCGACATCTTCCTCTTTAATTGATTAATTTATTTTTTATTAAATTGCGTACACGGGACTTAATTTAACTTCTCGTTGGAATTAATGAATAAAAATGATTATCAGAAACTGACAAACTGGCATCTACTGCAATATTTAGCAACTTCTAGCAAATATTTAGGGTAAAAAAGCTGGAAATCTAGCAACATTTTGAAAATGTCTAGCTATTATACTGGGTAAAGCGTAGACAGAGAAACCTATAGACTATAGTTCATAAGATAGCTTGATCTCTGCGACAGCTGTCAGTAAAATCACGCCTATGAAGTCCTAAATTTCTTAGTAGTACAGACAGTGCCTGTCAATGTCATACTTTATGGGCATGCCGACCTATAGGTCGCTGTCGCAGAGATCAAGCTATCTTTTATGAACCATAATGATTAGCGTAGCCTCGAGTGAGAAAGGACGACAACGTAGTTTTAGGTTATACAATAATCTTTACGACTTTTAAACATATTTAGATAAAAAATTTAATTGTTCTAAGAACTGAACTGAACAAGATACACCAATCTTAAGCTCACAAAACACTTGTAAACTCCTTAGATCGCTACGAACTGTGAAAGTTGTTTAGTAAAGTGTAGTTTGCTAAACAAAAAAACCGGCACGGAGAAAAGGACAAACAATCACACCGCTCTGTCTCATTTCTATGCAAGACGTATGCATAAATCTATCTTTTTCGTGTGCGAAAGCGAAAGAAGGCGTCAATTTGTCTATAGGTTTCTCTTTCTACGGGGCAAAGCTAGCAGTTGGCAGCACTGGATAAACGGAATATTGCTAGCAGCTAGCCGGACACGCGAGGGACTCCGCGCGCCGATCGCCACGTATATACGTGACCACGATACCATTTCGTCTTAAGTATATTACTGTGGACAGTGTGTTTATATGCAAATGGGAAATTAATAAAACGAAAGTAAATTTTTATAACTTTAATCATAATTTTATGTCATTTCCTTGTGTATTGGTTTATAAAAAAAAAATAATCTATAATCAAGTAACAGTACATATTATAAAACACGCAAAAGATGAATAAAACATAATGTTTAAATTTTTACTATAGCTTTTCCGAAGTTTTTACCTGCCAACATTCCAATAAATGCATCGTATATTTTATCAAATCCTTCCGTTATGTATTCTCTTGTTATCAATTTACCACTTTTGATCCACTCTACAAGTTGAGCGAATGCTTCTGGCCAATGTTTCAAAAAACTTGTCACTACAAACCCCTGAATTGTTAATTCTTTAAAGACGATACTAGGTTGTAAAATCGGAGCTTTTACTACATTGCTAGAAACTTCATTATAACTGCTAATACTACCACAAACGGCTACTCTCCCTTTTGCATTCATTTGACTTATTATGATACTGCTTATTTCGCCGCCAACATTGTCAAAATAGCAATCAATTCCCTTGGGTGCGGCTTCTTTAAGAGCCTTATCAATATCTGCTGTCTTGTAATTGATAGCCTTATCGAAACCCAGTTCTTCTTCAAGCCATCCTACTTTATCATCAGAACCTGCGAATCCAATAACTCTACAACCTTTAATTTTTGCAATTTGGCCAACCATAGAACCAACAGCTCCAGCAGCTCCCGTTACAACAACCGTCTCACCAACCTTTGGCTTACAAATTTCTAGTAGTCCAAAGTATGCAGTCGCTCCAGGCATGCCGACGGCTCCTATACCCAACGACGGCGATAAGTCCTTTAGATTGGGTAATTTATAAATCACATTAGGTGGTATCTGTGGTTCATTTGGATTTAAAATGGCGTAGTCGCACCACCCTTTATGTGTGATAATTCGTGTTCCTATAGGGTAGGATGGGTTTTTGGAATCTTCAACAACAGCAACTTGAAAACCGAACTGATCGTATGGTATTTTATTAAAGCTATTATAAGCTCTTTGGTAAGGGTCCACACTAATCCACTCTGTTTTTGTAAGAATCTCGTCGTTTTGCAAATTAGGCAATTCGTATTCTACAATTTCGTAATCATCGCGTTTCGGAACTCCTTCAAAATAATTTTTAACGACGTATTTACGCGCCTTCACCATTATGCGTATACTCCGTTTCAATGTAGATAATATACTAAAGAATAAAATAGTACGTATTTTTATAAACGATAAAGGTTATATAATCCTGTTATCAATATTGTCGCTATTGGATGTATTACGAAGCGTAAACATTACCTGTTTCAACAAACCGTATCGTATCGATGACTAGTCAAATCTTACCTAATAATTAATACGATATGACCTTTGTACTTACTCCAGCGCCGCGATATTACTTGTACCTGGGTTTTTTTTTTTGGTAGAAAAATGGTTTATACGCAGTTAATAAAATATTGTTATTGTGCCATCTCACCTTGAAAGCAAAGAAACACAATTGAGATTAAAATAATGACTCGACAATATCGCAAGCAGACGTGGCGGTAGAGATATTTGAACATACTACTTTGGAAAGAACTTCAAGGTTAATTTGTTTTATTATAATTTCAATTTAATGTCGTTGAATGAAACTTTAATGGTTTTATCATGTTTTATATTCACAACGATTCGAGTCCTTTACAGCACTTCACCACGAAGGACAGGTGTTCGACGTCCCAATGTCATAGTTAGCCAGGGCTACCTTCTGTTTTTTTTTTATAGGATAGGGTGACAAACGAGCACACAGTCCACCTGATGGTAAGTGGTTGCTGTGGCTCATAGACTACATCTATCCTCGATTATGAATCAAAATGCAGATGCGTTGTCACCCGTGAGGACTAAGATGGAATGCCTCGTTTCCAGTAAAATGGGTCTCCGGTTCTCTACACTCACCATACGAAATACAGCAGCATTAAGCTACTATTTCACGCTGGTATTCTGTGAGAGCGTGGTCCTTCCCCGGTCGAGCCTATACAACTATACATCTAATACAACTGCAGCATGGCTCTATATATATATATATATATATATATATATATATATATATATTTTGAAGCTTTCCTATCAACTTCAAAGAATATTTAATTTTTGTTTTTCTTGAGCTTAAAACTAGGGGGACCTTATTACTAAACTTACGTCTACCCATCCTAATTGTAAATGGCTACCTATATCTTTTGAATAGTTATAAGAAACCGATTGAAATTTTCATAGAACATGTATAAGAACTATAGGATGTCGCGCGTTTGAATCCCGGGTCGGGCCAAAATTATTTATTTAGTTTTTCTGTCAAGAAACTATCAATTGTAGCCTGAAGTAAGCTGTGGGTTAAACTTGGGAGCGCTGCTAGAAAGATATAAGCATTGATGCTCATAAATTGACATTACTGAGGTGTCTAAAAAAAGAAGTGGGCAAAGATATTTTCCTAGTGTTCCAGGCGAAACTAGAGAATTGGATGAAATGCTACGCAGGCGAGTAGACAACCGCACTTTATATTATATTATTTTGAGTTGTTATAAGGAAGATGCATCTGCTCCTGTTTCATTTCCCTCTTTCGCCTATTACGACATCGAAACCAACGGGATGAATGTCCTCCAGTAGCTGTTTAATGACGTATTCCATGGAGGCGCTGCATGGAGCAGAATTACGGAAGTCTTTTTCTTCTAGAAAGGCGATAATGCTGTATGAGTTTGAGGGACCGATTTCATTTCTTAGCCGCGTTTATGTTCTATTTTTTGAGACTCATGATAAATCGTCTCGCACACGGACTTGACGATAAAGACTATATACATTATTGAACGACATCCAGCCTTAACCTTTTGAGCGCCACGCCAAAAACTCACTACCGTGTCCTGTACGCCAAAGCGAAAAGTAAATAAAAATACCTACGAAAAAAACAGTGCTGCCAAGAGTTGATATATCGATAACACAAAATAACTGGTTTTTGTTGGTTTTTTATACAATAAATGACTCTTTATAATCGGGTATGTTTTATTTAATCTTGTGCTGTCTTCCACTCTTTTTATATATGTACTTTGTACATAAATAAAAAACAAACAATAACAATAAAATAGTAGTAAACCACAACACTACTCTCCATCGTGATGACGTCACTGTCACGACTGGACGACAACGGCATAGCTGACCTTTATTTTTGAAACTTTCTTAGAGATGTAGCCCTGTCGCACGTTGTGTATCGATTTCAAAATCGATCTAACCAAAATATACAGACATCGATTCAAAATATTTTATGGCGAGGCGTAGGCCAAGTGAATCACAGAAGAAAAGTCACGCTCTTATGACAATAGGGGTTTCATATGATGCTGATGTTGCTAAATGATTTTGAGATTGAGAAAGAAAATCGCACAACACAAAATGAAAAATTGCTCTTCATACCTTAAGTAAAAAAAAAACACATTTATTATTTGTAATTTTATATTATTAAAATAAAAAAGGTACATAATTATTCACTAATCAACAATTGTATACAGGTAATTATTCGAACTAGGAAAAACAGTCTTATAATATTAAAATCTTGGTCATGGAATAAAAAATCAGTAATTATTATAAAAATCAACAAATGGTACATAATTATCCACCAGTCAACAATTGTATATAATTATTCGCACTAGGAAAATCAGTCTTACAATAATAAAATCTTGGTCATGGAATAAAAAATCAACAAATGGTACATAATTATCCACCAATCAACAATTGTATATAATTATTCGCACTAGAAAAATCAGTCTTATAATATTAATGTCTTGGTCTTACTGACTTATTACAGAAATCAACAAATGGTACATAATTACTCACTAATCAACAATTGTATATAATTATTTGCACTAGGTCTAGTCTTAAAATATTAAAATCTTGGTCTTTAACTCAATAGTACCTAATTGAAAAAATATTTATAGGTAATATTAGTCTTAAAATAATAAAAATCTTATGGAATAATACTTACTTACTTACTTACTTATCTTCACGCACAATCCCTAACGGGGTAGCCAGAGAGAACAGATCGCCAAGTGTCACGATCCTTACATACCTCTTTCGCTTCTTTCAGGTTCATTAACTTCTTCATACATGCACGTCTAGGTATCCGAGTACTCTTGACCCTCCCTTCTTCGAGCAATTTGCTCACATGGTATTCGAAAGTTAGTCTCGGTCTACCTCGACACCTTTTAATATTTACTTTCGCTCTATATATTTTCTTCACCATTTCAAACCATTGGAGTACGGATTATGGAATAATAAAACATAAATGTTTAGCTGGCCAATGCAAATTTTTAACGTGGTAGAGCCATGCTGTAGTTATATTACGGGAGAGTAGTTGTAGCACGAATGGGTCGGCTCAACCGGGGAAGAACCACGCTCTCACGGAATACCGGCGTCAAATAGTAGCTTAATGCTGCTGTGTTTCGTATGGTAAGTGTAGAGAACCGGAGACCCTCTTTACTGGAAACGAGGCATTCCATCTAAGTCCTCACGGGTGAGAGCGCATCTGCATTTTGATTCGTAATCGAGGATAGTAATTTATATTCTTAATTCACAAAATTAAACGCTACCAATAGACCTACTAGTCAAAACTTAATACCATTAATAAATAATTTTAATTTTTTTTAAACATACATATTTTACTTTATAAATACGTATAATAAAAATATTTTAAAAATAATATTATTTCCTTATAAGAAGTATATAGTTCAAAATCCTAATTTATTAGTTATCGAAAAATAATATCCAAAGTCATTTATTAGAGTATGGTCAGAAGTGTTTTCTGTACGTTAAGTTATAGCGTTTCTATTTAACGTACAAAGTTTTTCTTTCTTTAAAATTGTTGAGGCGTTTCCTTAATAATTGCTTACTATGACTGATTCAACTCCAAATTTCTCGCAGTGCTCAAGAAAGGTAGGATAAAGATATTTCAGTTCTGCATGATCCAACGTTGGAAAATAATGATGAAGTGCATGATATCCAAACCGTGTAAGTGATTTAAAATGGTTGTCATCGTACTCAACTCTCTCTGAAGATGAAGACCCCAGTCATAATACATGTCTCTGTAAAAATACAATATTTTGATTAAAAAAAATACAATTCACGAGAAAACTTGTCATGAAGAAAAATGTATGTAATTATTATCATTGTAGATTGTATGTGTGAGAAAGCCTTTGATTACTGTAAGACGCGAAAGTGTTAGTAACAAAAAAACCGGCCAAGAGCGTGTCGGGCCACGCTCTGTGTAGGGTTCCGTAGTTTCCCGTCCGTCACAATAAGTGTTCCCACTTATGAGTTTAAAGGTGGGTATCCATTATGTTCGCGCTCCAGCAGCGCTCTGCGCTCCTGCAACTGCTCCCGGTAGTGGGTACTGTTGTTTCCATCCAAGTTAAAAATGATTTTCCTAGAAAGTCCTTATAAAGTTCTACTTTTCAGATTTTTTTCATATTTTCTAAACTTATGGTTCAAAAGTTAGAGGGGGGGGACACATTGTTTTTTACTTTTGGAGCGATTATTTCCGAAATTATTGACATTATCAAAAAATGATTTCAGGAAACCCCTTTTCATTTTTAAATACCTTTCCGACAATATATCACACGTTAGGGTTGAAATTAAAAAAAAATCACTTCCCACTTTACATATAGGGGGGCTACCCCAATTTTTATTTTACCACTTTGTCGGCGTAATTGATACACATATTGGTACCAAATTTCAGCTTTCTAGTGCTACCGGTCACAGAGATTAAGCGAGGACGGACAGACGGACAGACAGACATGGCGAAACTATTAGGGTTCCTAGTTGACTACGGAACCCTATAAAGAACGTCGCCGCCGAGAACAAAAGAGCAATTTAGTACTAAGTCGACACGCTATTTTAGATCTTAATGTTTTACCATTACATTGATTTTTACAGTACGTTTGCACTGAGAAACATCCAACATGTAATGTTTTGAAACAAATCGCATAAAATAAATCACACAACATGTTTTGTTGATGGTAGCGTTCGCACTCACAAAAACTGTGTAAAATTTTCAACAGATATCAAGATTTGTTTTTAGCTGTGTTCGCATTGATTACAACATAGACATTTTACTTGTTTATCTATAGATTTGTCAACGTTAGCGTTCGCACTGTTGTTTTTTTATATTTCGCGATTTGTTTTAAATCGTGTTTTTCTGTTATCCAATTTAGTTGGTAAACATCACAAAACATTATCAACCCTAGCGGAGACGAATGATAACTTAATACAAAATATAAATGTGGTATCATCATCATCATCATTACAACCCTTCACAAGTCCACTGCCGAACATAGGCCTTCCCCAAGGAACGCCACAAAGCACGGTCCTGAGCCACCTGCATCCATCGACTACGTGCATGTCTTACCAGGTCGTGACTCTGTCTAGTGAGGGGTTTTCCTACACTTCGCCTACCGGTACGAGTCCGCCACTCGAGAACCTTTTTTCCCCAACGGTTTTCGGTTCTTCGAGCTATATGGCCGGCCTATTGCCACTTCAGCTTACTAATCCGTTGGGCTATGTCGGTCACTCTGGTTTTACTGCGGATATCCTCATTTCTGAGTCTATCACGCAGAGAAACTCCGAACATAGCCCTCTCCATAGCTCGCTGAGCGACTTTGAGCGTCCTCATACGGCCAGCAGTGAAGGACCACGTCTCGGTTCCGTAGGTCATCACTGGCAACACGCACTGGTGGTACAACTTTGTTTTCAGGTTTTGAGGTAGGTATACCTGACGAGAAGATGCGTCGTAATTTCCCGAACGCTGCCCAGCCGAGTTGAATCCGTCGATTGACCTCTCGGTCGAAGTTGGACTTACCTAGTCAGACTATTTGTCCCAGGTAAACGTACTCGTCAACAACTTCCAGCTTAGTGCTCCCAACAACTACCGACATAGGTGTGACACGGACATTAAACATGATATTTGTTTTGTCCGTGTTCATCTTATGATCTATCCATTGAGAGGCACTATTGAGTGAAACTATTAAATGTGGTATATATCTCCACAAATTCCATCTTTATAATTAATCAGATTATCTGCAATTCTCTCGTGAGGCGGAAAAATTTTGTCCTTTTTTTTGGGGTATTTTTTTTAGGTTACCTGTCCCAGAGCTCGATATAAAAGAACATAATAAAATACAATACAAATTTCTAATTATTTATTCACTTAAAATACATAACTTAAAGAAATGTAGAAAACTGTTTATCAAATAATTTAGTTTGTCACTGCCATCTTCATAATGTGTTTTAAGTGACAAGAAATTTTTCTTCCACATGTTCTACTAATTATATATATGAGAAAGAAATATGAAAGCATGTACCACCTTTCTCTCAAAATTTTACAAAGCTTACCATAGTTTAGGCTTATTCCAATAATCTGTGCTTCCTTGGAAATTATACAGGGTTATTTTGTGATAACCGGTCAAATTTGCAGAGAAGGTACAAGATAACTAATATAGGCCGTTAAAGACAAATCAATTAAAAAAAATCTCAAACTTTGTATCCTTTTTATCTCTTAAATTCAAAATGCGCAGTAATGCATTGTAAGTGATTTTACTGCACACGCAAACATTCGTAAGAGTAATAATAAGCTTGCCGCTGTCCCGGTGAGTCACTTAGGAATGTCAAAGTACTTACATAGACACAGCCTAGTAGCCAGAATTCTATACCAGGAGCTCGCTCTGAAATACGGTCTCGTGGTCGCCTTATTATAAGTACTTACCGGAAGCCGTGCTCGAAAATGACCGCGCCAGGCTCTACTGGGATCGGGCCATCATCATAGACAGGACTATTCTTGCGAATAAACCTGATATTGTGCTGATGGACCGGGCACAGTCAAGGATATTTTTGGTCGTCATTACCATTCCATATGACGAGAACCTAGTGAAAGGCTCACGAGGTGACCGACATGTGGGGTGGTCTGCCGACCGAAATTTTTCCCTATTTATTATTTATTGAATATATATTTTATTTATTTATTGAATCCAAATATACTCTACATAAAAACATATACTTACAAAATTACATTGATAAGACGTAAATCTAACTCAATAGTATATTAAGGTATCTTTAGCAACCGTGCTAGGTCACAGACCTGTGTTACAGCTGCTAAGCCCTCCCCATTAAATACATATCAAATAGAAAACCAAAAACATAAAAACAATTTTACCGCAATCAAGAAATGAATAAAAGTGGGAAGAAGTAAAATAATTAGCTATGTGCTATGTCCTAATCCGACAAATGGCTCAATACTATTATAGCTAAATGTTTAGTTGTATGGTACAAGAGTAAGGCAGGAGAGATATTCTATAAATGTGTCACACACTTATATTAATATCCAAATGTTATAGTAAACATTTACAAGAACTTATTCTATATTTCACATAGAAATAATTGAAACTTAGCGAGTAGTGACTCAGTTAAAATTTCATTTTCTTAAAACAATAAAATATAATATGCAAAATGTTCATTTAATATTGGAGATTTGTTAATCATAAACCAATATTAAAAGTTTAGAAGTAAGTGTAAAATTAATACGTAGATGCCAGTGTGTAGTATATGAGTGTGAGTGTGTGTGTGTGTAAAGGAGTGAGTGTGTGTTATTATTTTGCTTAACAGTTTGCATTTTTAACTATCTATATTTAATAATTTTTCAGTTTCCTCGTAAGATAAAGATATTAAAAATTAGTTAGAGCTTGCTTATATTTGAAACATGTTAGTCGATCGGTAGGCAATAACGTTGTTGCCCATAAATCGGATTCAATTTGGGATAGTTGCAAATAAAAGAAGCTTTATTTACTGATATTCTAAAAAATTGCAATAACATTATATCATTATTTATGTATTTAAGCTTAAGTTACGAATTTGATTACTCTGAAAAATATAATATGTACATATATAATGGCAACAATATTTATCATTTTATTAGTCTGGACCCAAAGGGTGTTAAAAAAGATTGTTATACTAAGCCTACAATGTTGGGTCTTGCGGGCTTAGTATTACAGTCCAGACGGAATGTAACAGCCATGCATCCGACATCGCCTAGTATATGTATACTGGCCGCCCAATAGCAGGTGATTCTAAGGTACAGAATAACATTTTTCAAACTTGCATAATACTAGAACACTACTGAAGGGAGGAGACAAAATTTCTTTAGCAAAATTATTTCTGTCTATTAAGTTATTAGATGAGTTAAAACAAGAAAATAAAAATCAATACTGATTACAATATTTCAATTACCTATGTAAAAAAGGACAAAATAATATAGATGATTTACAATTATGAATGTATTGATAATATCATGCACAATTAAAAACCCTACCATGTCTACAATACCTAAAATAGCAATATTTGAATCAAAAACAAGTTAAATAATAAATAAGCTCATGTACACAAGAGCAGAGTAAAACCAGCAAATAATAATTTCATTTTGACAATAATTGGTTGTCTATTTATTTCCCTGATTTAAAATTAACCTTAAAATTTTGTCTCTATATTATATGCTTGCAGTTACGACGTAAATAGAATAAATTTTATTCAAAACTACAAAACTTATTAGAGAATACTTGATTACAAAACTCATTAAGTAATTAATGTTTTTACTCGTTTGGGAAAAGCCTCTGTCCTATGTAGAAAACAAGCAAGAAGTCCAAGCGGGTCATTTTAACAAAATGTTATTTAGAATATAATGTTTTACAATTAAATATTAAAACATTTAGAAAAAACATTAATCACCCCATTCCCAGGGTTTTATCAATCGTATATTTTATTGTAATAACATTTTTTTGAACAACTTTGCTTAGTTAAAAATTTTCAGTTTTTGATAGACTGCATATTTTATGACTTGTAAAAACATATACAATTGCCCCATGAAGGAAAACTTATTCTTTGAAGTGGAATAACTGATATAACTAGCTTGTACTTGTTCCTAGTATTTACAGAATATACATTACTATTTTTAATAAAAAACTATTGCTGCTTTTGTGTACATTAAATTAACAAAAACAAAAAAAAAACAAAAATTAATAAAAAACATACATTAAATTTTCATAAAATTACTAAAACGCTATAGTTATTATATTTACTTCTAAAAAACTTTCTTGAAAAGACTCCTTTGGACTTAGGTTGTAAAGTGCTCTCATGGCTCTCTTCTGCAAAACAAAGTTATTTCAATGTGAAATGCATTAACCCCATTGCAAGATCCCTTATGTAATAAATATGGCGTATCAAAGGGTCACTATCTCTTTGTTATGGAATGCAAAATATAGTTGTTGCACATTTGCACCCAAGATAGAGAGAACTTGTAAATTTACTCCGTACATGTCACACACTGTTGCAAATATATTCATCCGCAGCCTGACAGCCTGGAAGTTATGCCAGCTATGACTGATTCAAGACCTGAAATCAAAAATTAAATATGTTTTACAACCGTTGAGCTTTTATAATCAACTTTAATTTCAACTGTTGAAATAAAATGAAACATCATACAAAGTACTAATAATTACCTCTTTTATTAGTACAGTAAGATGATTTGCAGTTAAAAATGCATTGGAGAAATAGTGGGCAATGGGCTGTTTCAGTCTTCCTAGTACTAACAATCATAAATACTAATGCATATGATGCAATGACTGAAGATGTTCCTTGTGTTCTGTGATCCTAATACACTTCAATCAAATCTTCTTTGGGTTTATACATCACATTTTTTAAAGACATTTCATCAAATATCAATATAAATTGATTGTCTGATGGTTTTATAGTATTTAAAAAATCTGCCAGGCCTTAAAAACTGGTTGATTGATTCCAATAGCAAAGAGTACTCAGTTAACCCTTTAATAGAGCCTGAGTAGCCTGTAACAGGTGGGTGACCTTTTATAAAGCCACATGGCTTTGATTTTCATATGTCATGTAGCTTTTTCTTTCAATTTCCTATTTGAACTTGTAATTACAGCGCAAATGTTGATGTTATTTTCTTGGATAATTTTCTTACTGTATTTTCATTAGCTAAACACTTAATACAATTTTGGCTTTTAATGTTTTAATGTGATTACGCAATTGGTAGAATTTTCTCATGTATCACTTTCTTTAATTTTCTTTATTCGTCATGCAGCAGAGTTTCTAGTCTCTATCCCATATCCCACTGCGAATCACTGTCAAACACATTGCACGCACGCGCGTCCAGACTCTCGATTTCTTTCTTTTTTTTGTTGTAAATGTACAGTACAGGTACTTAAAAAATAAAACCTCTTCTCATCACTTGAATCCATTTTGTTGAAAATTCTCTGTCTCGATTAGAAAGTCTACAAATACAAAATTAACGTCAAACTTATCTTTCAACATGACAATATTTCTACAAATTTGTTTTCAAACATTTTGTTTCTGCAGTTATATATATAATATAGTTATAATATGTAGTGTACAATAAACTGTCAAACATATTTAACTACAATATGTTTAGTGACTATGCAAACGCTTTTTGGTACATTGACAGAAAACAGTGTTTAAAACATGTTTTTTCGTGAAAATCGCGTCAGTGCAAACGCACGGTTAGTCTACTCACAATACTATTCGAAACGATTGTAATGCCGAAAGGTAGAAAGTCGATATACTATTTTGGACCTTAATGCTTTTTCATTAGGTTGATTTATGATTTATGGTCTACTCACGGTACCTACTTTTCGGAAGGATTATTGTGAAATATGGTTTAAGATACATATTTATTTCGCTAAACCATATTACCATTAGCTTTTTGACAGAAAAAAATATCTACTAGTTGCAGTATAAAAGTAAACGAACATGATGAGTTATTCTAAACTCGAAAACAAAAATATAAAAAATGTGCTCACAAGAGTCGCCCGGGAAACAGTTTCATTTTGTATCGAACTTATTATATTTAAAATTAAACAAAATATTATAAAATAATAGATACATAAAATAGGCAATATGCATGTTAGTAAAATAAGTTTAATTTATTAGGAACTTAAGACACTTACGTCACTTAAATCTTCAGGTAATGATTCAGATTCCGAAAATTCATCATCGTCGACGCTTTCCAAAATCCGAATGAGTTCTGAGGAATCGTTCATGTTGCACTGCACTAATTTTCCCGCTAATTGCTTATGACGTCATCAGCGTGTCGTCTACACTTGACCACGGCGCCCAGTGAACTCTTGTACATACAACTTTATAATTTGTGCAGTGAACTGATTTTCGATGTCGCGCTAAGGATGCGCCAGAGTTGAGATATTAGATTTAATATGCGAAGATAATTTGATAATTTTTTTATTCATGTAGCTAATTATAGTTTTATATTTCTAACCTTTTGTTTTATTTAAATATCAATAATAATAGACAAAAAATAACACGTTTGAGCTTAATTTTGAATAGTTTTCAATAAATTTATGCCTAACGCATTACAACACTAGCGGTCAAACATAGACGACTTTGGCGTGCTGGACATACGAGGGTGGATTGAAAAGTACTCGGCCTAACACAGATCCATTCAATTCTAAAAATCAAATCTACCCACATTATTTAGTTCAGTTCAGACTAGTTCATTGTGCGAAGTTCGAAACGTGTGCGATAATTAGTTGTGATTTTATAAATTTATTAACAAAGTAATCGGACATAATTTCCGCGAATGGAGCAAATCGAGCAGCGTGCCGCCATTAAGTACCTCCATAAGAAGGGGCTATCATCAAAAGCCATCCATGATGACATGGTCAGTACATTAGGCGATTGTGCTCTGTCATATTCATCCGTCAAAAAATGGATAGCAGAATTTAAGCGTGGTAGAGAGAGTGTGAAAGATGAACCCCGCTCTGGAAGGCCTTCGACGTCAACTACTGACGAAAATATTAAAAAAGTACTTGATTTAATAACGGGAGACCGCAGATTAAAAATTAGAGAGATAGCCGAGATTATAGGCATCTCTTATGAATGAACTCAAAACATCATTGTCAACGAGTTGGGTTCCCACAAGGTGTCTGCGAGGTGGGTTCCGCGACTGCTTTCAGTTGAACAAAAAAGGATGCGATTGACTATTTCACGCGACTGTTTGGAGTTATTTGAAGCGTCAGATGATTTTTTGAATCATTTTGTTACTATGGGTTCATTACTGTACACCGGAAACAAAACAACAATCAAAACAGTGGAGAAGACCTTCACCACCCCCTAAAAAGGCTAAGTCGATTTTGTCGGCAAATAAGGTGGTGGCTTCAGTATTCTGGGACTCGAAAGGTGTGATTATGATTGATTATCTTGAAAGGGGTCAGACTATAAACTCTGATTACTACTGCACCTTACTACGTCGTTTACGAGAGGAAATAAAAGAAAAACGTCGAGGAATGCTCAGAAGAAAAGTCCTGTTTCATCAAGATAACGCCCGTGTTCACACGTCAGTACAGTCAATGGCTGAAATTCACAACTGTGGCTTTGAATTGTTACCGCATCCGCCGTATTCACCTGATCTGGCACCATCAGACTTCTTTCTGTTCCCTAACCTAAAAAGCACTTGGGAGGTCAAAGATTTTCGACAAACGACGAGGTCAAAGCAGCTGTAGACGCATATTTTGACTCTAAGGAAGAATCATTTTTTTTCAACGGTCTAAATGCTTGGAAGGGGAGGTGGCAAAAGTGTATTGAACTTGATGGTGATTATGTAGAAAAATAAAAATATAACTGATTTAGTATGTGTTTATTTTCTTGGTTAGGCCGAGTACTTTTCAATCCACCCTCGTAGTATTTGCTTAGATAAAAATCCATTTTTTTTTAGTTCAATGTTTCTTAGTACTTGTGGCTCAAGGAGACTTGTTTTTTATACTCACTTGTTGCTGGGTTATTCGTTTTTGAGGGGTGTACAATTAAAATACCAGTAATAATTTTCCAATGTCTATATTTCATATTTTTGTGGGCCGGGTTTTTTGTCAACTATAGACGTCGTTGGCGCTCAGGGCCCGCGGGTGCTGGTAACGTATAGACGACTTTGGCGCTCAAAAGGTTAAGAGCAAACACATTTTTGAAAATAGTTAAGTACCTTAGATATAGACCTCCAGACCTAATTTCGGCCAGGGCGACCAGTTTCAACGGAGACTAGCCATCTGCGCAGAACAGTATTACAGTGCCCGAGTGTATGTCAAGGACAGTTGCACTCTCTATTTTCTCACTCTCATATCCGATAGAACAGTTACCCGACACCACCAGAGAGATTAAGCACAGAACCAAAGCGTTACGTGCTTTCCAAGGTACGGAGGTGAAAACCCGCCAACTTTCTGACCCCGGTTTGCTAATACTTTTGCAACCCGGAGTGACTTTGGCTCGACCCGAGATTTGAACCCGGGATCTCACGATCCACCTTACCTTGTTACCTTAGACCATATACCCACATACCCTTCGGCAAACTCTACTAGAGAACTATGGGATACAATCTAGTTCTTTGTCTTGTGTATGTGGATTATCAGAAAGGCTTTGATTGCGTCGCAATCTGTCTGGTCCCTTCAGTGGCGTCAGATTTACTGTCGGTGGTACGAAGTGCTGAATTGTTTATGCAATGACGTTACGATGATTTTTTATTGTATAAGGGAAGTGACAAACTATCTTACAGTAGTCCACCTGATAGTAGGTAAATCGCTACTGCAACTCGTGGTCACTTAATCCTCAAGGGTGACACTCCTATAACCTTTGCTTTGCTATAAAAGCATGCTGGCTCTCTGTACCCTTCAGACGGAACAGCAATGCAGGCGCTGCTGTTTGGCAGCAAAAAATAAGTAAGATTTTGTACTTGCACAGGCGGACTCGTAGGTGGAAAAGTAAACCACCACCTAGAAACCAAGTATACGACACAATTGTCCAAACTCCATAATTAATCTGTGAAATAGAAGTTATGTTTTTTAAGGACTTTCCACCATCAATGGGTTGGCAGAGACCCGTCGGTGTACACATGTAAGCATGCACGGAAAATAGGTTTTTATTTTAAAGTAAGGGTGACAATACAACACTCAATCCACCCAATGGTAAGTGGATGCCGTGGCCCATAAACATTACAACTATTCTCAATTAAGAATCAAAATGTAGATGTGTTGTTACCCCCGAGGACAAAGATGGAATGCCTCCTTGCCAGTGAAAAAGGTCTCCTGTTCTCTACACTCGCCGTACGAAACACTACAGCATTAATTTTACGCTGGTACTGTGTGATTCTTTCCCAGTCGAGCCGACCCATTCATGCTACAACCATAACGTAGGTGCAACGTGGCTATAATATGTATGATAGGGCGTAGGTGTATGGCGAAAAATTTAGTGTATGTATTTCCAATTACGTGTAAGGCGACCCCGACCCCAACTAGATGAAGTGAGGACCTGGTAAGAGAAGCTGGAAGTCCATAAATGCAGATGGACATGGACCGTGCCTTGTGGCATTCTTTGGGGATTCATAAGTCGACTACTGAAATGAAATAAATGGTTTTTAGATATAGATAATTGTATATAACTTATTGAGTCATTTTTTTATTTACCAATGGTTCACAAAAAAAAACTTTGTCCATGAAAGAACCAGCAAGAAACCCAGCGGGACTTTTTTCAAACATATTTCAATTACAATAAATTTATTTTGTACCTACATATTTTGTACGAATTTTTATAGAACCAGCATGGTGGCGATCACCTCATACCCAGGGGGTTATTATCATTTATGTATTAATTTATATTATAATAACCCCTTTTGTACAATTTTTCTTTAATAAAACATTTAACTTGTTTATTGACAAATTTTGTACATTTTCTGGTATTTTGTTGTAAAAGCGTACTCGTATATGTTGCTCTATAAATGAATTACTAATTCTGTGGAGTCTAGTAACTGGTATTACAAGCTTATTATGTTTGTTCATAGTGTTTAAAGTATGAACATCTTTATTCTTATAAAAACTATTTATGTTTTTATGTACATACGTTACGTTTTCATAAATATTTATTGCCATGCTAAGTTAACATGTTTATTTCCTTAAATTTTTCTCTAAGCGACTCTTTACAATTTAAGTTATAAATTGCCCGTACGGCTCTCTTTGCAAAACAAATATGACTTAACAGTTAGTGGCATTACTCCATAGTAAGATTCCATAAAACATTACGCTATGAAAGTAACTAAAATGAACTAATCTAGCTGTCTCAACATTGGTTAGACTTGTAATCTTTCTTACAGTATATGCTGCAGAACTAAGTCTGCCTGCTAATTTAGATATATGGGGGCCCCATTGGAACTTCTGACATATAGTCCTTATGTTCAGTAGTAGACTCATGAAGGGCTTCAATGATGATGATGATGAAATAAGTCACAGAATTATTGAAAATCTGGTGTAATTTGTAAACACTTTATACTACTTACATTATGATTAAAACTAATTAAACAATATCGATAAACAATATTTCAATTGGGCATAGTTATGTAAAAAACTCCATCCGAAAAAAGGTACATTTCAGATACAGACGTTTTTTGAACTCTATTTAGTGCAACTAAAACGTAATAATTATACTCTTTGAGTGCAACCTTAAGCCTTATTTTAGCATAATATAAAATATTCACATACTGAAGTGACATTCGGAGTTGGAGTTGGATCGAATCATATATTGTACTTACAGATCATACTAAGAAAAGAAATTACATTTATTTAAGTTGTCACAATGTTCATCATTACAAAGTATCGAAACTCTAAGTTTAGTAAATAGCTTGTTACATACATATTATATATTCACATTTTAACTTAAAATTAATTTAAAACGCCCGGCTTATACCTAATTCAGTCAGCTACTTGTGGCGGCAAAGGAATAGTAAATAATTAAAAAACAAAAAATAAGATGAAACCAACTACAATTAAAGCGGCACAACATAACAATCAAGTCCCAAAATTCCTTTGACGCACAAGCAAAAATTAACACAGTAGGTACATAAATCTACTAAAAGATTTCTATCCCTACTTATTTTATTTATTTATTTTCTTTTAATGCCATTATGGCGTATAAAACTTCAAAAACACGCCAAATGCAACGTTTTAATAAATACAATTTAAATTAAATATATCAGCCTGCTTTTATAAATAATAATTAAATTGTGAGTGTATTATTATTTGATATTGATACTAACCACATAACTCTACATTTAACTTGAAATTGTAGGCAGATAGCCTCACTACAACGATTTTCAGCCACGGCGACATCTTTCGTATCTACATAATCTATCTATAGCGCACAAGATATTAAAGTTATAGTAGAGACATGTTCTCATGTGACAAGTCCTATATAATACCGTACAATACCATATTATGTAAACCTGGAGTGTTAGAATGACGAGGACAATAAGCTTCGTATAAATGAGAGCTAAGATTTCTATTCAAAAACACTGGTTAGCGGTGGTTCATGTAATGATAAATTCAATTCAGGTTAACATTTTTAGAATTATACTTTTTAACAAAAAATTGAAAGTAAGCATATCCGCCATGATAAAGAATGTAAGTATGATTGATTTGGGCACTTTATAAATATAGGTGAACAAAAAAACGTATTAATACTTATGAAACGATAAATAATCGACGCTTCATAAGTACATTCATATTAAATGTCATAATTAGGTTATTCCATGGGCTGATTACTACGGACAGTTTCTTTTTTTTTCCATTATAAGAGTGGTAAATGGCTCACAGTACATATAGTTGTCTTTCCACAACCAACAACAAATGAAGCGTAAGCTTAGCACTTAGCGTAAGTTGGCAGGGCAATTATGTTGTGAGGTTCCAATTGAAGAATATGAAGAACTATTTTATTTACGGATTATGAAGCACTCCATCTTAGTCTTAGTCAAGTTTACCAATCTTTCTGTAACCTTTTTTGCTTAGATGCGCTGTTAACTCAAACGAGTTATGGTGATTGGTGACTAACGCGACAATAATTATTTTTGTTATAAAAATTAAGAAACTATTACTAGGATTTTTCAAGGTAGCAGCAAACTTTGGTGTATTTCCATAAATTAAAACCTGCTGCTACCTTTAAGATATAAGAGGAGACTTGTTCCCGTTAGATATAATATGTAAGGTTGTTATTTAAAAGTGATTATATTATATTTGATAGCATGTTCAAACTGCCTTTAAGTTTGGGAGATTCATATTCATTTTCATTGGCCAGTAACTAAACTGACACTTATTAATATTTACATATTTCTATAACAGTAACCATAAAATAAAATTCTTTCTGTACTAATGATTGGCAGGCACAATAAAATAAATTATAATACTAAGTTAATTCCATAAAATTTTTATATATATGTCGCAGTCAACTAGCCATTTTTTTAACAGCTTAGACTTTTTACTAAATATGACCACATTTTTTTCGCTGGTTTTTCTCTGCAGACACTTTAAGAACTGATTGATTTTGATGTAAGAGACTTAAATATATACACCTAAAATTAATTATACTTTTACAATTATTTGATTTTCACCTTGACATCCATAGAGCAACACGCACTACCAGCGTACAGAAAGGGAAGTAGCCATAGCGTTATTTCCCGATACTGAAATGTCTGTTATTTTAGAGGCGTCGTGGGGGGGGGGGGAAGAGAATCTGCGCTACATTTTCTCAGACTCCCACACAAAAGTAATCGTCTGTTACTACAAAACTCACACATAACAGTTAAAATAATACACTAATCACTAACTAATTATATTCTCTAATTTCGTACACACATAGATACACATTGTGTATATCTATGTGTGACTGTGTTTTGACAGTGTAAGACGCATCTACATTGACAAGTTGCAAGAAACTGATAGAAGAAAACAAGTCTTTGCCAATAAACCTTTGTAAGGCTTTCGGCACGATTTGGTGTGTGGAGATGATCGTGTAAGTTTACTGATGTCGCTTGAACATAATCTAATTCTTTTTCACAAAAGGAATTCTTTTAATAGAAAGTATTAAACTTTTTTCATCAATATATATAATGAAAAAGTTAGAGTTTCAATCTAATGACTCAAGTCATCATTAAATTCGACTTCATCAATAGCGTAATCATCAGGTCATTTTGTTGGTTTCGTATCAATATATAATTATTTATTATGTCAACAAGCCATGAATAGTGAGAGTGACACTAATGACATTGTAAGATGATCATCATCTGACATCTGGTTGAATAAATGATAATAATTAATGGTTCTGGAAAATTAGATAACGTTGTAAATTTTTTAAAGTGAAGAAATCTGAACTTCTTTTCATAACTATGAGTAACCATAGTACGTATTAAAATTTTGTGTGGCACGAGACGCAATATCTTAGTCCTCAAGGTTGGTGACGCAGTTGCAATTTGTAGGGCGGTTTGTTGGTATTTTCAATATTCGTTATTATCGATGGACCACAGTTTACTTACCATCAGGTTAACTGTACGCTAGTTTGACTTCTCCATGATATAAAAAAAGCTTACGGAACAAAATCAGTGTGGTATTACGGCCTGGCCACGGGGATCGGCGGCGCGAACGGCGAAGCGACAGGCGGGGCGATACTTTGCGCGCCGCGATTTGAGGGCCACGGCAGTCACGTTTGCCGCCGCGACCCGATAGGCCGAGAGTAAAATGTCTTTATCAAAGTTATCTCGATATTGCTTAGAAAGTAATTGTTTTTTGATTCAAGACATAATATTTGGAAGAGATTGCGGAGTATATGATTTGAATAGGAATCGGGTTATAGATGGAGAATTCCACAACAAATAGAATGCATTTAGAAAAAAAAAATCGAGTAAATACCAGAATGAGTGTTGAAACCTGCGATTGTATTCTTGTTAATATTCAACCAGAATTGGAAATAAAAGTCAATGCGGATAGAATTTTAAGTTGTTTTTGTCGAGCCGGCATTTTTCGCGGCGAAAACAACTAAAATATTTTGTTCCCTATACTATTCGCCGCGTCTGCCGCCGCGTTTGCCGCCCGACTGCGTGGCTTGCACCGTACTGATTCATACATTTGTTTCAGTCGCTCGCGCAATTCGCCCGGTAAATTTCGCTCGCAATTTCGCGCGTAGTCACTCGCCGCTACGCGTGGCTTGATCCATACATTTCTATACATTTGTTTTAGTCGCTAGACGCCTCACCGTTCGCGCCGCGCGATATTTCGCTACGGCGAATGTCCCGTGGCCAGGCTCTTAGATTTGGCATGGTGCCCTAGACCAATCGCCGTCTATTATTCACCTACACTTGAAAGTCACAGGTCTACAAATGATCTGAGCATGACACTGTTTCTTGTGGGAATCCAGGTAAGCCTGTTATTACAAGAGTACTTCCTTATATTTCTTAACCTCTGAACGGAAACCCGCAATAAGTAAATAAAAAATATGGTTAAATTTTACACTTATTATAATTTTGATAAAAAATATTGTATAGAGCTCATAAAAAATATTAAATAAATCAGAAATCAATCTCAAAAATTATTATATGAACGAGAGACATAGCTGTATACACAATTTTTGTTGATAACTATTAACAAACCCGTATATATAGGGTATGTTCCGAAATACAACCCAGTCCACAGGCCAATGCAAATGACGTCATAAATCAACGCCATATTGGTGATTCGTTCTATAGAATATGGTGGAATACGGCGTCAATTAATGATGTCATTTGCATTCCCCAGTATACTGTAAACATTTTGAAACATACCTCAAAACTATCGCTCGGTGACATCGACAACTCAGATCAGTCGCTCGACTAAAGCGCATATTCTATGAGGGCGAGATGCATGCATTGGTAAACAAATCCGAAACAACACAACTGTAATTATTGTTATTTTTAAGTAGTAAATAGTAATAATGTTATTAAAGAATTACTTACATATGGAAGGTAACGCTATCTTTTGGTAAATTTGACATGGCAGATCTCTTTTTGCATCAAAGAACTGAAAAATTCGGCATTTTGTAAGATGCCGATCCAGCCGCGCAACTAGCCTTAGTGAGCAGTGCGGCTGTAACTAGTCTCATTGTACGCATAGGACCACATGGACTTTGAACCCACTTTAACAGAGGGGTACGCTTGGGTATGACTACTCCCCTCCGGATCTGTGTTGCTCTATGTTGACATCTGATATCCAAAGTGAAAAACTCTTATATTATAAAAAAAACAACTTACGTGTGTACAGTGCCTGGATAATGACGGAAATTAAAAACATGCCTGATTTTTTTAATGTTTAACAATATTCTTAAGATCATCTTAAGATGGTCAAGTCACTGCCGGTGTTGTCATGTACACTGTTTAAAATCCACCGTTAATTGTCAGGGTACAGTGTCAAACTAAAAATCACTTCACAATTCACGTATTGACCCGTTTCGGGGCAGGGTCAGCTTCGCCGTCGCTGGCCTTCCTCTTCCTCTTGATCAGATGAGAGATGTCAGATGCAGCAGGTTTCGGTTCTACAGTGCTTGAGGTCGATGTGGTTATTTGTGACGAACTTTCACCATTCGATGGGCACAGTGTCTCCCGAACTCGTTTTATGGTCTGGAATGAAAGACAAAAGCTGTTTAAAAAATTATGTAGTAAAATAAATCCTTCCTGAAGTGTCAACATGAGAGAATCAATGCGCACCATTAAAGCACTCACGGTTTAAAGGATTGCCCAAATAGCCTCTGATAGGCAAGGGTATTTTTGGAAGGCAAGCCTTTATAATTTTCAGATGGATGGTGTAGAGTTTGAAGCAAAAGATACCTAATGAACTTATAAACACAGAGATGATAGCAAGTCTTTTAATGGGAAAAGCCTGTATCACACTGTAGACTTTTTACAGGCTTATAAAAAAAAATTGGGTGCAACAAGGAATGAAAATTAGTAATCGACAGTCCACATTACAAACCAGTAAAAAATTATTGTGGAATATGATATAGGAAAATATAAACAGGTCACCATTACAACCTATTAAAATCCACTGCTGAACATAAGCCTCCCCTATAGATGGCCTCATATGGGGATATTTACCATAGTTATTACTCTTGGCAAATGGGTTGGCAAACGCAGCTTTTATTTTTAGTCATTACTAGGAAGATGCTGCTGCCCATATCCTGCTTTGCTTCCTTCTGTCGCCTCTTACGACACCCACGGGATGATCTGCTAGTGGCTATTCTTAGACTACCAATACACGAATAACACTAAAATAATATTGTTATAAAAAGTATGTACCATAAAATTATTATCACAGAATCCAAATACCGATATGAGACCTGCAGATGTTGACATATTATGGCAAAATTTAAAGGTCTCATATAGGCATTTGGATTCTCATATAGGTATTACTTTGCAAATCAGACCCTTTTTACTGGAAACGAGGCATTCCATCTTAGTCCTCACGGGTGCAACGCATCTGCATTTTGATTCGTAATCGAGGATAGATGTGGATGTCTATGGGCCACAGCACCCACTTACCATCAGGTGGACTGTGTGCTCGTTTGTCACCCTATCCTATTAAAAAAAAAATCAAACCCATAATAATAACTTCCAAATGGGAAGTTAATAAGTATTCCCGATATCTGGACCAAGCATTGCACCTTCTGCAGCATCAGACTAAGTTATAGATTCTTCTAGCTCCCGTTACCTCCCTTTTATAATCTTTTTTAAAAGGAATCCAGGGTCAAATGTTTTAAAATATTATGTTTCTCAATTATTTTACAATGAAAAAAAAAATCAATTCAGCAGAAGCTTCTTAAATAACAATAAATTTATGTTATATACTAAAATTAATAACTTCTGTAGTTGAAGCTTTAATTCTTCATAGACTATCATATACAGGGTGTTAGTGTAAACACCGTTAGCCTTGAAACCAGTGGTTTGGTTTCACTTATAGAACGTAAATTCAATGAAAAATAACATTTTTTTTAGTAAAAATTTCAATTTTTGCCTGTCCTAAGCCAGGATGAAAATATGAAGGAAAAGTTACATCACGGGTTATGTGTACCTATTGTGTTTTTATTGGTATGTTGTGTAGGTAGCTAGCGCGGGCGGTGATCTTTACAGTGATTACGTCACTCGGGTGCATAGGGTATCCAAGAATTTACGGACGGTGTCGGACAGAAACTTTTTAAATTTTATGAAAGAAAATAGCGATTTTTTTATAAATTTGGATACATATTTTTATATTAAAACCAACTACCTATGGTTTTAGTGACAACGGTGTTTACACTTACGCACTTACTGTATATCTTAGCGTCGTACCTGTGAACAGGTACTGCCTGCTTGTGGGGCTGTTCTGCTGGGTTTTGCATAATGTTTACTCCTTTGTGTAATTTTATTATAGATCATGCTTTGATTACCTATGGATCTATTTTAGTTTTGTTCTTATCCAATCATTACATTTTTTATAATGAGTATTAAATAAATCGCAAAAAAGAGGATATCTACAGTTTCTTTTACTTTTTTTTCTGGGCAGTAAAACCCAATTTTGTTTTAATATTTCTTAATATATTTATATTTTCAGAAGCTAATATAAACTAAAATTTACACAATGTTTATTGCAAATCCAAGAAGCATCCTGCTAAAACAATACTTTGGTACTTTGTGTTTTAGTTTTTCATTTAATTATTTTAATGAAGCTGTATCCAATGTACACCAAATTGAACGCAGCTGTTAATGCCATTTTAATACGTTTCGTAGCTCTTTTTTATTGGATAGGGTGACAAACGAGCACACAGTCCACCTGATGGTAAGTGGTTTCTGCGGCTCATAGACATCTCCATTTATCCTCAATTACAAATCAAAATGCAGATGCGTTGTCACCCGCGAGGACTAAAATGGATTGCCTCGTTTCCAGTATAAATGATCTCCGGTTCTCTACACTTACCATACGAAACAAAGCAGCATTAAGCTACTATTTCACCCTGGTATTCTGTGAGAGCGTGGTCCTACCCCGATCGAGCCGACCCATTCGTGCTACAACTATACTACTAATATAACTGCAGCATGGCTCTACCATGTAGCTGGCTATATTATTTATTTGTTTAAAAGTTAGTAAAACTATCTTTCTAATCTTTATACCTATTTATTAGAAAATGCTAGTCAGATGACGAATGCAATCCTAATCAATAAACGAGACTTACCAATAAATAGTAGAATATTTAATTAAACCAGATCTCACAGATTGGCGATTGAGTACAGCACCACCAGTGCTAAGGTATTGACTCACGACTATCAGCAAGGTATGGGAAAATATTTTAGCCCCACCATAGTAGAAAGATGGGAAGTAAGTTATCTTCATACAAACGCACCGAGCGCGGCTTGTATGTGTGCGCCATAATATCTATGTGTCGCCGCACGCACACTTAAACAAAATCCCGTTTCTCAGTGCACCAGTAGGGGCTAAATAACACCGCACGAGGTTCGCGCGTCATGGCTTTTCCGCACCGCTAAATGCTAAATGGTGGCTCTCTTTTTTTTTCTTCATGGTTTTTAATTATTGGCTCGGAACACTATAAACTGCTAAATTGGTATGTCTGTTTATGAACAAATAAAAGATTTACATTTTTCATCGACCTGCCCATGCTTTCCGAAATTAATATAAGGATGCGTATATATTACACACAAAAGTTTAAATAACAAAGCATTTCGTAATAGTCGAAACCGAAAGAAAGTATTTTTATGTAGCTAATTTATAATTTTGTAATAAATGTGTGATTCAATAGATATGTTTGTATTAATTAAAAATAAATATGGTTCTTTATGTGTACAAATACTACATTATGCCTATTAAAAAAATACAAAAAACTAACTATTGTACATACTAAGCAAATAATTTAAACACAAGCTCTTAGCTCTTAGTCTTTAAATATTTTTAGCAGTTTGGGCGACAACCGAATCCCACGAAGCAGTCGCGCCCACACCGCCCCGCCGGCTTATTTTATCCCTTTTTTTAAAAATAGTACTGCTCTGACTCTTGAATACATTTCTGTATTTGTTAGGAAAACCATTGTTGAACTTTATTGACTAATGATCACTGAATTAGTTATACAGAGATGTGTCATCTTTGGCAAGGGACGGGCTTTAAACTAATGAATTGGTAGACAGTGCCCGTCTTTCATCATAAAAGGTTTCATCATTGTTTAAGTAAAACTGACCTCACAAATCCTGTAGACAACCCTGAGACAGTAGGCAATTATATCGCGGATTGGGCCGGAGATAGGCTACTTCCCCTCTTTCTACTATGGCCCCACACTGTGAAATTCTGTTTGGTCATCAATCGAAGCCCAAGTATGGTAAGTATTAAATCTCTCTCTTTTCATAATAAAGTTATTAATGCAATTTGGTCTATTGTTAACTTTTATTATTTATATAGTGAGATAGTAATGTGAAAAAATCTCTCAATACTTAGGTTGCTGTGTAATATTGGGATATGATTGTACATTCAATTATATCAACTTTATTGTGCACTTTCATAAAACAGGCCCCTTCAAATTTTTATACTTATGAGAAAACATCATGTAATGCTTTATAGTAATAAACTCGTTTGTCTAGTGGTTGTAGTAGTGCGACTGCTGATTATGAGGCCCTGGGTTCGAATCCCGGGTCGGGCCAAAAAATTAATTATTGAGTTTTTCCGTCAAGAAATTCTCAGTAGCTGCCCGGAGTCAGGAAGTTGGCGGTGTCTCATCCCCGTGCCTCGGAAAGCACGTAGAGCCGTTGGTCCTGCGCCTGATCTCCCTCCGGTCGTGTCGGTTTACCGTCCCATCGGACTACGAGAGTGAGGGAATAGAGAGTGCACCTGTGCTTGCGCATACACGTGGACACTATAATCCTGTCCTGCGCCGGTGGCTAGTCTCAGTTGAGGCAGGCCGCCGTGGCCGAAATTCGGTCTGGACATTATTATTATAATTATATATACATTCTGTATTTTTCTTCTCTTTTTTTGAGTCTAAAACATCACACACACGGGGCGGAGCCAAGTGTGTGAGGGAAATTTAAATTAATTGGATGATAGAGTAGAGGAAGTCAGAAACTTTCGGGTGATGCGACAAGTGTTGAGGATGGTGGCTTTTTGAAGCATGTGAAGTGTATGAGTAAGTATGTGTAGAGTGTTAAGGCTTTGAGTAAGTGACTTTGGTATAATACCGGTGGATGAGAGAACTATCGGGACGATGTGAACATTTTGTGCTTTCCATTGAGTTTTGATTTCTATGGCAAGTTCTTGATATTTACTTAGTTTTTCGGCAATTGTAGTTTGTTGTGTTGTGTGAGTAAACTGTTTTATTGGTTTTGTCGTGAACGGTAATGTCAAGTCTGTTGTAATGAATAGTTTTATCTGTTATTATTGTTCGGTCCCAGTAGATTTTCTGATTCTTACTTTCTAATATTGTTTCAGGTTTATATTTATATTATGGCTGCATCTTATCTAAGAATTTATATTACTAATTGACACACTCACTAATCTATTGCTATCTCGCCCACTCTATTCCAGTGCTCCAGTACTTTCAAAAAGTATTAGAAAGAGAGGCAATATCGAATTTTGATAAAAATGTATATAATTACATTTGAAAGACCACTGGCTACAGATTTTTAATTATAATAGAAACCACATGGTCATTGTTGTATTGGGTATGATGAAATAATACACAGGTGTTTTCTTGTTCAATTTTATTATAAAAAAAAGTATAAACGCAATACAAAAATGGCCTTGTGGTAAAAATCGCTTACAGATAAAGAATAAAAATCTTAAAAACTAAGGCACTTATAAACTATGAGTATTCTAAATGCAACTTGAGATTCATAAGGCACAGTCTTAACCACATTGTTACACCATGTTGAAAGTAAATATGTTCAGTTTTCACCAGTCCTGTTTAACATTAGGACTATCTGACTATTAAAATATTCATTTAGCAAAATGAAACCGTTAACAGTTGTAAGCCAAGTACAAAATATGGTTATCTTATTTCTTTATTTGTAATTTGGAATATTACATATTTTTTAATATCACTTATTTTCGCATAGTGTAACAAAATCATTTAATCAATGAATACCGATGTTTCAACAAAATTATGAAATTATTAATTTTGGCATGTTAATTAGGAACATACAATTTATCACACCTTTTAAAGACATTAATTTAGTTGTTAAATCACATACTTATCATTAAGGAATGTTAACTCGAATGGTAAATTATAATGAGCTTTGAAAGATCACATTTGCATCTGTACATCAACCTTATTACGATTTTTTTCCTTTAACATTAAACCTCTAAGCATTTTTCTAGTTTCCTCAAGGCATTCACATGGTCTTACCTCTGCTTTATAGTCCATCATATCTTGTATTTTCTCCTGTATTTCTGGCAACAATTCCTTTAGCTCTTTTATCTCCCCTTCAATGGAATAAAGTGGATCAGCCGAAGAATACTTCTTGACCGTAGCATCTTCAGTTACTGCATTTGGATTTTCCAATGTTTTGATTCTTGTCTCCAAAATATTTGCTGCGTTTTTGAAATGCATTATGGCATCTTCGAAGTTTGAGGCAAGGGAATTGGCCAAACCTGTAAATAAAAGATCAAACAAAATTAATACAAATAGATAGACATAATTAATGGGTAGGTATGTAGCTTCGCACTCTCAATTTTGCTGCACAAGAACCCTTCTAGTGTATCAGTAGGACAGTAGAACAATTAGCGTAGTTAATAAATAGTACACTTGTCGGTAAGTGGAAGCGAGCCATAGTGCATACAAATACATATCTATCTTCGATTAGAAATTGTAACGTAGATACATTGTCACCAATAAGAACTAAGATAGAATCATTACCGTAAAAAGGGTCTCCAGTTTTCTACACTGATTATACTAAACTGCAGCATTAAGCTGCTATTTTGGTATTCATGCTTTTTTTATATAGGAGAACGGTGACAAACGAGCACACAGTCTACTTGATTGTAAACGGTTGCAGTGGCTCATAGACGTCTACATCTATCCTGGATTACGAATCAAAATGTAAATGTGTTGTCACCCGTGAGGACTAAGATGGAATGCCCCTTCTTTCCAGTAGGTCCCAGATTCTCTACATTCACCATATGAAACACAACAGCATTAAGCTGCTATTCTATTGCTATTCTATATTCACGATATTATTATGATTAATATTATTTGTGATATTCTGTGAGAGTGTGGTCTTACCCCAGTTAAGCCGACCCATTCGTGCTACAACTATACTACTAATATAGCTGCAGTATAGCTCTACCATGTAAACTGCAGTATAGCTCTACTACGTAAAAATTACACCGTAATACAGCTGCAGCTTGGTTCTACCACATGAAAAGTTTCGTTTTAGCTGTATAAGCTTGTAACTAGTGTTTCGAAGTTTGCCCCAGCTTCAACCAGACCAATTCAATAATATAATCTATTTCTATACAATCAAATAGAATAATGTAACATTAAAAAAAAAAGATCTGGAAAATTAATTCAATTTCGAGTAAACAGAGTTTATATTCTGATTAAATTAACTTCTGACATTTTACTATTTTGAGTTGTAACAAGAAGCTGCAGCCGCCCATCTCCTGTGTTCCTCTGTCCCCGCTTACGACACCCATGAGACAATGGGTGCGTCTGGCAGAAAAAAGCGCTAGCAAGCGCTTACTAGCGCTAAAATAGTTTTCGGCCAGGACACGATTGCTACTTCAGTAGCGCTGACACAATCCGCCATTTTGCTTATTTAATTTGTTTGTTTTGAAGTAGAGTTTATAAGTTGTTTTTTGCAATATTAGTTTTAAGTAATATAATGACATGAATAGACATATACATGTTATTAAAAATTCATGATTGGTAAGTTTTTAATATGAATACTTCACAAAGATATATTTAAATTAGGTTAGGTTCCCCGGTTAAAACTAACATCGTGTCCTAGAGGAAAATAGCTACTTACGATTTGACAGCGCTTACCGCTTACGGTCGCCATTTTGCTTACAAGCGCTTGCTAGCGCTTTTTTCTGCCAAACGCACCCAATGTGAACGTTTAAGAGCGTATATTCAAATTTGCGCAAGTCAAAATCGCTCTGGAACGGCGTATTATTGAAGCACACTACAATGTTCTCTGTGTGCGTAACTGCTCGAGGTGGGGCGAGCGCAAGGTCACTATAATAGTTGTATCCAAAGATTTTTGTATCTAGCACAAATCATCTTGATACTTTCGGAACTAAGAGAATAAAATAATTTCCAATAGCTTATGTCACTTACGACTGACTGTTACGATTGACTAATGGTCGTAGCTAAGACAGTGTATTTAAGAATTTTTATTTATTTAAAAACGTTTACGGCGAGCACTTCGCCCTTGAGCTACCATGACTCATATCTGTTTTGTTTCTATTTTATAATAACGTTACCTCTACACTAAGAATGTTTCCTAAGTATATAGTGGAGGCAGTCAACATAAGAACATAAAATTTCACAAGGACAAACATCCAGACCCGGAACAATTATTTGTAGGTTTAAAAAAAATAATAAAAGGGACAATTACAATAGCTACAAAGAACAAATTTTTTGTAGCCATTGTGATCGCTATTAGTTATACAGGTTTTTTGACCCAATTCGCAATGTATTTTATAATTAATGATTTCTTATATTTACGCGAACACTATACATGATTAAAACTACTTTTACGGATTTTATCGCGTTTATTTTTACTTTTTATTTACTTTTATTTTTTAATTCCCGACGTTTCCCCCGCGTAAAATAGCTGATGTGAAGCATCAACGTTCCGGGAAGTCTGCAGTTTGTGCGACGGACCCAACCATTAATAGATTTGATAGACCACAAATCCTCGCGAAAGAACACGCCTACAAGGATGATACGTGAGGCTATTGAAATTAACATCGTAATTTCAATAGAGAAGGAGGCTGGGTACTACCCGTGCTTGGGTCTATAATCAATTACTACCCAAGCATACCACTGAAACCTCGGGAATGGTTCATTTTGCATAGATCGGACCATAAACAATAATTAAAAAAGCTGAAGGTACTCCGGGTTTAACAATGACATCGGGACGTCAGTCATTGTCCCCCGTGACCATGGGTGCTGAAGGGGTGGGAATTAAAAATAAAAGTAAATAAAAAGTAAAAATAAACGCGATAAAATCCGTAAAAGTAGTTTTAATCATGTATTTTATAATTATTATATAGAACTGATCTAATTTGATCGAATTTGATTTGACGAATCATTTTTGGTCCAAACATCGTTAAAGATTGAACTTTCTGAATAATATAACTGTGAAAATAGTAATAAATCTTATGAACTCACAATTCATGCACTTCAAAGAGCACTTAAAAAAAGAACGGCATAGTTCCAACATTTTTAATATCTCACACCTTGAAAGCCTCGATAAAATCCTTGCATGGGACATATAATGTTACTTTATTTATTGAAAATAACAGTACCTACAAGCAATTGAAGAAATTGACTAGTGGAAGAGCTTTTCCACATGCCTTTTGCATTTTACTAAATGTACTTATCTAAGCAGCAGCATGTAAGTTAGATATTGTAATGACTATTATTACGATGCATAGCGCAAACTGGTGACATGCATCAGGCAGTGAGAAAAAAACAACAAGTAAACATGATATCTGCATCTTGCCATGCCATCACATTACGCGCAAAGCAAACTTTGATGTTGCCTATTTAGTCCAAGTTTGATGGGAAAATTTGCAAAGCCCGATATAAGATATATTCAATTATTGAAACATCAAAAATTTAATAGTTCGTGAAAATTCGGGACATTTGGCGTCCCGAGTCATCATTGATCAGGACAAATTCCGCACAAATCGGGACACTTGGCAATACTAGCTTATGCTATCGGTGTAAATTAACACGTACGCGGTCTGTGGCGGGAAAAAGTGATACCTGCTGTCGTTGGCAAGACCCGGAGCGTACTGAATCGGACGGCGTTTGCGCGTGATGATTTATAGTATTTTTAAAATAATCTTATAAAATAATTGACTAAATAAAACGAGCTAAATTTTTTTTTTTTTGGATATTTAACATTACATGCATTTTGATAAAATAATTAAAATAGATAAGTTTATATCCCAATACACGGAAAAAAATGACATTGAAGTGGACAGTTTTGGTGATTTTATAGTATTGTTTTTTAATATTAAATCGAAATATTTTCGTAATTTAAGCTTTGCAATACACTAAAAGACTATACATTCTATTATAATAATGTTTTAAAAAAGTATTTTAGCTTATAATCATGGTTGTATTCCACCTGAAAGATAACTCTGACACATATTTTCGTAAAACGCTATGAAGGGATTTGTCTTCGGTCTAAGAAACCGTCATTAAAAACTATGATTTTCGGTTGCTATGAACTAAATAAAGACTTTATCTTTCTAAATCCGTAATTTTCTGCAAATAATTTGCTCACATCGTTACGATATCGCCCTTGAAAAAACTCTAAAACATGAAGTTTACGACGCAAATAGCATATGTCCTCTTAATACTTGATCTCTTACAGCATACATTTTGTAAACAAAACAACTCACCAATTTGATAATGAGTTTCGGCGATACGGCGGTCATCACTTCCATAGAGCTTTTTTTGAATTTCTAAACAGCTCACTGTTTAAATAGAAAAGGAAATTAAAAAATTAGCAAGATGAGAACCTGAACATTTTTAAACACATCATACAAATAATGAGCTGGCTTAGCAGATGTTATTCTGCCCTTTCCGGTAGGCGTCGCAATGATTCAGATTTTTTACAGTATAAATATAAAATTCCACCAATATTAAAGAGTATCAGGTGTCAACATTAAAATAATGTTTTTGTTCCACTCTTCATCATCATTATTATTACAGCCCTTAACAAGTCCACCGCTAAAAGGAATGCTAAAAAGCATGATCCTGAGCCACCTGCATCGACTGACTTTCTGCATGTCTTACCAGGTCGTCACTTTATCTCTGTGGGGGCTTCCCCATACTTTACCTACCCATATGAGGTTGCAACTCGAGTACCTTTCTTCCCCATTGGTTGTCGGTTCTTCGAGTTATATGGCACGCCCGTTGCCACTTGAGCATAATGGTCGGTTACTAGGTTACTAAATTTGATCTATTATAAAATGAAAATTGTAATTCCAAAATGGGCAAGCAAAACTATTATTACTCTTCCTTTTGCTAGCCGATTTAGAAGATTTATTAAACAATCAATTTAAAAGAATGCTTATTTAATGTTAAAAATACTTACTCATATCAATCACAGCTTTATCATATGTCTCGCTTTCAAGAGCCACCTCTCCCAAGGCGAGATGAACGTCGGCCAACAATGCACGGTCACCGTCACCGCCGCCCGTTTCCACGCGCCGGTGTAGAATACTGCGTGCTAGGTCTTCCATGCAATAAATAAATGTTTTTTAACTGTTTTATACCCAAATATAATCAAATTTCAAAAACAAAATGTTATGTTGTTATCAGACGATAAAAATGAAATAAAATTTTAATAAAACACAAAAAAGTATTGGTTAAAACAATTGAATCATCTCTGGTTATGTTGTTTTGCCTCCATGTCTCTGAAACTACGGTCTAACCTTTCTTAAATCTTATTTTACAAGAACTACAAGCATGAATTACGAGAAACATGAATGAAAGGAAGTCTGTTGCACACACCAAATGGTACTATAAATGTAAGTGACAAACAATCCACTCAGTCCACTAATATGTTGTGGCCCATAAACAATTTGATCTATTGTAGATTAGGAATAGAAATGCAGATGATATCCGAATCGGAATGAATCAGAATATTAAAGATTCTCCAATTTTCATCACCCACCACATGAAACACAGCAGCACTCTGCAGCCATTTCACATTGGTATTATGTATAAACATGGTACTATTCTAATTGAGCCAAACCATAGAATACTATAATACACAATAGAATGGCTATCAACCTTATTTTGTACGAGGATCGGTGTCGCCGACAGCACACATACAAGCAATTATGTCGTATTATCACTACTACAAACCTGACTAGCTGTGTTGACAGACTGAGCAAATACACATTTTATACTTTAGATTAATGTTTTTGACACATTTTTTATTTTTGTTACTAATATTCACAAAATATAAATAGTTTTGACTTACTGGTTGTAAGATGTCTTCTTTATATAATGCTTATAATGTTTTATAAAGGCTTTAGGAAGTTTAAGGGATTCAGAAAGAAAGAGAGACAAATTTATATGGTGTTTTAAACAAAAACAGGGTCTTTAAACTAATGATACAGAGGGAGAAACAGTACACGCAAAAGAATAAAAAGGAACAAAAAAAGTTTATAATGATAATATAATGTAAATAAAGGAATTACTAAAATATATTCTCAAACTATCATAACACTTACCTAGCATCTCCCACGCCAGTTGCAAATTGTCAACATCATCTTCATTTTCTAGATTTGCTATAGATTCATCCATTGGTTCACCATTTGAAGTGCCCTGATAACATCATGATAAATAAAAATTATTTATCTCACCAATACACTTTTTGGCAATTAAAAGCAACCACAGAACAAATCTTAAAATTTATGCATTGTCATTTAACATTGTAAATTTATTTTAAATGTGCATACAGTCCTGTGGCCCATAAATGTCTACTTTTATCTTCCATAAGAATCAAAATGATGTGTGATGAGTGATGTCTCAGAAGGAATAAGACAGAATGCCTCATATCCAGTAATAAGGGCATCTGGTTCTTTACACTCACCATATGAAACACAGCCGCATTAAGCTATTATTTCACGCCAGTATTGTGAGAGTGGTCCTTCCACATTCGAGCCAACCCATTCATGCTAAATAATACTAATATTAAACGCCAATACTTATCTACAAATCCTACCTAGTGGTAAGTGCTTTGCTTTATTTATATACTGATAGTTGCTTGTTTGCACAATACATAGGAATATGTACTATTGTACTTTCCTTAAGAGAGTAACAGTCAGTCAAATGAAATATGGGCCTATCTCATAGTGGAGAGGATTTGTCACAATCCCCACACTCAGCAGGCAGATAATGGGTAAAGTATTGTTGCAAGCTATTATTAATGCCCCTATTGCCATCTAGTGTCGGGGAGCAGAGCTTTCTAGAAAATGTCATGCGTGGACTTTCCACAAACAGCACCATCTAGTATCGAATAGAGGAACTAACCTTTCTAGAAAAGTTCACACTCGAATTTTCTAAATCTACTCGGTCAGGACTGGTATTCACTGGAACATTTTAGATGTTTCGGTGGAAAAGGCCTATATAAAGCCGTTTGGGGGCGAACGGGGCAGTATTGACTTGGCAATACGAGCGAAGCTTTCGGAGCGAAATAAAGTGTTAAGTGTGATTAAAGTTTTAATTGGTGTTCAGGAATTAAAGTGCCAATTTTGGTAATTCAATCGGCAGTTTTTATTGTCACAAACCCTAAGCTCGTAACAGTATCATACATTTCACACATAGATGCTGCCCTGTTACTGGTCTAGGTCATTGACAAACAATTCTGGTATCTATTGGAGGTCATAAGATCTTAATATTTTCCATTATTAATTCGTAACACAACCATATACAAAATAGAGATATGCCATAAACACTGAAGAAATTTTGACTTTACTTAAAAGTAAAACAAAAAAAGTACAATTGCTTACTTATTGTATAATCGATTGTCTATCAAGTGTAAAAAGCATCCCTAAAATGGGAGCAGTGTCCAGTAGACTTTTAGTTGGCTTATGATTAACATGTAATATTTTATTTACTGAGACAGTAATAGGAAATTATGGCATAGGAAAAAGAAGCAAGAACGGCAAGAGAATTGTAAATTTGGCCCTGGAGAATAATTTAACCATACTAAATAGCGTTTTCAAGAAAAGAAAAACCAAGAAGTGGACTTGGATATCGCCAGATGGAAATTACCGAAATGAAATTGACTTTATAACTAGTAATCAACCCAAGTTTTTCCGAGATGTTAGTGTAATAATAATTTCAATTTCAATAGCAACCATCGTATGGTCAGAGCAGTACTATTTCACAAACAACAAAAGAAACAACGAAAACACTTTCACCAGAGTGAAAATACCTGCAAGACTGATACAACGTCTCAAAGCAACGTAACAACCGGAGAAATAGACAAAATACAAGAAATTTACAACATAGAAACAAACGATATTTATAGAAAGAAGAACAAATCAGTAAAAAACAAAAATACACTGAGCTCGAAAACAATAGATCTCATTCAAAAACGGAAAGAACTGCTTAAAAATAGAAGAAATAAAACAACATTACATGAAATTACTGAACTAAGTAAGGAGATAAGTCGCAACATAAAACAAGATAAGTCGAATAAAAGAATAAAATGTATCCAAAAACACATTACAAAAACAGGAGGTATCAATAAAGCACTTAAAGAATTAAAAGAAACAACGCTATGGGTCCCGAGAATGAAAAGCAAAAACAATAAGGACGAAACAAGAAGACAGCCAATTTTAAAGATAGCGACAGACTATTATCGGAAATTATACTTTAAAATTAAAACGAAAATACTTTAAAATTAAACATAAACCTTGAAGACAAAACAGAAGAAATCCCTCCGATTCTTGAAAGGGAAGTTCAGCATGCGATAGAAACACAGAAAAACGATAAAGCTCCTGGACCTGATCATATAACCAATGAGATGATGAAAGCTATATTGCCAGAAACAACAAAAAAAACTAACTAACTTGTTTAATCTTATCCTAAACACAGAATCCATACCTTCACAGTGGACAATAAGCACTATAATACTCATCTTTAAGAAAGGAGATAGATCAGACATATGAAACTATCGCCCAATAAGTCTCATGTCCAACATATACAAGGTGTTCTCAAAAATAATACTGAAGCGCATTACCAAAAAACTTGAAGAACAACAATCAAGAGAACAGGCTGGATTCCGATCGGGCTTTGCAACAATTGACCACTTACATGTGGTAAAACAGCTCATTGAAAAATGTCAAGAATACAATTATCCATTATACATGGCATTTGTGGACTATAACAAAGCGTTTGACAGCCTGGAACATCAGTACATTTGGGAAGCCCTGAAAAATCAAGGAATAGAAAATAAATATATAAGGATAATAAAAAATGTGTATTCCAACAGCAAAGCACGAACCAAACTAGAAGCAGAAGGGGAAATATTTCCAATACACAGGGGAGTGAGGCAGGGAGACCCACTCTCACCAAAACTTTTTTCATCCGTGCTAGAGAAAGTCATCAGGAAAATGGAATGGGACAACATAGGGATTAACATAAATGGAACACATTTAAATCATTTAAGATTTGCAGATGACATAATACTTATAACAGATAACTCGGAAAGCCTTAAAAACATGCTCCAAGATTTATCATGTGAAAGTAAAAAGGTGGGACTAACAATAAACAAAACAAAGACAAAGATAATAACAAACAGATCCCAAATAAGTATCTCAGTAGATGAGGAGGAATTAGATTATGTAAATTCCTATGTATACTTAGGCCAACTTATCGCCTTCAACAACCAAATGGATTCAGAGATTGAAAGACGGGTAGCCAATGCCTGGAAGAGATTTTGGTCCCTCAAAGAAGTGCTAAAAGGCAATCAATATAATATTGCAATGAAAAGGAAAGTATACAATACATTCATATTACCAATCCTTACCTATGGGTGCCAGACCTGGGCAAACACACAAAAACAAAACCAAAAACTGATTACATGCCAAAGAGCCATGGAGAGGAGTATACTGGGTTACACAAAAAGAGATAGAAAGAGAGCTGTAGATCTAAGACAAATTACCAAAATTGAAGATATAATAGTTAAAATTAGAAAACTCAAATGGAGATGGGTAGGCCACATGATGAGAGAGAATAGAAATAAATGGACGAAAGATATAACAGAATGGACCCCTAGATACCAAACAAAAAGAAAACGAGGAAGACAAAGAAAACGTTGGTCTGATGACTTAAAAAAGCATGCGGGTCCAACATGGCATAGAACAACTGAAACAAGAGCAGAATGGAGAAAGCTGGAGGAGGCCTTCGTGTCGCAAAGACACGCCGACGCGACGCCCGATGACAACATCATACTTACCTAATAATATAACATCAACTAAAATTAAATACATATGATATTAATAATGTATAATAGTAATTCAATAATGCTAATAATGAATTTAATGTTAAGGTCAATTTTACTTTAAAGTTATATATTTTAATTTGCATGTATAATTTTAACTATGAAATGATAAATTATGTATATTGTGTTGGCAATAAAGGCTTAATAATAATAATTTTATTTACTAACAGGTTTGTTCTCATCTGTTCCACTAGTTGAAACAGTACTTCCAGGTTCATCTTCTTTAGTAGTTGATTCAGCTTCTATTTTCTTTACTTCTCCACTCCCACTATCAGCAGCCACACCATTTGCTTTCTCTTTCTCTGGTTTGGCTTCTGCTTCTATTTCTACATCTCCATTCTGTTCATCTTCACCATTTTCTTCTTGTTATAAAAAAAGGAACAAATTATAACAAATATTTTATGACAATTACTTGCGTCAAAATTTGATAATAAATACAGAAACATAGACCTAAAGTAAGTTGTACATGGCCATTTTTTAAAATATCAAATTTCATATAGTTTAGCAAGAGTTCAATAGCAAACACACATACAGAAAATTTACATATATAAAGGTTATATAGTAAATACACTCTCATGCTCAGACCACAGATGGATCTGCTGTGTACTACAGGTCGATATCCCCGCTATACCACCATGGACAAATCCCCGCAAGACGGATAAAATAAAATACCTCAATAGGCTGACGTCTTCGCTCGCGGGTGTTGGAGGAACTAATACCATAGCAGATCAATCGCTCCTGGAAGAATAGGTAGCAGCTGTCACTAAAGCCATGATCGATAGCTACCATGAATCATGTCCAGTAATCACTCCACTAAAACATGCTGAGCAAAAGCAACAGTGGTGGGGTAAAGAACTAGACAGGAAACGTAAGAAGGTAAGAAAAGCCCTAAATAGGGCAATGAATACCTCAAAGGATGAAGACTGGCTTCTATATAAGAAAGCTAAGTCTGAATACAAAAATGTATCAGGTATCGACGCACAACAGGGTGTCGCAAATTATGTGGTAGCATAGAAACCTGTGAACAAGCAAATCGGATAAGGAAAATCCTAGCTAAACAGAACACGCCGGGATCTATCTCTTTAAAGAAACCCGACGGAAGCTACTCAACATCGCCGGATGAAACCCAACGCATCCTAATTGATACTCACTTCCCAGGTTGCTGTGTAGTTGAAAGGGTGAACCGGCATGAAGATGCACTGACACCAACAAAAGAAGACTGGGAATTAGCACAAAGAGTGGTGACGATGGACAAAATCCATTGGGCTATTCATAGTTTCCAACCCTATATAAGGCAGCAGGACCTGACGACTTATTCCCGGCACTTCTACAGTGGGGGGGTAAAGTCCTAACAGTCAGACTTGTTGCCATAATGAGAGCATGTCTGGCTCTTAAATATGTTCCTAGGGGATGGAGGCAAGTGAAAGTCACGTTCATACCCAAACCAGGTAAGAACGACTATACAGACCCTAAATCCTACAGACCTATTAGCCTCACATCCTTTCTCCTAAAGACGATGGAGAGGATATGTGAACGGGAGCAAATTTCTCCAGCATCAAAGGTGCCCTAAGTAGACATAATGTTGAACCGGCACTGATTGACTGGATAGTAAACATGCTCAGTACACGAACAATAAAGATTGCTAGTGAATCTCAGACAATTCAGATCATGAAAGGATGCCCACAGGGTGGAGTTCTTTCACCTCTCCTGTGGAATATGGTCATTAATGAACTCATCAGCAAATTAAATGCTAACCATTTCTACACAGTCGGTTATGCAGATGATCTGACAATACTGGTCTCTGGTAAGACAGCAAGCATTGTGTGCGACCTGACCCAAACGGCTCTCCGTATTGTGGAGAGATGGTGCAGGGAATATGACCTAACCATTAAACCAAATAAAACGGTTATAGTAATGTTCACACAAAAACGAATGCTGAATAACTATCATCTTCCAAGTATTTTCAGCACAAAACTCCAACTTTCTTCCGAGGTAAAATACCTAGGTCTTACATAGTAAACTTAACTGGAACAAACACATAGAAAACAAAATCATCAAAGCTAGTTTAACTTTCTGGCAATGCAGAAACATGATTGGCAAACGATGGGGCTTAACACCAAAAATTATACTGTGGCTGTAAAAATTGTAATTCAGCCCATGATCCCATACGGCTCTCTGGTATGGTGGACCAAAACCAATGAAGCCACCACTATACAAAAGCTTCAGCATTATCAGAGATTAGCTTGTATGGCTGCCACGGGCTGCATAAGGACTACACCAACAGCAGCTTTGGAGGCTATGCTGGAGCTAACACTGCTTCATCTACATATACAACAAGAAGCAACTTTAGCTGCCATTAGACTCAAGACCCTAAATCTTTTAAGTAAGAGTAGAGTCCCCCATACAGATATAATTGATAGAATTTACTAAAAAAATTCCTATCTTACAAGCCAAGTATGATAGGATTCCAAAACAATTTGTATTCGATAAGAAGTACAGGATACAATTGAAGGAAGCTGACCATCTGGAAGGATTGGCTCCAAGAGAGCTCAAAGTTTTCACGGATGGCTCTAAGACAAATGAAGGTGTGGGGTCAGAGGCTTTCTCTGAAGACCTTAATATCCACATATGCACGCTGCTGGGTACCCACAACACAGTTTTCCAGGCTGAATGCATGGGTATCATCCAAGCGGCCATAGCAATAGATGCTAGAAAGGTGAAAGACTTCTCCATCAGATTACTGACCGACAGTATGGCGGTACTACAAGCACTGAGTTGCAATGTGACAAACTCGGGACTGATATACGAGTGCCATCAACGATTGAATGAGGTATGTAAGCACAACAATGTGACTCTGCAATGGATCAAGGGACACAGTGGATCTAGAGGCAACTATGCAGCAGATGAACTGGCCAGAAGGAGATCGGCCCTAGCAACTATAGGGCCAGAACCAATAATACCAATCTCCTTTGGCTACGTTCGTTCACTGGTACGTAGATACTTCAATAATTTACACGCTCAGCTTTGGAAAAATTTTGTAGACAAGCTAGGGAGGCCCTACCTTAAATAAACAGTCGTCTAACCAAGGTTCTAATGAGACTGAACAAGCCACAGATCAGGATAGTAACAAGTGCTATCACAGGATATGGCTCTTTTAACAAACATTTGTTCACCATAGGTGTTACTGACAGCCCCCTGTGCAGGGCATGCATGGGAGAGGAAGAAACGGCGGCTCACGTGTTGCTGACATGTCCAGAAGTCGCATCATACAGGGTTAAACATCTCGGCACGCCGGGATCACTCCCCGAAGTTGCTTGCAACATCAAAGGACTGCTGAGCTTCTTCGGGGAGATATCATGGCTCGAATAAGCATATTATTCCTGCCCACACGCAAAATACGCGCTTAGACGTGGAGTTGTGGAAAACAGTCCGTCGTAAACTAAATTAAACTACTAGTAAATACACTAAAAATAAACTCAAATAAACCTTCATTGTCATCATCTTCCTCATCAGCATTACCAGTTCCAGGCATACCATCTCCAAGGACTCCACTTTCCTCTCTTGAAAGACCAAGTAGGGCTTTGCCATACCTATTAAATAAACAAAAAGTTACAAAATAAGACCAAAAACTGGATTCGCTGATGTAAGTATGATGTCTGATGTAAGGCTTGCTGTTTTATTTATTACTAGTAAATACCCAAAGTGTGCTACTATACTAAAAAATAAAAACATTTTGTTTATTCGTTGGAAAAAAAGGAAAATTAGTTAGTTTTCTTTATATACTCCCTAATGGCCTAAAACCATCTTCGCACTATTGTCTTTCTAATGAAACCGGTTTGGGGCACATTGGTTGGATGGTTTCAATCTATAATGGATATAGGTAGAAATATTTTGTGTTTTATATCAATAAATAACATTTAGATAGTTTTGTGGCATAATGATATGAAGATATTGCATGTGTTCTTATAGTTTTCCATAATCAAGTATATGTCAAGTATATATACAAGGTAATATTTGAACAAGCTGGTCAGATATTAGTTCTTACCATAAGTATGCTTCTGCACATTGATCTGCTGTGTCACCATGTTCCTTGGCAAGAAGCTCGCAGGCTTTTGCAAGAGTTTCTACTGCAGCATTGTAATCTCTAACAGCAAGATGTCGCCTTCCTGATCCTAGCAACTCTGTCGGGGATGAGGTGCTTACTTCTACTACATCAGCCATCTTTAAGTACTATAAATGTCACTGTTTTTCACTAGAACAAATCAGGTATTGTTTTTTTAAGTGTGACAAATGAGTACACAGCCGACTTGATAGTATATGCATGTTATGATGACACCTGTGCATGCTATAATTACATCTATCCTGGATTATGAATAAAAATGTAGATGAGTTGTTACTCCAAGATAGAATACCTCATAACCAGCAAAAAGCATCTCCATACATGTACAAAGAATTTTACATTTCATAAAGTGTCATCAAAAGATATTGTAAAATATTTTAAGACTACTGATATTAAGAGAACCGCCGATCTGTGGGGGATTTCTGTTAAAGTTATTGCGTCTATAATAGATACAATTGCACCTCTACTATCTATTATTTTTAATACTAGTATTGAATCTGGTGTGTTTCCTGGTTTAATGAAGCATAGTAAAGTAATACCTTTATTTAAATCTGGTAGTACATTGGACCCCGCTAATTTTAGACCAACTTCAACACTACAGTGTAGGAAGCGATGTTCTTAAATAATTTCATATTTAAGTGACAGAATGCAAAAAGTTGTCATCAATAGTATGAGTTCTTCTGGGTCGATTGTTCAAATGGGCGTGCCTCAGGGCTCAATTCTCGGCCCCTTTCTGTTTCTTGTATATATTAATGACTTACCTTACATAGTAGGTGAGAACCATAATATAGTATTATTTGCTGATGATACTTCATTAATCTTCGAATTAAAATGAAAGTTATTAAATTACGAAGAAGTAAATAATGCTATAGCTAAGTTAGTCAATTGGTTCAATGTTAATAATTTGCATTTGAATGGAACTAAAGCTAAATGTATGAAATTTGTAACTCCTAATGTTAAACATGTCAATACTAATGTAATTTTAAATGAGGAGGAACTGAGCCTTGTTGATACCACATTTTTCTTAGAATCACACTGGATGCAAAGCTTCAATGGCTCCCCCATATATCAAAACTAGCTAGCAGACTTAGTTCTGCAGCATATGCTGTAAAAAAGATTAGGACTCTTACCAGTGTTGAAACAGCTAGAATAGTTTAGTTATTTCCATAGCATTATGTCGTATGGTGTTTTGCTATGGGGACACGTGACTGACACTGAAATTATATTTATTTCACAGAAGAGGGTCATTAGAGCAATATATAATTTAAAACCAAAAGAGTCACTGAGACCAAAATTTAAGGAAATTAATATATTAACTCTGGCCTCTTAATACATTTATGAAAATGTAATGTACATACCCAAAGATAAAAGTAGTTTTGCGAAAATAAGTGATATTCACTCTATAAATACTAGGAGCAGACACAAGCTAGTAGTACCAGTTACTAGACTCCACTGAGTCAGTAATTCATTCTTGGGGCGATGTATATGCTAATACAACAAAATCCCAGAAAATATACAAAATTTGTCATACACAAAGTTCAAAAATGTTATTAAACTAAGTTTGTATACAAAGGGTTATTATAATATTAAGGAATTTATGGATGATAATAAACCCTGGGAAGGGTGATCACTACCAAGCTATTTCTAGATTGTCTCGTGTTGTTAGTTGTAAACATGATTGTAAACTATTATTGGAAAAAAATAGTCCCGCTGGGTCTTCCCAGGACAGAGGTTTTTTTTTGCGAACCAGTGGTAAATGAAAAAAGTGACTTTCAATAAGTATTGTTATAATCAACATTGAATAAAAAAGTTTTTGTTTCTGTTTCATAATTACCATACAAAATACAGCAGCATTACACTGCTATTTTACGACACATTCATGCTGCAACTATAATATATCTGCAGTGTGGCTCTACCACAGTTAGTGTTGTAACTTTTAGCATTACTATTAACTTTTTAATCTTATTATTTATAGAAATATTAAATCTATACAAATATTTTCTCCTGTATATAAGAGGTTGTTTACTTACATAAATTGCACAAAGGCATACATCCAGACTCAACAATTATTTATATGCCACATACTAATTATTATATAATTGATAATAATTATTATTTGTAGGTTTTTGAGTCGTTATCAAGAAAATGCTGCCAATATATATTATGCTGCTTCATTTTCATTTCCTTCAGTCACCTTTTACGACACCCAATACGGCATTTATGATCATAAATATTTCGTTCATATCTCGAAATATCTATTAGTTTATTAGTGATTTAAATTTTTTAAAACAATTCAAAAGTAAAAGCCACCTGCCGGAGTCCTAACGGTAAGTATGACAATTGACAAGAACACAAAAGGGACATAAAATAGCCACGTGTCCCGTTCAAAAAACTTTTACTACAATAAAAAATAGGATATAATACCAGAGTTATGTCGTCAGAAATATACTACACAAATAAAAAATGTTAATGTAACAATATAAGAAAAATTATGTTACCGCCAAACAAATGTCTGAGCTATAAAAAATACAAAGGCAAGTAATGTATACTTACATTTAATTAAAACAAATTAGTGAGTAGATTAGAAAACTTTTCGTAGCACGATACTAAAATGAGTCTAATAGCTAGTAAAAAAATGATAATACACTCTAAAATACACGCTAAAAGAAAACGCGGTATTTCTTCTCATCGGCTCATCACAGTCTGACCATAGAGTTATTATTGTTACAAATCCAAATTCAAGCAGGCAAAAGACTTAGACTATACAGCCTTTTCCATCCGACCATAGAGTAGAATAACCTGCTTAGGGCAGGCGGAGCAATAAAACAAAGGCAACCCTTGCCACGCTATCCGTGAATTTCTGTAACAGCAGGGGTCCTAATTAATTCAAACGTTAACGCCATCCACTACGATCTGGGGACGGTGAAGCCGGCCTTGCTCTCTCTTACCGAGACACAGGTGTTCTTTTCAACTGATATTTCGTATACCGAGTTACGAATTAGAACACTCCTTTGTGCCCCGGGCTGGAGTCTGTATATACATTAGAGAGGACATCTGTTTCGTCGCCTCGGCAGTCTTGAAGTTACGAAATTGTCCATCCTATGGCTGTGCGTAAACAGTGACGACCATAGGTGTGTCTACGGGTGCCTCTATAGGTCCCATAGTGGTAATGACTCTACCATCTCTGCACAGGGAGGATGACTCACTGACCCATACCGTAAAGGAGAAAGCCGATCTCCTAGGCTTTCTCTTTGCGTCCAACTCGACTGTCGATGACGGGGGTGAACATACCGCCGACCATCCCACGGTGTGAGTGCTCCATGCGGGATGTGCTGTTTACACAGCTGGATGTCAACAAATTGAATGGGCCTAATGGAGTCCCACCCATTGTGCTGAAGACATATGCTCCGGAGTTAGCATCGTTTTTAAAGCATCTTTTCCGTTACTACTACTCCCTAGGCGTAGTCTCGAATCCCTAAAAAAGGGACTGCTCAGATCCGTTCAACTACATGCCTATCGCTACTACCTCCGTATTTTCCAAAATAATGGAAACAGTTAATAACTGCCAGCTCATGAGTTACCTTGACGATCACCAGCTGATTAGTGACCGCCAGTACGGTTTCCATCGGGGTTGCTCAGCTGGTGATCTTCTGAGTTATCTAACTCATTGATGTGCGGAGGCAGTAAAGTCCAAGGGGGAGGCATTGGCCGTTAGTCTGGAGACAAAACGCTTCTTTCGAAGCTTCCTTCCGATGGGCTTTCCGAAAAAATATTGTTCCGATTACAAGCCATTAACGCTGTTGTTTCACAAGGCTGCGTACTACCACCAACGCTGTTTCTTCTGCATATCAATGATATGTTGCAAACCGGTAACATTCATTGACACAGCACTAGTGATGCTTTATACATTGATTGTGCCAATATTTCTCGGGAAAACGTCGCCGAGTACCGGAACAAATTTATTTGCTGGGTATAATTAATGTATTAGATTATTTCTATGAGCACATAATATCAAAAAAAAACTTCATGGGAACCTTATAAATCTTTAATTACCAAGTGGTAAGTTTGGTCTTGCAGTGGGTTAAGGCCTTCCATTCGAACATCTTCATAAGAATGTTAACAATGAAGAAAAAAACGCATATGTCACCAGTAGCATTAAATATAATTTTGTCAAATCAAATAAATTTTATTGCGTTCAGGCAGGATATAAGGTGTTTTCAATGGAAGAAATTCATATGTAAAAACCCATAAACCATCAACAAGTAGGTACACATACAAATAACTTAAGTTATAAACTTTAATACTCATAAAGGGTTTTAATTTCATTCAGCATGTAAAAGCACCAAACGAAGTAACGGAAACCTCTTCTACGTGCATCGATCTAATATTAAGTAATCCCCCGGCCATACACTCGACGAGTGGCATGGGAAGTAGAGAGGAAAGGAGGCAGAGACGTAGTGTGGCCACAATTAAGTCATGGCGCACTTCATGCTCCTCGTCATGCCCGAGTGACTGTATACACACTCTCGCAAACGTGGCAAACGCAGTCCGAATCGAGCGCTCGTTACGAAAGCTCGTCACGTGTCATTTAAAAATCATAAATAGTGTACCTATCGTCATCATTCAGCTACTTATATTATCACATGAGTAAATAATATACAGAGAAAAAGCTATCTCGACGACGACAACGTATATTTCTTTTTATGACATTGATATATTTAGTTGTAATTAATTTACTTTGTATTATAATAAAATTCAAGTATTGTAATAAAATTCATAAATTACCTTTTATAGCATAGTAGTAATAGATACTTCTCTTTTAGTCACAAAATTACTACTAATTTGAATTCTACACGTTTGTTTTTGGAGAAATCTATAAAAAAATGTTTGGAAATATGTTTTATGTGTTTCTATTCGTTACTTATATCAAAATATAAAAAAAACGAAATGAATTTTTATCTGTTATCTGCATTGAAGTAATATGTACTTACATACTAGAACAGCTATCTCAAACAATAAATGTGCGCTACTCTGTGTTCGTATGGTTGTTTTCTTTATCATAGAATAAACATAGGTAGAATGACCCGTAGGTAATAGTAGATTGTATTGTTAAATAGGTAAATTATATCGAGAACATTATTTAAATTTTGTCATTTATTTTGTATATTATATTTGCTTATTTAATATAATATTACATAATATTTTATCACAATTACATTTTAATGATATTTTTATCGAATATTTAAATCTAGATTAAGATAATTTTATATATTAATAAGAGTTGTCCATAAATGCTAGGCACGCGAGAGTTAAAAATGGACGAATTTATTCCACTTTGACTTAGATGTGGAAAACTAAAAATAAAATAAAAGAATAATAAGCAGATTTAAACAAGAAAATGTTTGCCAAATTATAATAACTTACCTATATATGTTTCTACAAAAAGAAATGTGTATAATAATATATTCGTCCTATACTTAAGTACCCACAAAAATGTCGCATCTGAACATATTAATTTTAAAATCTATATTCCATGACACGAGATGGCGTCTTAGGAATATTACGTTTTATTGGTTAAGTATCTTATTAACCGATGAAAAGTAATTCCTTGGTTTTTACTGACATTTCTTGAATTATTTGTGCAATATCTAAATACACACGACGGCATATTTTTATCAAGAGATTTTTTTTAAATCATCACAACACGTGACAACTCTATAAGCGCCTAGCGAGTGACTGATTAAAGTGCGGTGTATGCACCGCAGTTGAGTGGAACAGAGTAGCTGAATGCAGTGTCGCCTCTAGTACGTAGTACATAATAGCTCAATGATGGTTATCTATATGAAATTTCGAACAATATTTCAAATATATTTTTGTGTGAATTTGAAATAAATACAACGTCAAGTTATTTCAAATATGTTATAAAACTATTTTTTATTTACATTTTACACTAAAAATAAATGAGAATTGGAAAAATAACACATTTTTGACCTAACCGCTAAAATGGCCCTTCTCGATTTCGAAGTACTTTTGGCACTTACTTTTCGCTTTTTATGCCACAAATTATATATCTACGTGTTTGTTATATTACAAGGAATACACAAAAGTATAAAACTCACCTTTTTATTTCAAAAACACACAGAAAAACGAAGAAATCACTGAGCACTAGCTGCACAATACCACGCACACTACTGGTGTAAAGACCCGTTACGTATCCTTAAGGCGAACTAGGCAAAGGCGCAAAGTTACAAAGGGGCGCAAGGTTACAAAGGGGCGCGTGAGGAAGTTTAACTTACATTCATAAAATAAAAAATTGACCTTCTATTGAGATGTAGAGTTTCCGTAGCGCGCGCCATCTACTTGATTAGTAGGAGTAATCGCCCTCAATCTCTCATCACATTTTCCATTCAAGCCCACCTGTTTTTTTTATTATTCCAAGCCAGCGCTAAACTACTCCTTGGTAACTATCTTTAATAGGATAGTAGTTTAGCGCTGGCTTAGAATGCGCCGCACCTTACCATGTGGTAAGTGGTGGTGTAGCCTAAGATGGTGAAGCGCACTGACTTAAAAAAACCTATTCTTGCCTTAAAGACACCCATACTGTAATCGGATTGGAAAGACAGATGCTGGCAACTTCAAAATTCTACTCCTTTGCTGTACTTATGATGAACGACGAAGCAAATCGGTTGGTTCGAATGCGTGGTAAGGCAACAATGAAAGGGTAGAGACTCACTGGCCGAACGTCTGGTTGTCCGATGGTGGAAGGGAAAGGAGGAATTAAGTTATGCAATTCATGCGCACACTCTCCGAAATGCATCCTGTAGAAATCTGAAAGGCTGGTAAGATTGGTTTTAACCAAATTCAGGTCACCAATAAGCCTCTTAGCACGCCTTTCCATTGAGTCCAAAGTTGCTAGGTGGCATTTTGCAGCACCAGCCCATATATGGCAACAATGTTCTATGCACCACTGGACTTGCGCTTATTAAAAAGTAAGCAGCTGTACCGGCGCGAAGTATCGCCGCACCTCTGCAAGGACTCTTAGCTTCCTTGCAGCTGATTTGGCCTTGGACTCAATGAACCGCCAGAAATGCAGATATGAGGATATCTCAACCCCCAACAACTGAAGACGGTCGGTGTATTACAGTGATATATTTCGAAAGAAGGAGCCTGGGTGAGCTGGCTCTTTTTTGCAGTGAAGAGACACGCTTGTGTTTTGGGGGCGTTGAATTTCACAAGATTGGCATCGCCCCACTCGCATTCGGAGACTGCCTGTAGTGTAAGATTCGCACGCTCTACTACAGCTTCTCTTTCGGACTGGATTTGATCCCGACTGGCCCGAGGACTTGGCTGGTATCTCTCCACAACCGTAATGTCGTCTGCATACCCATAGATACCGGGCGTACGCAGATCATTAATATGCAGCAGAAAGAGAGTTGCGGAGAGAACGGACCCCTGAGGAACACCGGCGTTAGTCGTCACAGAATCATCAGGAGGAATGAGCAGCCATCGGCGACGACCCAGAGAGACCGTTCACTCAGAAAGTCCTTTACCAAGTCAGTCAGATCAGGGGATAAGCCGTACGCTGGAAGCTTATGTAAAACCTGTGACGTGTTCTTATTATTTTGCAACTAAACTATATTGTAAATTACTATAGATTATTTTCAAAAATATGGTTTATAAATTATAAATTATATATTTTAGTTATTTCATTATTTATAAATTATAATATATTATAGCCGCCAGAGGGTCGCCTAGGGTGCTATCGGTTTCAATTCCGCTTCTGGTTATATGCAAAAATATTTCAATACTTTAAACATCAGAACAAAATATTATGGATTTTCAGATCATAAGGGGGTTAGTTACTGTCAGCATTGATAACGTACAAACTGTTTAAAATTTGATCGATAAAACGAGGATTTTTAATTTAAAAATACTGAAAATTATAAAACTGAACTAAGGAGAACTGATTGGAAAGATTTCATTTTGGAGACTAAAAATATAAATACAAACTTTAATTTATTTCATGATAAAATTCAATATATTCTAAAAGTAACAATGTATAAAACGTATACTTTAGGAATATAAAAAATAATACTTGGCATACCAACGGTTTAAAATGTCTTGTAAAAATAAACTTTTTCTAACTAACAATAAAATCTTAAAAAGTTATTAAAAAAGACGAAAAAATGTTGGGGAAAACGGTATTAACCCACAGCGAAATAAAATCGAATAAAAAAATAGAGTAAAAAAAATCAAACAACGTAATCATAACAATGTGGCAAATAGTGGGGTAGCGTACAAATAAAACAAAGGAATTTAAAATCTATAAATATAATAAATCTGTAGAAAAAATGTAAAAACTACCACGCAACGCACCAAGCAGATTTTCGAGTCCGTATGTAGGCAGTAAATGTACGTGTGTAACAAATAAGCAACTTTCTATCTGTTGCCGGAAGAGTAAAAAAGGGTTGTATTACTTTTTTAATTTTATTGTCATTATAACTGCTGATAGTTGGATTAGATTTTTTTATAGCATAGGTGACAAACGAGCACACAGTTCCCCTGATGGTAAGTGATTACTGTGGCCTAACGAAATCTAAATCAATCCTATATTACGAATCAAAATGTAAATGCGTTGTCACCCGTTAGGACTAAAATAGAATGCATCGTTTCCAGTAAAAAGGGTCTCCGGTTCTCTACACTCACCATACAAAACACAGCAGCAGCAGAGCCTGTAAGCTCTGACAGCGCGCGACATGTTATACTCCCGTTCGCTCGGGACCGTAATGGCGGGAAAATTTGCAAAATAGCAAATTTTTTGCTATATTGCAAATTTTGCTATATTTTCACTTTGAGACAATATTTATGGATAAAACTTACAGGAATTCTTGTTGAATGTATAAACTATTGAATAAAATTATTTTTGGTTGCTAGAAATTGTAATAAAATACGTAAATTACCCTGTATAGCATAGTAGTGGTATATACTTCAATTTTAGTGACAAAATTACTACTAATTTGAAATCTACACCTTTGTTTTTAGAGAAATTTATATGAAAATGTTTGGAAATATGTATATTTTTATGTTCTATGTGTTTCCATTCGTTACTCATACCAAAATATTAAAATATTAAAAAATTAAAAAAAAAAATAATAATAATATTTTATCTGTATGACATTTCGAACAATATTTCAAACATATTTTTGTGTGAATTTGAAATAAATACAACGTCAAGTTATTTGAAATATGTAAGAAAACTATTTTTACTTACATTTTACACTAAAAATAAATGAGAATTTGGAAAATAACACATTTATGACCCAACCGCCAAAATGGAGCTTCCGGATTTTGAAGTACTTTTGGCAATTTACTTTTCACTTTTTATACCACAAATTATATATCTACGTGTTTACTATATTACAAGGAATATAATATAATACTTTCGTTTTTAGTCCAGACACAAATATAAAATTCTATAAAAAAAGACGGAGCACCTTCATCAAAACGACACGTGGAACGCCGAAAGTTCAGAGTGATTTCTTTTTTTTTTCTAAGAAACATTGCCAGGTTATGGTTTAAAATAAAAGAGCATATCTTTGTCTTTGATACTATTATCTATTGCATAGTGTCTTTGGTTTTGTTTAAAACGAAAAAATAGTTTTCTCATAGGTACACACGTTTACATAATTCTGATCAAATTAGCTCCACTACTTGGCGGACGTAAGGTAGGTATTGTACGATCAAAAGTGCGCATGGCTTGGTTTACAGGTAGCTACTATTTAACGCTGGTATTCTGTGAGAGCGTGGTCCCTCCCTGGACGAGCCGACCCGTTCGTGCTACAACTATTACTAATATAACGGCAGCATGGCTCTACCATGTATAAAATAGTTTTAAAGATTTTTCTAAAGATGATTTAGCTCTACGTATAATAGATATATAGAAAAGTGTGTGTATGTGTGTGTGTGTGTGTGCGTGCGTGCGTGCGTTCGTGCGTGCGTGCGTGCGTGCGTGCGTGCGTGCGTGCGTGCGTGCGTGCGTGCGTGCGTGCGTGCGTGCGTGCGTGCGTGCGTGCGTGCGTGCGTGCGTGCGTGCGAGCGTGCGAGCGTGCGTGCGTGCGTGCGTGCGTGCGTGCGAGCGTGCGAGCGTGCGTGCGTGCGTGCGTGCGTGCGTGCGTGCGTGCGTGCGTGCGAGCGTGCGTGCGTGCGTGCGTGCGTGCGTGCGTGCGTGCGTGCGTGCGTGCGTGCGTGCGTGCGTGCCTGCGTGCGTGCGTGCGTGCGTGCGTGCGTGCGTGCGTGCGTGCGTGCGACCGTGCGTGCGACCGTGCGTGCGTGCGTCAGTGCGTGCGTGCGTGCGTGCGTGCGTGCGTGCGTGAGTGCGTGCGTGCGTGCGTGCGTGCGTGCGTGCGTGCGTGCGTGCGTGCGTGCGTGCGTGCGTGCGTGCGTGCGTGCGTGCGTGCGTGCGTGCGTGCGTGCGTGCGTGCGTGCGTGCGTGCGTGCGTGCGTGCGTGCGTGCGTGCGTGCGTGCGTGCGTGCGTGCGTGCGTGCGTGCGTGCGTGCGTGCGTGCGTGCGTGCGTGCGTGCGTGCGTGCTTGCGTGCTTGCGTGCTTGCGTGCTTGCGTGCTTGCGTGCTTGCGTGCTTGCGTGCTTGCGTGCTTGCGTGTTTGCGTGTTTGCGTGTTTGCGTGTTTGTGTGTGTGTGTGTGTGTGTGTTTGTGTGTGTGTGGTACTTTGGAGCCAACACCAACCACAAAGGGCAGAATAATATAAATATAGAATAACATAGACACTAATATAGATATGTGCCGATGAACTAGCCATAACTCTTAGCCTTCGTCTCAACCAATCTCTGTCGCATTTAATTGTCCCAGGGCCTGGGATTATTGGTTATTGGGCCAGTTTGATTGGTAGGTATTTTTAATAAGCCTGGGACCCAGGCTTATTAAAAATACCAATAATCAAAATGCTACACAAAAATGTCGACCCGGAAAATTGCAACAATTATCGTTCAATAGCACTTCTTTCGTATTTTCCATAATATTTGAATCAATATAATATATTCAATGACGGACAGTATGGTTTTCGAAATCCCTCCCTCACCTCTAATTTAAGTGTAATAAATTGCTAGCTCCAAGATCACAACCTCGAGATCAATTTCAAGAAAACCAAACTGTTCCAATATATACCATACCAAAAACGCACCTTACATTTCATCTACTATAACCTTAATATTGCCTTAGAATCTGTAAATTCTCACTGCCTACTACGCTTACACTACGTACTACGTGTACGTATGACACCTGGCTAAGCTACGGTGTGGTACTTTGGAGTAATAGCACTGACGCTGATAAAATATTTCTTATTCAGAAAAAATATATTTGCATACTTGCAAATATAGACTCGATGACAATGAAATTACTTTACCAATTATAATATCCTGACATTAACATCCCTATATAAACACATCAACACGGTATAGGGATATTTTAACAACACACGAATTCCAAAGAGTAGGTATGTCCATATTTTATTAAGATGTACATGTCAAAGAAATCTTTATTTGATAATTTTCCCTTTTTTATATAAACATTGACTTTAAATGAGATTTCAGATTTTTTAAGAAGAGAAAAAAAACACAAGTTTGAAAACTGTACAACATGAAAGTTTAATTTTAAATATAAAAAATAAAGTTAAATCCTGTTAGGGGCGGCTATTAATTAAAAGTTAACAATCAGTAAAAACACCCATGACATTCATAACGCATTTGCATCGGTTGGGCATACTCAGAGTAAAATTGTCAGTATCCTGTTGAGGAATATTTTCCTAGGTCCTACTGAGATGCATAAAAAGTTGTTTTCCTGGAACCACCATTTTCAAGAATATCCCTCAAAGCTCTTGTTTGGAGTATATCGCAAGCATGCTAAATCGGTTCATATCTGGGGATTGCGCCAGTTTTTCTAGGAGCGACATCATATTCGTACAACCAAGTTGTTGCCACTGGCGTAAGTGAACGGGCATTGTCGTACTTAAGCAGGAAATTTTGACCCATTTGTGTTTGATGTGGCAAGACTATTAGTTCCAGCACTTCATTTCGGAATTTTTCAATCATCATAGTGCATTAAAGGAAAGGGGAATGAACGTGGACGCAAGTAAGACCAAAAGTATAAAGGTGTTTGAAAGAGAAGAAAGTAAAATGATATGTGAAATAAGAATAGAAGAGGAGTTGGTCGAGCAAGTAGATGAATTTTTATATTTGGGATGTGTATTTAGCAGGGATGGGAGATATGATAAAGATATAGAACGACGAATGAACGCAGGAAATAGAATAAATGGGGCTCTACACTCCATTGTGGAAAGTCAGAATGTGTCAAAAAATGCACGTATGGCAATTCAAAATGCTGTGCTAGTCCCTACTTTAACGTTAGTGTAGTAGTGGGTAGTGAAAGTAAGGTATGGCCGAGGAATCACGAGAGTTTAATACACGCAGTAGAAACGCGGTCGTTAAGGAGTATGCTAGGGCTGAATCTGAGTGACTGGGTGAAAAATTGTGTGATAAGAGTGTGATTTGCAAGATGATATTGTGACCAGGATTAAGAAAGGAATGCTTCAGTGGTTTAGTCATGTAGGAAGAATGATTGAGGAAAGTGACAAAGCAAATTTATGTTGCAGAAGTGAACGGAAATTACGGAAAGGGACGCCCTAGGCGAAAGTTTATTGACCAAATCGGCGATATATTGAAAATGGGCCAAGTTAATAGAACCCTGAACCCACGAGCGTGTATCCGAAGGAATATGGATGTGGAGGAGGCGAGAGAGGTGTGTCAGGATCGTGCCAAATGGAAGTCTATAGTCTCTACCTACCCCTCTGGGTGACAGGCGTGAATGTTTATATTATGTTATGTTTTTTGATAGCGTCCTGTTCTTCCACCAAAAATAATTCCTGCCATGACCATAATTGTACCACCTTGGTTTTATTAGATTAGATTTATCGGTGAAAAGCACCAAAGACCATTGATAAGGCTCCCAGTTCACATGTTCTCGAGACCATTGCAGTCTTTGTCGTGAAGGTTGACTGCGTGCAGTCTCTTCCTCACAGTTTGGTCACTCACAAGTCACAAGCACCTGGTATTCAGATTGCAACCTTTGGACCAATTGCATCGTCGTAACATTTGATTGCCTTCTAGCAGCAATTTGCAAAAGAAACTGTTTTGTCTGGGTGTAGTAATGCAGCATGGGCTTGTCCTGGCCGCCTCCTCCATAGCACGATAGCGTGACTACAACCATGAAATCACATTTTGCCTGTTGCCTATTGACGCAGCGATATCACATTGAAAAGCACGCGCCTGCAGAATTGTTACTGCTCTTATCATCTCTTCTTCGTTTAAATGTCCACATGATATTGCAATAAAATGGTAAATTATCACAATCAACCCAAGTTAAATCAAAAAAATGTATAAACAGCGGTTATCAAAAAAAAGACAATAACTCTGAGTACAAAATTCGCGCCCTCTAGTTCAACTCAATTTTTATTGCATTTTATTTCTTCTTTCATTTAATTTTGGAATCAATTTGATATAAATGACGAACTACGTATACTACTCCTATATATAACTCCTATCTTTTAACAAAACCAACTTGTTCTTACTCTGATGAATAATTAACATTAATAATAGTATTAATAATAAATAGCATTTTACTGTTTTCGTAATGTCCATGACCGCTTACGGCGCTGTTCATCCTTGATTCAAACCTTAGCTATAGACTGGTTATGTTGTGATTGTGCCCATGTTTTCGATACTACGTTGAGTCCGGTCATTCGGATTGATTCAGACAATGGCGCATTAAGTGAGAATAAATGACACACACAGCGACCCGGTGACTGCATCTGAAGGCGCAGCACAGGGATCTGTGCTTGGCCCCCTCCATTTTCTGTCATATGTAAACGACATGCACTTTTACATAAATCACTGTTCATGCTACCAGTTTGCAGATGACACATGTTTGCTAGTCGCCGATAAAGACCCTGATATAGCGTGTGAATTGTTACAGTCTGACTTTAATATGCTTGCAAAATGGTGTCATGACGCCGGATTGGTTCTGAACTCCACCAAAACCAAGCTGTTACACATAAAGTCTCCTTATATCAAGTGTACTTTTTCCAAGCACATAGTTGCTCACAATCATGGTTGCCTTCACTCCTCTTGTAAAAACACATGTAGTTGCCCCTCTATAGATCTCGTCAATACCCAGACATATCTCGGAATGCAGATCGATAGTAAGTTTACTTGGCATAACCACATCGAGTATGTTTGTAGCAAATTAAGACAATTCTTAGCTAATATTATAATATTGAAAAACAGAATTCCGTTCCCAGTTAAGATGATGTTATATAACTCTTTAGCAGAATCGTATATACAGTATGGTTTAGGTAGCTATGGTCGTACATATAATACTTATTTAAACAAAATATATAACCTCCAGATAAGAATCCTTAAAAACATTGTAACAGACAAAATTCGACGTCAATTTCATAATGATGATAGTATGCTCTTCAAGCACTGTAATATATTATCAATTCATACGCAAGTCAAATATTTACTACTAAAAAAACACTTTTATAATGAAGACTTATTACTAGAAATCAAACACCCCGTGTGTACGCGCGCCGTAAGCAGCCGCAAGCTGCAGACGAGCCGTGCAAACAACATGTACGGAAAACGAACGGCAGGTTACATTGTTTCAAGACTTATAAACAACCTACCCCCAGAATTCCGCGACAAATTAAATATAAAAAACACAAAAAAAAAAAATTAAATTGTACTTTTTGGATAACTTATAATGATACTACTTAAAACAGCGCTTATGCGTTTGCTCAGGTCCTATTAGGCTGTAAATGCTTTCTCTTTTTCTTTTCTTACAAACGTATTTAATTATTAATTGTGCTTTAATATAATGTCGACTCAGGTCGCGTCAGCACAAACCTTAGTGGTTTTTTTGTATGCGACTTTTTAGCATAGGTTTTTTTCTTGTAATGCTTTGTGATATGGTAAATAAATAAAAAAAGAGGAGTGAGCATCTAAGCGATGTTTGCACGCACACTTTTGGCACTATGTCTTTAGCGCAATTAATAGTTGCCGATTATTTTGAAGTCGTTGCCTAGGTTGGATTCTAACAGAGGAATAAAAAGAGATAAATACAATTAAAGGTAGAACTCTAAATCCCCGCCCCACTCGTTTAAACAGTTTAAAGTGTAACGCAGGCGATGAGTTCGATAATTCCGGCTAATTCAATCGGTTGTCTTGTTTGTCCTGATTGTGATATTTTGATTGAGCGAGTAACTTGCTTGCTCAATCAAAATATCGCATATCGAATATCGAGAGGATACTATATTTTTTTATTATTTTAACAATAACTTCTTAGTAGGTTTTAAGAGACCACTGTCTTCAAATTTAAAAAGTATGCGTAAACAAAAAGACTAATTCTATAATTATTGCTTACCTAATAGTATATCTAAAGTTGATATCAAGGTGCAGATATTATGGCTACAGGAACTACACGAAAAAAACCGCAATTTTCATCTACTTTGTCATAGAGAGACTCTCAGCAAACGGCAAGAAGACAAGCGAAAAAGTTTATACGACTATATTAGATCATGTGATACAGCTCAATATAAATTATGTAGTACGTGACGCGGGTCTTAGTAATTTAATGCTTTTGTTGAAATTGAGGTTAAATTATACCTGTAAGAGGAACGTTGAACGAAAGATCGCAAAACCTTGCGCAAACATATTCTACTTTCACGTTTTTCAACCAACGTTATGAAAATTGTTGCTCAGTAGTCTTCACAGAATTCTGAAGAATCGTTACCAGAAACATCTACCATGCATCAAGCTAAACGAATGTTCTAATGTACCCATTAGAACATATGTTCAATACCTTGATGGACAAAGAAAAATACCTACCTAAAAAAATATTGTTTCACTCAATTCCAAATAATTAGCTTACTGGAAAGTAATACTTAGAAAAAATGTTAATTTTATTAATCTTTACAATAATATCTATTCAAACAATAGCTTAACAACAAAGACATTCAAATATTTAAATTTCTACTTTACATTAATGGACTTCACAACTTTAAATAACAAAATAAATAATATGTATTTGCATTTAGTTTTATGTTTCTTCTTTTTGATAAAATAAGAGCTGAAATATATTATAAGTAAATTTTAATTTTATTATGTGTTCTTATTTCTCATTGAAGTATTATTGAAAATAATTTTATTACGACAGTTTTAATAAAAACTTTGAGTAAAAACCAAAATAAACGAATAATATTAAGTTTATATTACTTATACATTTTCTTCTAGGCATTTTATAATTTATTACGCCTACAATTTCATTTTTTTGTTCCGCAAAATCTACATACATTTTTAAGGTATTTGGAAATATTTTTCAAAACTCGTTTCCTTGGGTCTATTCCGTATTTTTCTACACAAAACTTTTCGGGAACATAGTAAATAAGGTACGGACATAAAAATGTTATTTGTTTTGTTTTTAAATTTTTTTTTTATTCGGGATATTTTATTTCCACTAAACTAACTTAAAAAATAACTAGAGGTAGATCACAATTATAAATAGGAAAGTAATTAACACAAATAAATACGATACGTGTTAACGACAATGCAGCGTGCATCGTATAATGTCACGCGATAGATATCGACCGCTCCCGCCCCTGCGATAGCGATTGCCCGCCCAAATTTGTATAGTGATGTTAAACCTACAAAAAGTATTTACAATATATCGATTTTTATTAGTTAGTAGAAATTTATAACAGAACTAGAATAATCGATACAGTTTAATGGATCGGTAGGATATAGCTGCAATGGGCCGTTCATGTAGCTCGGAGAAACCGACAAACGATGAGGCAGTAAGGTTCTGGAGTGACAGCCTCATATCGAGAAGTGCAATACAAAGTACACTTACAAATAATTTCATTGCAGCGGACTAAGTTGTGCACCCTAGGGCTAGGCGAGGCTCTCTATTCGCTATCAGGTATCTACTCTTATTGTATGCACGGTAGACGATAATATCATAGTATATTGAGCTCTTGCTTACTGAGGAAGTTGTAGCAATATCCAATATTTTCAGTGTCTAGGGAAGATTTCATGCCTTACGTAGCTTTCACACAAATCAAAATACATGAAGGGTCTACTTTTGATTGCCGTCTTAAATACAACATTTGCAATGCCATCAATACAATACACATACTACAATATTTTATTTATGTAATAATAAATCATTGCAGTCGAGTTTATTGTTTTAATAATAAATTTACTTGTTTAATAAAACTAACGATGCAATAGAATAATAAAAATAAAATTCGTTATCGATAAAGTCTACATTTCGTTGCGTTGTAAGCTAAACACTAGTTATTGCTTCATTTTCTCAATTTTCCCCGGTTAGTTCGCGTCGAACACTCGAGCGAAAGGCTTGCGTTTCGCGACTTTATATCGTTTTCATCGCGACAGTAAAAATATCTAGCTATACAATATATTAACCATATACACATCTATAAAGAAACCACATACAGTTCAAAAATGTGACAAAACAGGAACGCCGTTCTTGGGAGTTTTATAGAGTGAGCAGATATAAACAAAACGAAGTAAGATTTTTTACAATCCACTTGAGCCTAACATGATTAAATACGTTAGTGTATACAAGTCTCATAAACAAACAATAATATAATATAAATGCCTTATTTTAGTTTAATTTTAAATTCTAAAAATCTTTAACTTATATTATAAACGTCTTTAAGCACCTATATTGTTGTAAATCCAAGATGGGGTCATATTTGTCTGTTGTTTGTAATCCGTTGTTCTGGAACCTACAAACTCATAAAATGTGTTAATAAAATCCTATTGTACATGCCTATTGTAAATCTTGCTAATATAGTTCTGACACACTTTTAGGCTACGTACACGAAATTTATATACTTATTAGATACGTAATCTGATGTCTTCCTAGTTTAATCCTTTAACAACAGGTTAAACTGTTAAGTAGTTAAAATTAATTTAGAAGGTATAATTTTCATAACATTTATTTATCTTTTCATTATGTAGGCCTTGCTGGTCATAAAAAGTAATAGACCGGGCGTTTGCTTCTTTTAATTAAAACTATTAAACCATAGTGTAGTAGCGGTGTAAGGGTAACCACTACCGAATATCTTCTCGTAGGAGTCGTAAGATCCAAATGAAACGGGAAGAAGGGAAATGAAATGGGAGATGAGCAACAGCATCGGTAATTTTATATTATCGCGGTCACCTCCTTTTTGGCTTTAGAAAATCGAAAAATCATCCGATTGCGATGAATTTTTTTTAAATCTTTGTCTTTACGGCGGATTTATAGAAAAAAATATGGAAAATATCTCACCTCAAGATTTCGTATGGTTTTATGACTTTAAATGTGATCATAAACGCACTTCTTCGAATAGGTATAATCGTTCATAACTTTTTAGCAAAGCGTTAAACGAAGTTTGTATATTTTTATTGTTAATCTACACAAAAAAACAAACATTTAAAAAAAAGCATTAAAATGTTTGTTCATAAATTTTTATCTCACTTTAGGTTTTTGACTTTTAAATGTTATCATAAACGCTCTAGAAAATTGAAAAATCATCCAATTTCGATGAGATTTTTTTAAATATTCGTTTTTACGGAAAAGACCAAAATGAAAAGAATTAACTGTATATTACATTCAAAAATAAATCAATAACTTATATTATCCTCAAAAAAATCTTGTAACAAAATTAAAAATTATGCAATCTTTGAGTGATTAAAATTAAAAAAAAAATTTTAAAAAAAAAATCACATATTAACGTTTATTTATTAATTTTTAGCCAAGCGAGCTTGATCTTACACTCAATAAAAACTGAAATAAAAAATTAAGATACAAACATTTTTAATTTTTAATTTAAAATGTTTTTTTTTGTATAGATTATGAAAAAATATAACAACTCCATTCGATTATTTAAAAAAAAGTTATCAAAAATACATGAGTGAGAGTATTTTCGTGAACATTTAAAGCCCTGAAATATTATAAATTTTCATTTTATTAAATTCTTGTAATTTTTTTATAAATCATCGACATCAATGATTTTTCAATTTTCAAGAGCCAGAGCAAGAGCTTTAATCATGAAATATTGACGGATTAGTAAGCTGAAGTGGCAACGGGCTGGCCATATAGCTCGAAGAACCGATGAAGAAAAACAGATGGGGAAAAAGTTCTCGAGTAGCAGCTTCGTACCGGTAGGCGTAGTGCAGGGCTACCCCCCCCCCCCACTAGATGCAGTGACGACCTGGTATGACATGTAGGAAGTCGATGCAGGTGGCGCAGGATCGTGCTTTGTAGCATTCCTTGGGGGTGGCATGCTCAGCAGTGGACTCGCGAAGGGCGTGAAATATGAATTAAGGAAAATATGTCAGTTGAGGTTTTGCACCTTTTAATTTCTAATACGTTTGCCAAATGTGCAAAGAACAAAATCAAACTTCTCGGAGTCTCGATTACTTTCTTGTACAGAAAAATCTCAGGCGTCTTGACAAGATTTGTAATATGTTTTAAAGCATTGTATAGTATCTAAATATTCATCATTCATTAAAGGTGTTAAACGTCTGGTACTCCTATTGTTAATCGGTCTGCCTAGCGTGACTGTTAAGGAAACTCCTCACTATTGAGTAGCAAATATCCAGTAGTAAAATTTAGCGGACTGATGCAGAAGAAGATATGTAGATTCATCATGGCCCGTTTATAAAATATAGGTATTTTAAGCGTCAATGTAAAGCATAAAAGGTAGGTTCAGCGTGTTAGAGCCTTGCTGCTCTCGACCGGGAAAGGACGCGTAAAATAGCTGCTCAATGCTGCTGTGTCCCGTATGGAAAGTGTAGAGAACCGGAGATCCGTTATACTGGAAATTAGTCATTCCGTCTTATTCCTCGTGGGTGATAATGCATTTGAATTTTGATTCTTAACTGAGGATGGATGAAGATGCCTGTGGGCTACAGCATACACTTACCATCAGGAAGACAGTGTGCTCGTTTGTCACTTTTGTCACTTCTATACTATTAAAATAAAACTAGTTATCTTTGTTACAAAGTTAAAATAAAATACGTTAATACAAATGGAAAATCGCATTATTTTAGATTCGAGACTATAGAAACTCGTAGAAAGTTTAACAATGCAGTTCATTATTACGTTATGCACTGCATCACAATATTGCAGTGTTTGTATTATATAAACTTTGTACTTCCAAAATTATTATATTACCTGTATGATATGATTTATAACTTAAATTGTAAAGAGTCCCTTAGAAATAAAATCAAAGAAATAAACATATTAACTTGGGCATCGCAATATATTTATGAAAATATAATATATGTAATTAAAGACATAAATAACTTTCGTAAGAATAAAGATGTTCATCTACTTTAAACACTAGGAACAAACATAAGCTTGTAATATCAGTTACTAGACTCCACAGAATTAGTGCCTAATTCATTTATGGGGCAATGTATACGCTTTTACAATAAAATCCCAGAAAATGTACAAAATTTGTCATTAAACAAGTCTAAATGTATTATTAAAGAAAAATTATACAAAAAGGGTTATTATAATATCAAAGAATACGTAAATGAAAATAACCGCTGAGAATGAGGTGATCGCCACTATGCTGTTTCTATGAAAATTCATTCAAAATTGTACCAAATAAATCATTGTAAAGTGAAATATGTTTAAAAAAAGTCCCGCTGTGTTTCTTGCCGGCTCTTTCCAGAACAGAGTTTTTTGCCGAACCAGTAGTGAAAGAAAAAATCAATTTCAATAAGTATGTATTATGCAGTAATCTATATTGAATAAAAATCATTAATTTCATATCATTTTATTTCATTATTTCGTTATCATTACAGGCCTATCAGTGTAAAATAAAAACTGCGGTTGCCAATCTTCCTGCCAAGCGTGACGACTATGGCAAATACTATAAGGCGATGTAAAGAAGAGGCTTATGTACTGTTAACTATGGCAAATTCTTCCCTTTGAGGCAATGTATGGGAAGGACCTGTGTACTCGTACTGCTGAACATGGTCGCCACGCTAGATAGGCGGGTTTACATCCGCAGTTTTTTTTAATTATTTGATCTCTTAACAGGTAGAGACTGTTCATCTTCGGTATTATTGCCTTAATTATTAATTTTTTTAGTTTCTTGTACCTTCAAGATAACCCCGCTTTACTACGTAACCTACTACTTCTACTTTACTACGTAGCCCGCTACTTCTACTTTACTGGTTTACTCGTAGCCCGATACTTCTACTTTACTACGTAGCCCGCTACTTCTACTTTACTACGTAGCCCGCTGCTGTGTTGAACTATCTAAGAAACGAAATTATTAATGCACATTCTCGTTTTTACACCCAGAATATTCTTTAAAAGGTTAAAATAAACTATAATATATTACAATTTATGCATTTTATGTAGTTTCTGTAGCATAGTTTTATTAGGGGTCATTTTTTTGTGATGAATCAATTTATTTTGAAGACTAATCGAAATTTCTAAATGTACCGTAAACAAACACCGCGAAAACAAACTGTATATCAATGCGATGCGCATTTAAAGAAACGCATTGTACCTTTTTGTGGCAC